>PVIA01002649.1:106916-199178 GCA_004024845.1 Tonatia bakeri | reverse complement strand
ACATACATATATGTATATATGCATATATATGAATGTATTATATACATATATGTATATATACATACATGTAAATATGTATTTAAATATATATAATATTACCTGTCAGTTTTACACTACCTTATGTTTTTATAATGTTAATTAATATCCCTTTATTTCCACTCAAAGAACTCCCTTTATAGCCTTCCTTGTAAGGCAGGTTATGAATTCACTAACTTAGAAATTCACTCAGCCTTTGTTTGTTCAGGAAAAGTCTTTATCTTTCTTCATTTCTGAAGGACAGCTCAACCAGTTATAGTATTATTGGTTGGCAGTTATTCTTTTCAATATTTTGAATACATCATCCCATTCTCTTCTGGCCTGAAGAGTTCATTGAGAAATCCACCAATAGTCTTACGAGGGTTCCCTTGAATGCAACCTCTCTCTTCTGTTGCTATTTTTATTTCCTTGTCTTTGACTTTTGATGGTTTAATTTTGTGTGTTGCTGTAACTTTGAGTTCAACATACATGGTTTTTTGGTCTTCTTTGACTTGGATGTCTATTTTTTTCCCTAGTCTTGGGTTTCTATTTCTTTGTTGACCTTGTTTTGTTCATGAATTGTTTTCCTAATTTTGTTTAGGTGTCAAGCTGTATATTCTCATAGTTCACTCATATTCTTTAAGAGAATTATTCTGAATTCTTTGCTTGAGAGTTCATAGGCTTCCATTTCCTGAGGATGTTACTAATGCTTTATCCATTTCCTTCGGTGGTATCATATTTAACTGATTTTCCATGATCCTTGATTCCTTGTGTGATATCTACACACTTGAGTAATTTTTCTACTCTTCCAGAGTATGAAAGTTCACTTTGGCAGAAATAGTCCTTCAATACTTGACTCAGTTTGGGTTTCTGGATGGGTCTGCTGATAATGTCTCTGGGCAGGTGGGGCCTGCTCTTAGGGTCTATTTTTGGACAAGGCAACTATTCAAGCTCTGATGTCAGGAGTGAGGGGCCACTGGCTGAGAACTGTTAGATAGGACCTGCTGGCTTGGTTCCCTGCCCACATGAAACTGTAGGAAGGCCTTTAAAGTTGCCTGGGTTCTCTGGTCAGGTTTACCAAATGGTCAGAAGCAGGTAGGGCTTTGAATTAGCTTTCCTGCCTTGGCAGGACAATAGGATGGGAACCAGGATCTGCATGGCTTGTTGTTTGGGAATCCAAATTGGTTAAGAGTGTACACTGAATGTCCTGGTCAGGTGAGGCCACTAGTTTGGCTCTGCAGACAGGGAAAGCCACAGGCTGTGCTCTCTGTTCAAGTGTCACTGTAAGCATGGCTGTTGGAGGGCCTATGTAGCTTCTCGTGTGACTTGGTAAGGTACCCTAGCTGGGTGGGCTGAAGACCATATTCAGCAAAGAGTCAGGCTATGAATTAGGTTCCCTGCCCAGTGTGGCAGAAGTATCTTCAAGACCACTGAGGCTATTTGGTACTTGACTCAAGTTGACCCATGCCCCAAGTCCCTTGGCTGAACAGGGTCACTGGCTTTATTCTGAGATCAGTTCTGCCTGCCCATATCTTGTCTTGGCATTACTGCCAGGTTCCAGCCAGTCTTTCCTGCCAGATACGGCTTACAGCCATGCTCCTGCCTGGGCAGAACTGGGATGGCTCTCTTCAGCTAACACCCAAAATTTCCCTAAACATGCTTTCTGTCAGGAGGGGAAAGTGGGCCATGCTGTTTAAGGCGTGGAGCTATGACTTACTCCTTCTGCCTGGGCATGGACAGACCAGGCTCCAGGTCCTGCAAAATTCATTTAAGGACCCAAATCAAGCAGACCTGCATGCCACTGATTTCCCTGGTGAGATTGCAACAGCAACTTGATTCTGCATGAGCAATGCTGGTTAGTGCTTGGCCTCTGTGGGAAGGAGATCTGTCTGCCAAGATCTAAGTGCTAGTGGTTGGAAGGTTGTCCACCCTATTTTCAGCAGTTGGATTCCCAGTGGTCGAGCCCTGTACATTCCTCTGTGATCTCCAGGAGCAAAACCAGTGTATACCAACTCCCACAAAATGACCCATAATGCTGGGGCTGCAGGATGTCATCCTGGGCTCTTTTCCCACTGGAGAACTATAAGCTCAGGGGACACCTCTCTGTGTGGTGCAGTGCTGGCCTGGGGCAGGAGCAATGCAGTCAGCATGATGCCGTCCCTCATACCTTTCTACTGCAGCTGTCTGGGTCTCCATGGTGCAGAAATGACTTCAGCTTCACTCCCATGTTTCAAGATTCTCCTTGGTGTTTTGTCCATGGTAGCTGTTAGTGGTTCTTGTGAGGGGAAATGACATCAGGAGTAACCTATGTCACCATCTTGGTGACAACACTCTATTACTGATTGCATTCCTGGAATATCCTCAGTAGTAAAAATCTCACATTCTTTCAAGGTAACTGTGATTCCTAAATACTGCAAAGGCATTTGGAGTCAAATCTAGAAGTGATGGGTCATATAGTTAGAAAATAATTATAAAACTGTGAATTGTAACTTTTCTAGCCACGTACTCTTGAGAGTGTGATTAAGCCTATGAAACCTAGAAAAAGGAGGGCTAGTAGGTGAGATGAGTATTTACGCTTGAAAGGGTTTCGGAACAGCGCACGGTTTTCTCAGGATGCTATACACAGGCGGAGACTGTGCTGAAGGGTGGGGACTGTCCACCCTCCAACCCCTCTTCAGCAGCCCCACCTTTCTCCATTTTGAGTGTGACCTTAGTGAGGGCAGGTGTTTGTGTTTTGTTCGCTGTTGTTGCTAGAACTCCTGGTACTGACTAAGTCCTCATTAACTATTTATAGAAAGAACAAGTGAATGAATGGTAATTTAATATTGGGTAAGATTTCAGGTATTAAATGAACTCTAGTGCTAGAAACAATCTTTAAGAACTGTTGCCACAGATAGTTCAAGTGGAGATACTGCTGGGTGCATAATGGGTGGTTAAGTTTTCTTTGAAACTTGGACAAAACTCAGGATTAGTAATAAGGTCTCAGTTCCGTTTGAGAGTGAGTCCAGACGGAATCTCAGGGCGAGCACAGTGAGCATTCAGTGTGACCGCTCAGTGGTCGGCCTCTGAAACGGAAGCCTGGGTCAGGAGGCTGGCATCCCTTGAATAAGGAGCCCTCTGCTGATGGATGAGGTTGTCAAGGTGGTCATACATTTGAGCCTTTGTAAAAGAAAGAACAAGAATGTAACCTGTTCTATAATGTGACTTTCTGTGTGTACCTATGGGTGGCCACGGAAACAGTGATTGATCATAGGCCCTGGATTCACTGGCTAAAATAAAGTGCCTGAGCTTCTGGGTGAAATGAGGACTGTCAATGCGAATCAACAGGACAAAGAGTACATATTCAGTCTACAGCAGAAACATCTTTTGATTCTGCTGAAAATAGCCACAACAACAAATTTTTTTTTCTTAGAAGAAAACAGACAGGTATAGAATTTGTGTAAATATTTTTTTTTTTTTTCAAAAAAGGCATTTCATCTAGCAAGGGCAATACAAAGGGGTTATATAAATTTATTTTTCATATAACAATTGATTAGTTTAGAAAAATTCCCATTTTCAATGTTTAATTCCATCTCTCTTTTTAAAAAATTACTAAAAGGACAAAAACCCACACAAAAATACAATCTGCATCTGTTCTATATTTACAGATAATTGGTCACTATTAAGGCACAGATTGATTAAAAACTACCATTTATTCAAATAATCCAAATATTTTGTGCATCATATAACACTGACAACACTGTATACTGTAGTGTCATATTCCCTTCCTTGCCTCAACAGAAAGTGAGAAAAGTAATTTCCAGTGTTTTTATTTATTTTTGAACACCCTATTTAATCTAGTTTAACTGGGACAGTTTTCCCTTTGGCGTAAAGCACTGTTCATAAAACCTCCGTTAATACTGCAAATTCATTCCATCTTCCTCGTGTTTCAGATGCTTGGTAGAGGGCTGGGAAAAGAGCTCCAAATGACTTTTATTTGAGAAAATCTTTAGTAAAGAAATGATAAATTTTCGAGAACTGAGCTGCTGAACGGGAAGCCGATCCGGAATTCCTGTGCTGCACGGGTAGCATGATGTGTTGGTGCAGCAGCCACACAGGATGGGGAGCTCGTGACCAGGGTGCATGTGATGTGCACAGGGTGACCCCTCTGCACTTGCAAAGGGACAAATTTAGTTCTACATTCTTAAAAACAGATACAGTTTAGGAATGGACAGCCCCTTAGTGCCATTATAATTGATCATTTTATGACAGGTCCATTATCTATGCCTTCAAAGTAACCAATACAATTTTTTAAAGTGAAAATTTTTCTGTGTGCAAAACTTCTTTTCCATTCTTGTTCTTTCATGGTGAGACTCAGCCATGGAAAAATGTCAGGCAGGTGTTTCTGATTTGGCATTTGTATGAAAGTCCCCAGTTGTTATGTATGCTTACCGAATGCCTTCTGCTAAGAGCATGCAACAGTGGTTTATGTCCATGTAGAAAGTCTTAAACAATGAGCATAAATAAGTCATTACAGTACGAGTAATTCACAAGATTTCCTATGGGAAAGTTTTCCAACAAATTAATACACTTGGAAATAAGATTGCTTTGAAGAAAGAGAGGCACTTAGTAATTTTCTTCATAAATTGAAAACCCTTCATAAATCCACAAGAAGATGTCTGAAAAGACCTAGGAAACAATGTTGCCCGATTACTTGAACTTTCACAGTATAAGATTTTAACCATGAGTTTAGCCACTTAGAAAATAGTCCTTTTCCCCCTACTTCAGAACTCTGCTGTCTTCATATACTGTCACCCTATAGACTGAAATAAAGCCTTTCTGTTCTCAACAAACGTGAGTCTACTTCAAGCAGACACACATGTTTTGAGGGCAGTCCTCTGACCGTGTGGAGCGCAGCTAATCGTACATGATAAGAACAGTAATCTACTTCTCTTCCTAATGGCAACAGTGCTGTCTTGTCAGATGATTATTTGTCTTTTTTAAATAAAGTGACGATCTAGGGCTCCAGTCAGTAATTGAATGCCGTCCATTCTCTACCATAAATCTCTAGTAGATACAAATTTAATCAATGTACTGTATGCTTATAGTATCTAAAAATAAAAAGTTTGATATAAATAAGTGTCCTTTAGTGCCAGTATACTAAAAATAGCCCTTTGCCTTTAGACAACCATGAAAATCATTTTTAGCAATATAGGCAGCAGCTAAATATGATAACTGCAAAGGGTTAATATTGCAAAGTCCATTTGGTCTTTCTTTGCATCTGTTACTGTGAACTAAGTTCATTGCTAATTGTTTCTAGGATGCTGACATAAATGAACAGAACTGGTCCAGAACATTCTGCACAAAAACTAATAATCCAGTACCATTTCAAATAAAGATTTAACACAGAAAAATGAGACTAAATTTGATCTGTACCATTACATCAGGTAACATAAAAATGAGAGAAAGAGATCATTTCCACAGGACAAGAAGTCAGAAAGTGTAAAGTGCTGAAAGGCATCAATACTCATTTTAAAGCAGTACCAGAAAATTCCATTTTGATTATTTTTTTAAAAAATCCCCAAATACCAAAACAAAACAAGCAAACAATAACTTCAATGTTTTCTGGCATCCCAGATGTCAAATCATCCTTCACTTTAGGTAAAAAAAAAAAAAAAAATCAGTGCATGTTATATAGGTCAATAAAAACAGGACATAAAGCCCTACCCCCATATTGCAAATTCTGTCCAATTACCATTTTATAAAAAAGTAATCCGTGTGTGGTGATCTGTATGATGACATAAAAACATCTCTTTTCTTCCTTTTAGGCACAAAATTCAGGTGTGAATAAGATGCTTTGGTCCCGACACCAGACACCAGAGTGCTAAGGACGGGGTGCAACGAAGGTCCGTTCACAGATCTCCTGCTTTGTTCACAGATCTCCTGCGTCCAACTTGACAAGGGAGTGGGCGGGCTGCGCCTGGAAAGTGCCACCGCTACCAGCGGCCACTGACGCTAGCGATGTCTGAGTGGTACTGCCGGGGCAGCCTCCCACTGGCCCCGCCTTCCAGGAAAGTGGTGCGTGCGTTTGGCGGTTCAAAAAGCTTTCTTCGATTTTTATTTAGTTCTAGAGAGAGAGAGAGAGACAACTGTTAGAAGCTCAGTGGAAAACTTCTATAAATGACAGGACAGAGCAGTAGAGCTGGGAAAATGATGACACTGTAGGCTTTGGGTGGGGAGGGGGTCAAGTCTGGTAGCCAGAGGAAAATCTTTAGTTAATGGTCAAGACATTTCTGAAATGCTCGAAAGTCTGATTTTAAAGACAACATGTTGTTAGCCGAGAGGACCGAGGACAGCAAACAGTTTTTATTGCAGTTTATAGGGGATATGTCCCTCTCAGAACCCTCCAAACTCTAGATATACAAATTAAACAGTTTGACCCACTGCAAATGTCATTTCAGGGGCAAAGGGAAGGGGGGCCCTCAACGCCGGTGAAAGGCACGAGAGGATCAATTACCAACGACACAGAACATTATTATAGCTGTCAAGCTCACCCATGTCGAATACAGCAGGCATTAAATTATAAAATCACACATGAAAAGAAGGACCCCCCCCACACACTCAACACGAGAAGAATTGGAGGGGCACAGTGATGTTCAGCTGCTGTGCCACCGGCTCCAGAGGCCCGTAGCGCCTCGAGTCGGGAGAGCTGCGTGAAGAAGCATATCAGCAGAACGTTTCCTTGAATAAAAAATTAACTTAGTAAAAACAGCAACAGTGAGGAAATAAATACACCTGAAAACAACCAATACTTGAATCTACATTTTCAAGGAAAACCCAAGATGCTCAGTTTCAATGAAACCAGAGTACTTAGAAAAAACACTGTTTAATTTGTCTTTTTCCAAGTAAAAATTAATTGAGGCAGCCTACCTTGGTTACAACTATGCGACCACTCTATTCCCACTACCACACACACACACGTACAAATCCTCAACCAGCTGATGGGACTCACACAAGGACACAGGATGGTCAAACTCTGGAAGACTCTGGAAATTAGGGTTCTGATAGCCACCAAATGCAAATATCTCCAAACTTACTCAATTTCACACAGAGGTAAGATATAATGAATGTGCTTAAAGTTGTTTCTCTCTCTCTTTTTTTTTTGAGCAGGGCAGTGCCAGTTACGCAGCGCCTTGCATTGGCACAGCACTCAGCACTATCTCACCCATGCACAACCCCTGCTGGAATTCTGAAGCCGCACTGCCAGCTCTAGCCTGCACTGAGACTGGGAGCACAGCCTCAGGCTGCAGGGAGTCGCGGGGTGGGGCAGGGACAGCTGCATGGCCAGAAGGGCTCCTGAGTTCTGGAAAATGGACCAACACCCTTAACATTTCACCTCACTGCCGGGCAAAATAAAAATGCCTGCCCCACAGAGGCGATGCAAGAATGGAGACATCGCTCTTTCCTTCACATTTAGGTCTTAGGGGAGAAACAAATAATAGTGATTTATTAGAGCTCATTATATGATAAGCACTTTACATTTGTTTTGTACTATTTAAGTGCTCCTTAAGGGGTAGATAATTTTACTAGTCTCCATTTTATAGATTCTAAAAAGAGCCAAAGTCAGCTGTCCACACAAACTATAATCCTGCCTGACACAAAGGGCCTGCCCTGGGGTGCAGAGATTCATCTGCTGTGTGGAGAAGACCAGTCAGAGCATCAGGGATACAAATGTGAGGAACTGGTAGTTCCATGTATGCCAGATAGCAGTGTTTTAGTTGCCAGTTTTCCAATTTTTTTAAAATAGAAAATTAGATCTTAAAACATGCAGACATGCTTATAAGATTGGCTATTGTTTCAAGTTCCTGCAGAAACATGTAGCAATGACATGCCTAGTAAAAGATGAACACACATACCTTATTTTTTAAAAATTCAGAAATCAAGACAGAATTTAATCTATTTAAAGGCAATTGTAGGAGAGTTAAGAATACATGAATCCTCTCAAGTACACAGCCTGGGAAAGTTTAATCACCTTCACGGTAAAGCACGTTCTTTGGCCTTCACTTTCTCATGGGCGAATAACGCACACTTCAGCACATGCGTCCCCACACTCCAGGGAAGGGAAGGGACGGATGAGATCAAACGCTGTCCTCCCCCACCGCACAGAGCACGACTGACTGAGCACATGAAAACCCTCGGGCCATTGGAGAAGACACATTTTTTAATAGACATTGAAAACTTTATTCTGAAAAGTCATGTCAATGAGATTTTTGAGAGAAATAAAAATGGTCATGAAGGAATTTGGCCATTCCATGAAAAATGTAATTTCTAAGTTACATAGTTCCAAATGTGAAGCAGAGCTGATCTTCTAGAGAGATTATCAAGGACCAAGTCCTACTGAGGAGACTTCACTTTTTTTTTTTTTGTTTTTTACATTAAAAATCAAACTCCCTCTTCTGATTTTTTTTTTTCCGGTAAACCTAAAGGATAGTTTGGGAAAATACCAACCTTTTCCTTTGAAATTCCAAGGCTCACACAATCCTGGCAGCTCTCAGGATCTTGTTGCGGATCTGAACAGAGTCACAAACTAAAAGAACAGGTCGGGAAATGTTAGATCTACCTGAGGCCGTGGCGGGAAGCCTGTCAACAGGATGCTAAATTTCCTTCACTTAGGCCCTGTGCATTTAGTTACTTACTCACATACTCAGATTTTTAAAAATTCCAAAAACCATGGATTTGGAAAAAAAATGTTCTCTGATCCATTTCTACCAGAGATAACTCTCATCTCCTCCTATAACACTAAAATGAATGTCTTTTGGCCCCAAATTTTAAGAAGAAACAAACCTTACACTGAAAGAACTCTGATTATAAGTAAAAATAAAACTCCACAAAATTTTTAAAAGTAGGAGCAAAATCTGTATCTAACCAAACTATGTACCCACAGGACAAATGTGAGTTGAGGCTGCCCAGCTGTCTCGCACCTCTCTGGAAATGGACTGTTCTGAGACTATAAATGGATGTATTTCTCATGAGCTGAATTGGGAAAAGCTTTCTGAATAAAGGGCTTCTTGATAAAAACTCGCAGAGAAAACAATTCCCTAGGTTCAAACAAATGCACTCAACAAAGTAAGGTGAAATCATTAAAATAATCAAATACTTCTTGCTGGGCAGAGCATTCATAAGGCATCTTATTCAAAGTCTCATTCCCTTGAAAAGCAAGGACCTGTGAATCCCACTGAGAGAGGCTGGCTGTAGAGGTAGAATATATAACCTCAACAGAACCACAATGAAGATGAGGATTGGAGAAAATATTAAAAAAAAAAAAAAAAAGATTCCAAACCCACCTGGAATACATCACAAATGTGTTCCAAGTACAGATAAGGAAATGTGTTCCAAGTACAGATAAGGAAACTGAATTCATCATCAAGGAACCAACCATCCGTCTAGCACCTATGCAAGTGTTTAGAGGCATCTGCTCGTCGCTGGAAGCCTTACAGAGTTTGGAACTGGGTTGGTGCACAAAGAAAGGACTTAATTATCATTACGCTGTCACTGGCATTCTGTGAATCTCTAGTGAAAGATTATGGAGTTCTGGAACATACATTTCTCTGGGATAAACGTGCTGGCCTACAGGCCTATTTTAATAATATAGGTATGGAGATTATGTGCATTAATAAAATTTCAAGGAACATAAATATCATTTTCAAATTAATAAAAGAATATGTAAAGTTAATCTGGTTCTAGGAGCACCCTCTAAGGCTGTTATAGGGTAAACAAGTTTAAAAAACTATCCTATTGCCATTCACAGTAAAAAAGAAAAAACCATGGGAGACCCCTGAACAACGTATCCTCTAAACACTGATGGTATAACACACGGAAGGACAGACGAAGAAATAGAAGGTAACCTCACACGACCATTTATTCCAATCCACCTTCGTGGTTTGGAAACTCACCCAAGGACTCTTGAGCTGGCAGAGGCAAAGCCCAAATCTCCTTGTTTAAACAGTGTCCTTTGCACTGTATCAAGCTGACCTTATGAGTAAAGAAGAAAAAGCATCACCCTTTGGAGCTCCATTTATGCAGCCGCTTGGATACATAGGGCGGAGGAAGACTTCACCAACTGATGTGTGTAGAACCATATTTATCCACAGAGGAACCTAACAAGCAGCTCGATGGCTTAATTCCCACCCCTCTTTCTAAGCTGATCTGCTTATGTCTGCTTCAGACATTAGGTTTCTAGATAAGTTTCCTGTAGGGAAGGGGGTAGGAGGTGCCATCTGGTACTTAAAACGGAAAACCACTGAGGTTTACATTTTATTTGCTGATCTGATTAGTGAATGCTGTTTGCCAAGGACTTTCACCAGCTGGATGCTACCGCTAACCTCACCAAGCATAGCCTGCAACTTCAGTGTTCTGAAACAGCCACGTCATTTTCTCACTGCCCCTGATACTTGGCTTCTGCTCTTGGGGTCTCTCTTTGAAAGACTGGCACACGTATGTATAATTGACACTTGTGACTTCATCAGAAAGTCTTCAAAAAGTAATCCCATTTTTTTTTACTCTGAATTGCTTCCTCATATTTCTCTAAATACCTGTTGCAGGGACACTGTTATGTATTTGCCAACCCCAACTCATCATCCAGCTCAATTCCTTTCAAACAGGAGGTACCCCATAAATATGTACAGAGCACTTTGCAATACATATAATATAAAACCAATGTGCACAGAAGGCAGTCTGGGAGACAACATTATTTTCCTCCATTCTGTGACTACTCTGAGGATCCCACACCCTTCTGTGACTCACTAGTGCTACTAAAACTTTAGGAAAAAGTAAAGCATGAAGACATGTAATACTGCCAAGTTCCAGCTATACCAAGGAACATTCTTTTCTCCACTGGTGCAATGACCTCAGTTGGTATACAAGGACACATGCACTTGAAACATAACAGCCAATCCAGAATAATTATTCACTAACCCAATGCTTACTGATGCACACAACCACAGGAAAAGGAGAATTAAACTGCTCCCCAGTCTTATGTTCTGCAAAGGGCAATTTTGGTTAGGTCTTGCTGAAGAAAGCTGTTTAAGGAATGACACTGTCACGGAAGGTTTTCAGGCAATGTCTTGATGAAATAGTGGGGATGTTCTCAGCATTTGTCACACTGTTCCTGGGAAAACACTCTGAAGCCATAAGCACCAAGGTGCCAGGGCCGTAAGCAAGCGGTGAATGGGCAGAACCAGCCCCAGGGGCTGAGACCGCTGGCAGAGGTTATTCAGATTTTCAAAGACAAGTATTATTTATATTCACCTGAGATTGCGAGCAGCATTTTCCTCCTGGCACCAAAAGTAGTAATTCCCAGCTCCTTCAGATCCTGGTCTGTGAGAGTGAGGAATGTCTGCAGGTCAATCTGTGGGCAGAAACGTAATCTTTGACCAACATAATAAATACTTATTTTCTACCTCACTGTAGGTTCAGCTCAGTTGTTACACTTATTTTATTTATTCATTATGCTCTGCCTACTTCCAGAAAAGAACAGTGGTGTCACAAACCTAAGGGACAAGAGCTAAGTAATTAAGGTGATGAAATAAAAGTGTTTATTCTAGCTGAAGACTTCACCTAAGCCAGTGATTTACTGCACCTGAGATAAAACCTAGGTCTGAGCAACCTGGCAGCCAAGATAAGAAAGGGAAGTACAAACTGCCCATTTTTTTGTGAATTGATAAAAGGAAGAATACATATCTGTCCAGGAGAGAGAAAATAGTTCTTACTTTTGAATTCTCAATTGGTCAAGTATGTCTCTATAAGAGAAACTGAATAACAAATACCACAGATATCTCCCACTGTGTTCTACATAAGAACGACAGAACTCCCAGACTACACCAGATCCATGACCCACTTGGCTGAGCCTGGCATGCGAGTGTTTCCAGGACAGTATAACTGTACTCTTTGGCACCAGCAACAAAGTGTGGAGGGAAGCAGCCCGAGGATCCCACCCTGCCCTTGAAGACAGTGTGGAACTACAGAAAGGCAATGGGCTCTGAGGCCAGAGAGACTCGGGCTCAGATTCTGACTCTGACAATACTGTGTGCACACAGGTTGACAATGGTGTACCTTGCAGGGCCAGTATGGGTATTAAATGATTGTAAATATAAAGCAATAGGCTCACCAAGAGGGTAAAATAATGAGCAGCAATGACAAATAATAATATATATAGATATATCTGGGGAACGTTACTAAATAAATCTTCAACCTGTTTAAAATAAATCTCATAAGGTTACATGCTGGGGGATTCTTATTAAGTCACATCTGAGTATTAGAAAACACCCTGAATGAAGGAAGCAGTACCAAATTTCAACACATCCAAAAAGAATAAAATATACTTTTCATTCAAGTATAAGAACTTATTTTGAAATTTTGTTTTGATTAGAAGTTACATCCAGATCTTGTAAAACCTTTTTATCAGTTACCATAGTTATCATTTATCATAGATCTAAAGCTATGGTTTTATAAATTCTATTTAATAGAGGCTATGTCAGCCATCCCCAAACTCCTCTTAAAGGACCAGACAGTAAATATTTTAGGCTTCGTGGGCCACAATGTCTCTGCTGCTGCTACTCAACTCCGCTGTTTTAGCTCGAAAGCAACCATAGACAATATGTAAATGAGTAAGTGTAGCTGTGTTCCAATAAGATTTGGTTCACAAAATCAGGTAGAAAGTCCGTAGGCTGTAGTCCGCTGACCCCTGCTGTAGTTAATGTCAGATAAAGACCCCCCGGCTTTGTATTACATTTTCTTTCTTTTGGAAATAACTGGATGAGAAACACCTACAATAAATTTGTTTCTATGCTTCTTCAAATAGGAAATAAACCCAGAATATTACTGAATAATATCTAATCACTTAACATGGAGACCTTCTGTTTCTGGACAAGTTAAAATACTTCTGCCTTTGAACTTCTCAATTAGCTGCCCTCATCTAACCAGCAAAACTAAGTGAAAGACTAAATACTGCAATTCCAAATACTGCAGTTCCTTGATGTGTTGAAGATGAAAATGTTATTCAACTTACAAAATCCTTAATTAAATGAACATGGAATTTGATGTAGGGAAAATAACCCAAAATACCCTAAGATCCAATATATACATAATACCTTTTTGGGGGGTATTAAAAAGGCAAAAAAGTTCAGCAATCAAACTTAAGTTATTGAGCCACGGGCAATACCTCGCTTATGATACAAAATACCTAATAAAAATTCTAGATTCTTCATTCACTAATGCATACCTTAATTAGCTATTCTCTAAGATAAAATAAAGACAAACCTGGATCAAATAGATACATTTATATAAAGAGCTATTCTAACTTCCTGTTGCATTGGGTTAGCTGTGCCCTGGTAAAATGACAACATTATTAGAAAGAACCAAGCTCTGTCCTTTATGCCAGTGAATGATGTCCATGGCTGATCAGTTAGACCAAAATCCACAATAGGAATTGCTGCAGAGAGTTACACAGTCATGAGCAGAGCAAGGCCGACGGGTCAGGTACAGAAGGTCACCAGGTGGAAAGCCCTGGGTGCCTCGCAAGGGGAGGCCAAACTGGGAAGCAAGGACCTTGCCCCCAGGGTAAACTTTCCTCCCTAGCATATCGCTGGTCCTGCAGCTTAGACCCTCTGACCTTCCCTTCCAAGACATAACATCTAGGCCTCAGTTACATTTCAGCCCCAGGCCCAGAAAAGCAGCCTGGCCTGGGCTTTCCTGTTATTTCTTCTCTGCTAAGCCCTTCCTTGTTTCACAGTACCGAGTGCACTTTTGCTGTGGCCAAGAAATTCTTGCTTGACTGCACCTTGTCCCTTGACTGCAATCTTTCCTTCAAGAAGACAAAAACCGAGGTCTCGTCTCACAACAACAGTTCAGAGCCATCCTAGTTCTGTCTCAGTTTGGGTAAAACCTGAACAGTACATTAGTAAATTAACATGTATAAAGAGTGCATTATATTCTTTAAGAGCAGACTTCAGTAACAAAACTAGGATAAGATCAAAATAACTACACATTTATTTCTCATACTATTATTTACTTTTAAATGCTATGAATATAATAGTGAAATCACATCAAATACAGACTTGTTGACTTTAATAGAGCTATAAATTACCTTAGTAGAGCTATAAATCAAAAGTTCCTGTGAATACCAGGCTTCTAGTCAAGATGGAGGTGTAGGTAGATACACTTTACCTCTTTGCCCAACCAAAAGAAGGACAACAACCAATTTAAAAACAAAAAACAACCAGAACTGCCAGAAGATCAAACTGTATGGAAGTCCAACAACCAAGGAGTTAAAGAAAAAAAACATTCATTCAAACTGGTAGGAGGGACGGAGACAGGCAGCAGGGGCAGAGAGGATGTGAGGCAAGGAGGTGGCAAGAGGACCAGGCAGGTGAGGTGGTGGCTGGCAGACCCAGTGATCCCACATTTGCATGTGGAGAAACCAAGAGGAACAACTGGGAGCAAGAGAGACAGTGAAACCCAGGGTTCCAGAGCAGGGAAATGAAGTCTCAAAACCTGTGGCAGTAAAAACCTGTGGGGATTGCGGAGGCAGGAGAAACTCCCAGCCTTACAGGAGAGTGTGTTGGAGAGACCCACAGGGTGCTAGAATGTACACAAACACACCCACCCAGAAATCAACACCAGAAGGTCCCAATTTGCTTGTGGGTGATGGGAGAAATGACTGAAAGTCAACAGAGAGCTGAGCAAGGGGCACTGCTCCCTCTCTGACCCCTCCCCCACAGACAGGGCCACAACACAGCGATGTGGCTTGCCCGTCTGGCAAATACCTAAGGCTCCACCCCCTACTATGTAACAGGTGCTCCAAGACCAACAAAAAAAAAATATGGCTTAAATGAAAGAACAGATCAAAGCTCCTAAAATAGAACTAAGCAATGAAGAGACAGCCACCCTTTCAGATGCAGCATTCAAAACACTGGTAATCAGGACGCTCACAGAAATGGTTGAGTATGATCACAAAATAGAGGAAGGAGTGAAGGCTATGCAAAGTGAAATAAAGGAAAATGTACAGGGAACCAACAGTGAAGGGGAAGGAAATCAGGACTCAAATCAACAATCTGGACCAGAAGAAGAAATACACATTTAACTAGAAGAGAATGAAGAAACAAGAATTCAAAAATATGAGAGGCTTAGTAACCTCCGGGACAACTTTAAATGTTCCAACATCTGAATCATAGGGGTACCAGAAGAAGAGAAAGAGCAAGAAATTAAAACTTATTTGAAAACATAATGAAGGAGAACTTCCCTAATCTGGCAAAGGAAATAGACTTCTAGGATGTCCAGGAAACTCTGAGAGACCAGAATAAGTTGGACCCAAGGAAGCACACACCAAGGCACATCATAATTACATTACCCAAGATTAAAGAGAAGGAGAGTCTTAAAAGCACCAAAAGGAAAGAAGACAGTTCCCTACAAAGGAGTTCCCATCAGACTATCAGCTGATTTCTCAAAAGAGACCTTGCAGGCAAGAAGGAGCTGGAAAGAAGTATTTGAAGCCATGAAAGGCAAGGACCTACATCCAAGATTACTCTAACCAGCAAAGCTATCATTTAGAATGAAGGGGCAGATAAAGTGTTTCCTAGATAAGGTTAAGTTAAAGGACAGCATCATCACCAAGCCCTTATTATATAAAATATTAAAGAAACTTATCTGAGAAAAAGAAGATAATCAAAAATATGAACAGTAAAATGACAATAAACTGACAACTATCAACAACTGAACCTAAAAGACCAAAACAGAAAGAAACTAAGCAAACAGCTAGAATAGGAACAGAATCAGAAATGGAGATCCCACGGAGGGTGATCAGCGGTGAATGGGAGGCAGGGAAATGGGGAAAAAGGTGCAGGGAATAAGAAGCATAAACGGTAGGTACAAAATAGACAGGGAGAGGGTAAGAACAGTATAGGGAATGAGGAAGTCAGAAAACGTCTATGTCTGACTCATGGACATGAACTAAGGTGGGGGATGCATGGCAGAGGGGAATACAAGGGGGGGGGAATGGGACAACTAATAACATAATCAATAAAACATATTTTTTAAAAAGTTCCTATGAACAGGTCTTTTAGCAAAACTGCTGAAGGTGTGTTTTGTCAACACTATTTCCTACATTTCTGCTATCCCGTGTTTACTAGTTGCACTAAATAAACAGAAAATGAGATCACATTTTTCCTAGCTGCAAAAGCAGGCTATGAGACTTGAAAATATGCTCATTGAAAGCACAGTCATAGGTCAATGAGTGATTTCATGCTGGAAGTCGTCATACATACAACCCAAACAAACCCGAGAAAAATGAAGGAAGAGTGACTGACCTCTTGTTGCTGGAAGACGTCTGTGTATTTGCCCAGACCCAGTTTGCTGAAGAGCTCAGGAAGGTCAGAGCCTTTGAAAGAGCTGTTTAGGTTACAGCCATTGCTTCCTGTCAGCGAGGAAATGCAGTCCATGTAATTGCTACTGCTGAGATAGTGTTCCGCTGAAGGGCAAACGAGAGACAGGCTTGAAGTGCAAATGCCCACAGAGAACAAGGTTTAATTAAAAGTTTTAATCATTCAAATATTTCAGCTTCATTGTTGGGATGAACAGAACAGTAGCTGTAGAAATAAAGCAATCCTTTACTGAATGAAACGTTGGCTTTTTACTAAGGAAATGCTGGCTATTGCTTTCCGAGTGACTCTTGCCATTTAGAAGGTTACACTTGCAAGGCAGCAACTTAGCAACAGTGCAGCTGCAGTTAATAATCATTAATCATTTTCACCTGGAGCATTCAGAAACATTTGCTCTTTATAACTGACTGCATATGAATTAAAAGGAATTGGAAAAAAGGTCCTTTAGAAACAATAAAGGTATGGAAGTTACTGTAAGTCCAGCTCCATATGGATGGCCAGATGGCTCTCTGTCTCCACTTGTGCTCACCTGGGGTCAAAGGAATTCTACGGTAGTGCACCATATAAATCTTCTTCCCTACAAAAATACAATTGGGCCGTAGGCTCACAAAAAGAACACTTTCAAAATTAAGAGTACCGTGAAGTGAGATAAAAATGATGCTGAAGTTCCCAGATTTAATTTATGAAAGAAATAAATCTGTCTTCTGAGAAAAATCCTAAGACAGCAACACTGAGCTTGGCCCTGGCTCTGCAACTGATTTGTCAGACAAAGATTTCTCCACACTGTCTACGGCTCTCAGGCACATAAGCCTACACAGCTGCGTGGCGGACCAGTGAGCCATGCCAAGCACTTCACCAAATACTGAAACACTCCTCAAGATCTGCTTTGGAGATTCCAGCAGAGCTGTGCAGCCACTCCTATATTCCCAGCCAACCACTGGCCTTCTTGTCCATGTGGGAATTTGATATCAAAGCTGCAGCTTCACAAGGGCTTCCCAGGGAGAGGAGGAGAAGGGAAAATGGACACTCCCCTGGCCAATCAGATCCATCTAATCTCCTCTGGGATCCATGCAGTCACTAAATCTAAGAACTGCATTCTGCATTGTTTTAGGTGCCACTATCTACCTTCTTCAGTTTTCAACTCCCAATTGAGAGGTCCTTTATATACCACAAGTGGAAGGAATTTCTTGATAAGGGTTCTCTTTCTCTTAAAAATAGATGTTCCATCTCTTGTGGAGACAATGTGTAGAGGAAAGGTTCCAGGACCAAGCCCCAAAGGCCTACAGCCCTGGACCACTCCACCAATGGAGGGTTGTAACAGGCAACCCCCATGTTAGGCTACTTTGTACTTTGTAACTACCACGTTAGGACCCTGTGCTTCTGTGCTAGGACCCCGCGCACTTTGTTCCTTTGTCTCCCATATAAGGTAGCTAGACCTAACTTCCGCATTTAGCTTCTGTAACCCCGCTCTGCCATGTAGGCAGGGGGTCTGAGGCTATTTAAACCCCGGAAAGTTAGAGATTGGGGCTCAGGATTTGGGTTTTCCCTCTGAGCCTGTGTGTAATAAAGAATCGTGCTCCACCATCTATCCTGTGTTTGAGTTATTTTCTGCAACAGGTAAGGCCCTAATGTCACTAAAAAAAAAAAGACTGAGGAGGGTCCAGTGAGGTACTGGGTCAAGGCGGAGGCAGAGCAGAACGTGATGAACACGTGGGAGGAACCACAGGACTTGACGGTGTGGCAGGCTGACAGTATAACTCATTGTCCAAATGATAAACTTACTTTTTTGAGAGTGAAAGTGGAAATTATTAAAAACTAACACTGGAACAACTGGTATAAGCAAGGATGTCTGGGGAAAACCCAGACGTTGGTAAAGCTGACAAGGGTGTCAAAAATTATTTACAATTGTGTTTAGTATAATAGCCATTGGCCATATGTGACTATTAGCAATTAAAATGTCCTATAAATGAAATGCGTACCATATTTTAAAGACTTAGCACAAAAGTAAAATACTGCATTAACATGTCTTTATATAGATTACATGATTAAATAATAGTTTGCATGTAGTATGCTAAGCAAATACATTAAAATTTGAAAAAAATGTGCAAAAATATTCTTAGTGATATTGATTACAGTACATAACTTTCTTTACATTTCATTTTAACTACTTATAGATTCTATATTCTCTTTTAAACCCCCTACTTTTTTAAAACATGACAAAAGCAAAATAACTGATTCTTCAATGATTCCTTTATTAGTGAATCCCTGTATTTTAACCCTAATCCTAAACTTCAGTGCAACTAAGTTGAGTCAATTTTAATTATCCAGCATTAAGTGAAAGGAAAGGAGAGAAAGATGGAAAAGGAGAGGCACAAAACTACTGTATACTGGGCTACAGAACGGAGGTCATTTTCACCCCAGACCTGCACCTGCCAGCAGCCCGCCTCGCAGCTCCGTCCTCCTGTCAGTGACGGAGGATCCAGCCCAAGCCGACAGGAAGTGCTCAGGCTATAGTGGAAAGTGCACTTGGGAAAGAAAGAGTGGACCACGCTCTCTTATTTAGACTTGGCTGACACCATACTGGTCTTTTCAAATCTGAGACTCTCAACGCAGGGCCAATGTAACCAATGGTAACCATTGACTTACTCAGTGTTTACTATGCTCATTTAGATTGCTTTTCTTTACAGTCTTCAAATACTCGTAGCTGCACATTTCAGGATTCCAAATTTGTCCAAAACCCTGAAGAAAGGCATTTATTGTGGTAACTATTGTAATTTCTTGTCTGTTTACCTTTTTATACAGCCCAAAAGTGTGGGTGCTATTATAGACAAAAGCACTGGACTCATGCTGAGTCTTAACCATGTATGTTTAAAGCCAGAACCTTAGGCTCCACACTTCTTTTTATATTTATGTCAATTCAGTTACATCTTGTCAACGTAAAGTATCAAATGCTGCTTTTCACCTTAAGTCGGTACCCACTGAGTACTTTCTTCTATTGTCCAGCATGCAAATGTGATCACATTCTGTTCAACCTCTTTATGCCCCTGTCTTTTCCTGATGAGAAAAAGCATTTTCTGAGTGTGTGTGTGTCCACGACTCACTCATATGTTCATTCAACAAGCATTTACTGAACACCTGCTAGGTGTCAAACACTGTTAGATATTTGGGGAGAAATAACAAATAAGGCACAGCTGAACAGAATGTCCAGTACGTGGGCACTTAATAAGTGTTTACTGAATGCATAAATATGGTCCCTGGCCATAGATAGAGCTCCAATTCTACGGGAAGAGATAATAATGTAAGTCTGTAATTACACTTCATCATCACAAGTGCTAGAGTAAGAACATATACAAAATGTGGTGAAAACAGAAAATGACCTGGTCTGCTCCACCCGGGAAAATAAGGGAGGCTTCACAGAGGAGGTGGCAGGTGAGTTACAACAGACACTTGAAGGCATGGAGTCCTGACTTTCTACTTGAACATCACCCTTAACCAAATAAACAAACTTCAAGCTGATTACATCTAGAAGTATGATTAAAAATCAAAGCTCACTTGATTTGTTTTGTTTGCGCTTGGGGCTGCCAACAGAAGCGGCAAATTCACCATGACTTGTGGATCCTATTCCATTTCGGTCTCTCCAGTTGTCAGATTCACTCCCACTTCCCAAGTGCTCGCGACTGTTGGACCTCGAGAGGGACATTGATGAGCCCTGTAAACAATCAAAGCCAGATAAGGCAATGTGCAATAAGGGGGTTCCCTGGGCTGGGAGGGGAAAGATATCCAGTAGATCACCACCATTTACTTCAATTGCTAACCACTGAGGTTAGCCACGAATGCTGGTTCTTGAGAACCGGCTGTGGCGCCTGTCCATGTCCTTGTCTTCCAGCTTCTAAGGACTTGGCAATACACACAGTGACGTTTTTGTTCACCATGAGGGTGCCCAGCAGAGTTCTGCGAGTCCTCAGTACAGACTTACTCCTTGTAAGTCTAAATAAATATCGATTATTGAATTCCCCCAAGTAAAAATAAAAATAGTAATTTAAAAGATCTCAAAGTCTGCACTGAACTTGTACTTATCCATTCTTTTATTTATTTAATCACCGTTATTACAAACACCTTGCTTTGTACTATGTCTCGAGTATTAAAGTTAGGATTCTCTGATTTTCAAAGTTTTATGTTCACTGAAGAATTCCAAGAAACTCCTTTATGATTCACCTCAATAATCTCAGTTCATTCAGTCCCCCAGCAGCACTGCCACAGTTGACCACGGCTTCCTTTAACACCTCCTTCCTCCAGGCGTCACAGCACCACCCGACCCCGGTGCCCCGCCAACAGCACTGCAGCCTTGTAGGGTCTTCCTTCACGTTTCCCCTCCAGATGTCCTGTCCTCCTGGGGCTTGATTTGAGCCTGCCTGTCTCTCTCTCTCCCCTTCTCTCTTTCTCCACTTTCTTAAGTAATCTCAACCTCTTACAATTAAATCCATGACTCCCAAATTTTTACCTCCGGATTTGACTTTTCTGTTCAAATTGAGTGCATGGAGCTGCCAATCTGACATCTCCATGCTCCTGCCTCACGGGCATTTTAAATGTAGAGTCCTTGAAGTCCAATTGGTGTAAACCTGTACCCACCAGCTACACCCAAACCTACTCCTCTCAGAATCCCTACATCTCAGTAAGTGCCTCTACCATTCACCCAGCTGGTGAAGTCGTCCTCATCCCCTCTTCCCTCGCCACATCCAATTCACTGGCAAGTACTACTGACGTCACCTCTAAATATACCCCAAATCTACCTACTTCTCACCATTTCCACAATGGTTACCAATAGCCTCCTTAATGAACATTCTAATTCTATTCTTTCCTCCCACCCCAATAATCCATTTTCCATAAAGCAACTAGGTTGATTTTTTTTAATGCAAATTCGAACAAATCACGCCTCTGAATAAAGTCTTGCAATGCTTCTCTGGTACTTTACAACGGGCCGAGGTGCTCCATAACTGAGCCTATCTCTTCAACCTCATCTCAATGCTCTACACCACCCTAACCACCTGGGCACCAGGAAATTACTGGACAGTCCTGACTTCAAGGATGAGCCTGTCAGCTGTTCCCCTGGCCTAACACTCCTTCCCTAGATCCTCACAAGGCTGGCCCTTTCTTGCCACCCAGGTCTTAGCCTGAATGTCACCTCATTAAGACCTGCTATCACAACCCAATCTAAAGCAGACTGTTTCATATCTATCAGGGACTTTCATGAACTAAATATTCTTATTTACTTGCTTTGTGTTATGCTCCACCCACCAAAAAGTAAGCTCTATTCATGAAAGCAAGAGCCTGGATTCCAGCACTTTAATGTATCTTTAATGACTAGAATTGTGTCTGGAACACAATGTTGCTTAATAAACATCTGTGGAATTACAGAATCTCATAGGTATGTCTTCCTACATCTATCGAATGATATTTGCTGACTTTTGGAGAGGGGTATAGGGAAAAGAGGGCTTCTAAGACCAACCCTCCCCCGCCAGCTTTTCAATTAAAACCATCTTTAACATTATACTTCCACCAGATAATCCCAGTGCAGCAAGAGAAATAACAGCATGCTCAAAACTGGTAATTACCAGAGGCATTAATGAGATCATTGTATGTTACTTGTATATATTTTAAAGATTCTGTATCTAAACTCTTCTGAGCATTAAAAAACCATTAATTTAAGATCTAAGCTGACTTAATTCAAACACTATGTCAGACTTGGCTAAACACAGTGATTTCTAAAAATATTAAGTAAAATATACTCTTGTGACATCTACTAGTTTGTTATCTGATTAATCTAAGCTCACCTACACTCTTAGATTTATAAGATTTAAAATAATTGGACAACCTCATTACTCTCAGTGCTGAGAAATTAAAAACCATCTTTGACTCCCAGTGCACGTTTTTATTTGCTCCAGAGAATGTGACCTTTGTTCATGCTTTTAAGATCTGAGTGGCAAAGAGAAGAGAAAGCCCCTGAACCTTCTGTAGTTCTGCGGCTGTGATACCCATCGCAGGTCCAAGCAGTCTTGTGCTTGGCCTGTGGTGTCACAGTATGTGAAGTGGACAGGGTCATATTTTTGAGCCTTGAAGAAAACAAAACAAAGCCTCAAGCTCCTTTTAGAACAGGCTAATTTCTTAAAGCTGCCCTAAAACTGGATCAAATCTAGCTTCTGGGAAATCTGAATGAGGAGCTCAAGCACCAACTTCTTGCCTCAAGCAAGTTCCCCAGAACAGGGAATCCCACGAGCCTCGGTCCCTGGCACACTGGGGGAGCAGCCCATTCCCATCAGGACCTACTGGCTGAACATGCTTCATCGCAGAGCGTTCTACTTATCCATTTGGTTGTTTTCTTGGGAAAAGAAGGACAAACACTGTTTCTAGCACCCTCTAATTTAAAAATATCAGTGCTATAGGCAGAGACGTGGTCAACCTTTTGGTAAAAATTAACTTCTTATTTTCTGTAGGACCTTCTCCCTCCCCCCTTGTCCCTAATGCCCTAACCCCAACAAGTGATCCTCACTCACTGCCCAGTTTCTGACCCCTCCAAGCACTAGCAGGATAGAGAGAAGCTGCTGCAGAATATCAGATGTTATGGGAGGGCTGGGGGGCCCTTGCACCCCCTTTCATGGATTTGTGATACATGAGGAAAAGTTCAAGTCCTACACACCAGGGAGAATTAGACCACCATTCCCAAAGAAAACCTGATTTTCATCTCTTGTCACTCGTGTTTGAAGAGGCCATAAATAAATGCGGGTTACATGGTGAACACTGAGCTAGTGGCCCCACCCTCCGCCAACCTTGCAGTAGAACTGGGCCTGGAGACCTCAGCCAGGACGGTGCAACAGGCAGGCCCAAGATGGACAAAGCAAGAAAAGCCACTGGAGGGGTTCAGCCACTGAGTCAGGTCCCCTGCCGCACAGAAAGGGGTCCTCCTATCCTTGGGTAAGTAAGTGCCCGAGCAGAGAGTCAGGTTCTGACACCACCCTTTGTGCATTGTTCCCCTTCATTTACATCCCTGCAGAGCGGGGCAGAGAGGGGTGCCAAATTAGAATTGTACAAGGCTTTTGCTGAAAATGCAGATTCCTGGTTCCACTCCCTACCTGATGAATGAGATCCTGGAGGAAGAATCTGCATTTTTACCAAGTTCTCCAGGGGCCTCTTTTGCCTGGTAAGGTATGGCAGTGTGGCTCTAGATCATTTACATACCACCTTTGCTATGTGCCCTCTTGGGTTAAACCATCAGGAAGAAGAGTATAAGGCAATCTTGTAAAATGAATTCAAGTCCTTTCTTTGACACTTACTGCCCTCAAGTAAGGCACTTAACTATTCCGGGCCCCCTTTCCTCCAGTGGCACTAACAGGGACCGCTAAATACCACCCGCTAGAACTCACCGTACGCCAGGCTGCACACTGGATGCACTCTCCCCTGTCATCCTCATAACAGCTCAAATGGAAAACAGGCTCAGAGGAGTGAAGCCACAACCAGCGGTGGCAGTCGGACCCCGCAGCACTGATATCACTTCACACTGCCGTACTGTTGGTCTCAGAGAGCAGAACTGAATCAGCAGTTCTACAGTGAAGTATTTAATCTCTGAAAGTGCACAGTCAGCCACCTAACACTGTACCAAACAAAGGTGAGTGAAAAAGGTGAGACTGTAGGTGCCTCAGATGAAAGACTTAGCACAGCAGTTTTAAGGTTTCAGCCTACAAAAGAAGATGCTTTCTACCTCTAGGGTGATAGTGGTACAGAGAGGAGTGTACCTCCTAGAGCCTTGAAACATTCCACAATGGTGCCTACACTCCAGCTGCTGACAGTAGCTTTGTCTACATACAGCCTGCAGGTTGCTGCTGTAGGTCTGACGATGACATTCCCAGGAGACTGTTCTTTCTAGTATTTCAATAGTATTTTCTTTTTCACTTACTCATACAGACAAAGAAAAAAAATGCACATGTTTGCTTTTACCCTTCATTAACAGTTTAATTTATTACAAAGAAAACAGGTAGAGAAGAGAAGGCCAATCTACAAACGCTTGTGACTAGACTAACTACGAAACCCTTCCCCAGTATTTGTTTTGCCGTCTACTGTGTTCTGGTTGAACACTGTGATTCTTGGATCGATCCCTTCTGCCCGTGCTGGGGTCTGCAGTCTCCCCAGGGTTGTGTGTGCATGTGCTCTCTCTTCCTCTGCCCCCACTCCCAAAAGGCAGACAGCCAAAATCTGATACTCTGCAACTGGGAAGGCCCTGCTGAGTGAGTCACGTGCAGCCTGGCTGGCTGGGAAGCAGGAACTCTGGATCCCTTCGCCATGTGGTGTGGATGCCAGCTTCCCAGTCTCACTCGGAGCAGGGCAGCCAACATCTGGGAGACATAAAATTTTGGAGCTCTTGTTTGTGATACTTCCTGCTGTGTTGTTGGCACATCAGACACACTGGATTTTTAACTCATATCTGAGCACTTGTTTTCATTGAATATTTGCCTTTTCCCCCTATGGTGGGCTTGCTAGTGATACCCGTGGATAAAGGGATTCTTTATATACTTTATGGGATATTATTACATCTGTCCATTGCTTCATCTCAGCCTTGTTCTAGCATTTATGACACTCACCCTAACAAAAACACATTTATCTAAATTTACATCTCTGTAACAGCTGAACAACTTTGAGAGAAGATACAGAGAAGAACATACCGCATGAGACTGCATCAATTTTGTAGCAATATGTTTATAAGTATAGAAATTAAATCCCCCTTCATGACTTCTCCTTAAGTAAATAAAGGATGGGAGGGGAGAGATGACAGCTCCCGTTTGCTGAAAGACCAGACAGAAGAATGTGTAGGAAGGACTCTACAAACCTCGAAAGTGGTCGTCATTGTGGGCTTGTAGGACACATGGTTGGCTCTTCTCAGCTCCTTGATGGTCTCTGCAGGCATGGATTTAGAAAACCCAAGGCCGCTCCAGGTATTTGTAGGTGTCCTGACCTCTGTCACCACTGGTTTCTTTAACATAGCTTTGGAAAACAGAACATAAAACAATGCTTGATATTTTTAATACGGTTCTTACAATACAATGAGTGTTGTTTTGCTATATGTAAAGAAATCAGAACTTAATATTATTTCTTAACAAAATGCCTTAAATTATCTTCATAAAACATTTTATACAAAGTAATGGTAAATTTTGAAATGCTATATTATCTCATAGTTGATCTAATCCTAATTTAGTCAATAAAATACATTCAGTCAATAAACTGACTCAAAGTTGCTCAATAAATTTGTGCAACTTTGAACCTAAACATTTTTTTAATGAAGGTCCAATTTCACAATTCAGTGTGAATACTGGAAAACCTTTTAACCATCTATGGGGAAAAAAAAGTATAAATCATTAACGTATCACATACCTTTGGTTGCTAACAGCTTCTTTTGTTCATAGTCAAATGCCTAAAAATAAAACAGATTTATTGCCAGTTAATCCAAATGCTGCGCCAGTGCTCCACGATGAGAACACGGGGGCTCTGACTGCAGCCTGTGGGTCTGCCTGGGACACAGGCTAAGTTCTGCGCCGCGATGTGCCAGTAACTCAGTGCAAGTCTGATCAATTTAAACATGTTTTCAAAACTAATTAATTAGAATAGTAAATCACTACTTTTGACTTGAAGTCCTGACAGTGACAAGAGTTAGACGTTTTCCTTCAAAAGTAAAAAAAATACCTATTTACGACAAATATTTAAAACACCAGGACAAATATATGCTAAAGTATAGTGAATAACTTAATAATAATTCTGCTAAGTTTCAAAGTAATGCATTACAAAAATGCTTTCAGGCTACCTACTAGCCTCATGTCTCTCTCAAAATCCCCCTTCAATACATGGCCTGACCTGGTATGATGTCCAGATAACTTAACAAATTAGCCTAATTGAAATGGTCTTTGCTTTTGAAACGAGATAAATGGCAAATGTCCAGCTTTAAGCTACAATAACATTAAGCATCACAATAAAAGTAAACCTAGTTACCTTTTATTGCAGAGGAGTAGGGGGGCACTATCCATTCTTTTCATTCACAGTGAGTAAGTGACAAATGACGGAGTCAGGTCTGCACAGAAACCAAGGCAGGCTGTTTTGAAGAAGTCTAGATGTAGCTACATCTCAAAGGCTAACCCAGCGTTCTCAACTCCCCAGTTTAGGGACCAGCAAGGACTTGATTTAGCAGTGTTGTAAAGGCCTACCTGGAGGGTTGAGAACCAACTGGCAAGACCTCTTTTGACCCTCTCCCTGGGAGCACTAGATCACCATATGCAGGGTGCATGCCCAGGTAATTTACCGTCTGAAATCGCACTTCTCAGAGTGACTGACAGAAATAATAATTAGGTCAGGATAATGCAAAGAAACTGGCTGGCCCAGACAAACCATTAACTCTAAGAACATGGCAGTAAATTGGGAGAGCCAGGATTTTAGAGAACACAACTGGGTGATGTTTTTTAATTTTAGGTCTAAAATGGCACTGGAAATTAAGATCAGCTATTACTGATTAATGTCCAAGGGCAAGGTGTGGGAAGATTCTGAAGTTCACTCGCTCAGTAAATATTGAGTGCTGCTGGTTAGTGACTGGGCTGCCCTTTGTGGAAGAAGACAATGATTAATCAGAAGTAGTCTACAGCCTTGAAGCACAGAAAATCTTAGCAGGGATGGGTAAAAGAAATAACTACAAAATAAATTAGGAAATGAGGTAAGTGTGGGAAGAGCTGGAGCCATAGCATTCCAAGAACATCAGAGACAAGACAGATGATTTTAGCTGATGGAATCGGGAAGTCTTCAGTCTTTCTCCCTGTCAATGCTCAGTGACTATCATCATCGAGAACATTTCTCACCCACCCTAAAGGAAAGGAATAGATGAATGGCTCACTCTAGGTATAATGATGGAAAAGACAAGAACCACAAGATGGAAGAAAACCATAAATGGATCATAAAGCGGATATGATACTTCCTAGATGAAAGAATTTTAATCTGTATTAACTGAAAATGAATCCACCAAAGAAAATATAACAAATCTTTTTTTTTTTTAACTTTGACTGACATTTTATAAAGGCCATGGCTTTTGTAAAAACATTCATCTAAAAACTCAGAGAAATGTTCAAATGCAAAGGATTAAAAGAACCGATAAGCTGGAATTATAGAAGTATAATTTAGTTCCACAAATTTCTTTGACGTATCTGTGACAGCTTTGTTTCTTGGATTTTGTGCAACAGTTTTTTCTTCCTTTGGAGGTGGGGAGACAGAGATGATAGACAAACCTTTTACTAAGAGATAGGTGAGTCTACCCAGTAACTCTGATACTGAAATCAAATGCTTACAGAAATCTCTAGAAGCACAAAGCACAAAACCCTTCTCTTTCATATTGTAATCTATATGGAAAACAGATTTCTGCATTCTATGGTCAATAGCCTATTTTCAGTAATTAGCCTAATACTTTGAAAAGGGATACAGAAAAAATAATTCCTGCTGAGGAAATTGTTTAAAATAACCACAAAAATCTGTGACCCAATATAATCATCAATAGTATTTATCATCTACTTTCCAAAACACTAAAGCTTCACATCAGCTATTTTTATAACTGTCTCAATGACACCAAACAGATTTATCATCTCCATTTTATAGACAGAAGGGTATTATATCTATTTATCCAAGACTATGTCATAAGGCAGTAATACTTAGAAATAACAGTGTTGACATTTATCTCAAATTTTATAAAACTGATGAATAATGCCATTTACATAACGCTTAGTGACCAGACCATTTTTGTCATTTTTCATATTATATTTTAAATAATTTAATCACTTAAGCTAAATCCTGCATTTCATTTTTAAAGTTTATAGCAAAATCAATTCCTAACTACTGCATATGTATTTAAATTTAATCTTGACTAGAGTGCAGAAAGAAAACCTAATTTCTCCTCTACTGCTCTATACTCACTGAATTCGCCATTCCCTAGCCCAAGCACACTCCATTTGGATGACATTCTCATTTTTTTACCATTACCTGCATGTTGACAAACGATGGCCGTGAGGCCAGGCGGGCCCTTTCGGAGTTTTGCTGAGCAGCTGCGGCCCTCTCTGCAGCACGCTCACTCCCTGGAGCCTTCTTGTCAGTCAAAGGGCTTTCGGCAGCACTCAGTTCAGGGTCTGAAAGCAACCTGTCAGTGCTGCTGTGAAACAGAGTTTGGAATTGAACACCCCACATTACACAAAAACGAACCGAATGTTTCCCATGTGCAATATTTACTCTGGATGCTAACCACTGTCACCCATTTACATGTATTATCTCATTTAATCCCCACTCCACCGCTACGAGGTAGGTGGTATTATTGCCCCGATATTACAGAGGAAGGAAGTACCTTATCCAAGGTGATCGTCTAGTGAATGGTATTTGAACCCAGGCTTTCTGACTCTAAGAGCCATAGCTGAAACTATTTCATGGCACATATTCATAGACAAGACAGACAGTACATTATGAATGGTACACATGGAACAGACATACAGACAAGATTTCTAAATTAGTATATGTCAAGGAGACATCAATGGCCCATGCATACACAGTGGAAACAAGACTAAGCTGATCTGAAAGCAAGCCAATGATCCAATTCATGTATGTAAAATCTGCACTGCTAGAGGGGGCAGAAGAGAGGAAGTATTTTCCAACACCTGTTCAGGGTTAATGAGAAGAGCATGAAAGTGCTTCTTCCTTTTAAAAAATGTTTACTGACTGATTAGAGAGAATGTGAGAGTGAGAAAGAGTGTGAGAGGGAGACACTGACTTGTTCCACTTGTCTATGCATTCACTGGCTGATTCTTGTATGTGGTCTGACCGGGGATCAAACCCACAACCACAGCATATTAGTATGATGCTCTAAACAGCTAAGCTACCCAGCCAGTGTGAAAAGTGCTTCTTAAAATGGGGACCAATTATCTGAATTACAAGAATTGATAATGCCCTATATGTGTACTTCAAGTTCAAACCCAACTGCATGCAAGCTCCAGTACAAAGGAAATAAACAGTATTAGTCTAAGAGGTGGTTTATTCATTCATTCTTTTATCATTCATTAAGTTGTGCTTGGGAAACTTGGAGGAATTTAGGAAGGTCTATTGGAAACAAAAGGAGGAGCAATGAACTTTGTTTGCAAGAGTTCACAGAGGTTTTACTGAAGACATGTCAACTGGAATTTAAAGGGCACGTGCAGGTTCACGAGTGCAAAAGGCCAGGAGAAGGGCAACCAGGAGGGAAGAGCGTAAGCAGAGGAAAGGAGGCACATCCTGTGGACCACTGGTGGTTTACAGCCAGAGTGGACTAAGATCAGACTCATGTGTTCCAAATAATTACTGGGACCAAACACAGGACTGACGGAGCTGATGAGAGACTGGAGGCAGGGAGACATTCTGGAGGGTGCCGACACATGCAGATGAGAACCGAGGCAAGTCCACACTACACTTGATGAAAGGAATAGATATAGACCTCAAACACTTCCATACAGAGAAAAAGCAAAATCAGTTATCTAACCTATAGTAAATAATGTTAATTTTGGGTATTAGTACAATGTAAAGAAAAACACAGATAAAGCAGATTTGGACAAAATGGTAACAACAGTAGCTAACCCACTAAAGAGTTCATAAAAGCAAATCAGATTTTGGAAAGAAAAAGAGGAAGTAAAAGTGTCTATGCCATATTTGCCCATAGACATTCTACTCTGTGAGGACACACGGTTCGTACCCTGAACAACATGGGTGTGAACTACACTGGTTGGCTTACATGCAGGTGTTCTCAATCAATAGACAGGTGGCCCACCATATTCCCTGGGTTTTATATCCGCAGATTCAACCAACTACAGATTGAAAACAGTATTTTTGCTCCCCAGCTGGGAATCTGCAGAAGCAGAGGGCCAACTATATGCGTTGTTGTATGGCATTTCATATAAGGCACTGAGTGCCTGTGGATTCCACATGGGGTCCTGGATCAATCCCCCAAAGATACCAATGGACAGCTATAGTTAAGTTTGGGGGAAGTTCAACTTAGATGCAGAATTTTGACTGTGCAGGGGGGCAGTGCCCCTAACTCTGCATTGCTCAAGGATCAACTGTATAAGAAAACTAATAAGACAGTAGAGGAAACTGGGGAAATGGAGGTGGATGGGAGCAAAGCCTTTCAATGTAGAAGCATTGCATTGTTTTTCTTTTTAAAAAACATGGCTGCCTATTTGAAAAGCACAAGCAAACAAAAAGCAGTGAAAAAGAAAAGAAAGGAAAACACATTTGTAACTATCTTGTGGTACAGGAGAGTTAAATTTAACACAAGCTAGGTATTTCTATTCACTGATTTGTAATAAATGCAATCATGATACTGTCAAGTGTTTATTACCAAAGCTAGCAGTTTACCTTGGAACAAGGGAGCCATAGTTTAAATTAGAAATTCAAAGGCAAATGAAGAATTCACAGCCGGAAAATACCTAACAGCAATAATCGAAGAGTGAAAATTGCCCTGCTGATTACTGAAGAGGAGAGAGAACGTTGGCAGCTTCAGAGTGCTATAGACACTTCAGAGGACCCAGAGATAAACCCAAGGCTTATGAAGAAGGGAAGGCCTCCAGATCAAACATAAGGGTAAAAATGATCAGATTATTATCCCTTAATAAAAATTTTACCCACAAAAACATCACTAAGATTGAAATGGGATACTACTCAGCCATAACAGATGAAATTCTACCATTTGAGACAAGTATGAACCTTGAGGGTATTACACTCACTAAGTGGAATAAATTGGAGGGAAAAGACAAGCACCATATTGTTCCACTCCTATGTGGAATACAGAAACAAACCACACAGACAAACGACATCAAAAAACAAAAACACATTCACAGAGGCAGACAACAGACCTATGGCCACCAGAGGGAAGCCGAGTGGAGGAGGGGCAGAGTGGGTGCAGAGGGGCAACTATGGGGGACAGATGGAGACTGGACACTCAGTGGTGCGCACGATGCGGTAGACACTGATGTCAAATTATGACACTGTACACCTGTAAGTTACATAATCTTATAAGCCAGTGTTTCTTCAATATAAAGAAACTGTTAAAGGGGAAGAAGCACAGAGAGAAATGAAAAAAAAAAAAAGATATGGGTAAGATCAAATTCACTGAAACCAAACAGCACTAATTGCTGAACAAATCCAGTTTTGTTCCACTGACTTACAACAAATCTAGCCTGTTATACAATTTCCTTCAAAGCATCAAGGCCTTTTAAAGATGAAAATACCTACTGTAAGTGGGAGTTTTTGGTGCCTTGCAATAGTTCTACTGTCTGCCTCTTGGCACAGGAAACTTTGGAGGGACCCAGCATCTGTTTCAAGTCACCAGCATTCCCAGAATGGGAAGGGCTTCGAGGCATGCCTACTTCAACAAAAGCATCATTGCAACCTGCAGAGAAAAGAAAACAGTGAAAATCGAAAACACCGGCTTCCCATCAACCACCACCTACAAGAGAAACAAACCAGAATCCAACACTAGGGAGACACAGATGCAGCTGCTTTCGGCTGTAGATGCGACACCTTAACAAGGTCAGGCTGCCTCAGAACTCAGAATGAAACCTGAAGAAAGATCCTATTTTTCAAAGATTGTTAGGGATGAATAAAACAAAGGTATACTCTACTTAGAAAGAAATTATATACATACATATATATACACACACACACACACATTTAGTAGATTGATGCTTTCCTGCTATACAATTACACTCACTTTGATTTAAGAAGTTCCAGTGTAATGGGAAAGTGATTCTTTCCGTAAAAAGTTTATCTGCTTTTCAGTTTATCTTTCATCATGCTCTTTGGAATTTTATTCAAGATGCTGTCTTTCTCTATGCGAGGCAGGATGAGTCATAACTCATTAGCAAAACCAATTCAAAGTCACTGCATGGACTTTCTACAACCCCCTCAATTTAAGTAACAGACCAGGCTGAAGTTCAGAATGAAAGATACCTTCTACGGGGTTTGGTTTGGGGGATGCCTGCTCAGATCCACTTGTCTGTCTGGACGGATCACCGTGATTCGCACTCAGCACTTTTTCTCCAAGTGAAGAAGTAGATATTACACCATATTTTATATTTGGAGACTGAAATAACAACAGAAAATTACGTGCAGTTGTGATTGCAATTCTACAATTCTTTTAAGTTGCAAGTTTTACTAGCAGTGGCTGATGTCTCACAAATAGCACAGATCACGTTATTCTGCCTGAGGGACATTACCTGTGCATGTCCATTTAAAGAAGCAGAGATTTTCTTGCCTTCTGTCTGCATACTGCTGATATGGACGTCGACAGGAGTCAAGCCAGGAGGGGGAGACGGGGCTGTGTGCCCGTAGGCAGGTACTCCAGACAACAAAATGTTGGTTAACGTGGCTTGGGCAGTAGACGGAATCATCAGGTGTGGGACAGCAGAAAAGCCTAGACCAACATTTCATGAGGACAGATGTTAGACAGGGGAAAACTCAAAATCAACAAGCACATGTTGTTTCCAGCAGCAACAAAAAAACATTTTTGTTGCTGCAAATTCAGAACAGAATTCAATTTTGATACCTCTCTGCAAGTAGGTTACACATGACTACACAAAACAAAGTGAAAATGGAAGGACACTCAAGAACATCGAATCCAAGCTCCTCAGCGTGCAGATGAAGAAACGAGCGAGACCCAGCACATGACTACCAAGCAATTCTAACCTCTCCAGCTAGACCCTACATCACATGTTCAGATCAGTGACCTTCATGTGACTTTGCCACTGCTCCCTGCACACCATGCTCTCTTTCCTGATCTGTTTGTCACATTTGAAGACGATACGCTACTTTTATGGAAAACTCACTGCTTCGTTGTGCATCATTTTAACTAATTTACACATCAGGGAATTTCTGGTAGGCTGCAGAATGCTTGGCACTGTAATTTTTCCCTAAGGACAAGAGCCACTAGTAAACTTTATTTAAAAGCTGGTAATACCTACAAAGACATGCCTTCGGTTGTACTTAAATGATACTGACCTGTAGCACTTGATGTGTTAGCAAGTGGGGGTGCCCATAACGTGGGGCTGGGAGTGCCAGAACTCGGACTTTGCAAAGGACTGACTGAGCTATTAAGAGCATTCAGGAGTGAGTTCGGGGTTGTCGAAGTGTTCAGAGATAAGGTGGTGGGGCCCAAAAGACCTGTAATAAATGGATGTAAAGTCAATATGCATAAATCCAAGATTTTAAAATAACAGATGGCACCAATACTGCCATTTGCAATGCACGTTGATATAACCCGAGTGATAGATGACCTTCTTTCTAATATTCACATGAAATACCACAGGGATACGACGTCAACACAGGACCCAGCTCACCCACACACAGATGCTGGCGGGGAAATGGAAGGCAGGTGTGTGTCCCAGCCAGGAGGGCAGGCGGCGGGGGCGCTGAGCAGCGCCAGTGGCTCTGCGCTCATTCCACTGGCCAAGATGAACAGAATCCTGCTCATTTCCCTGCGCCACGCAGCCGTCACATGCTTTCGGACAAACACTGTGAACCACTGACAATTAGCAGTGACTAAGGGGATGTTTCCCACAGCAGAATGGCTCCATTTGGCCCGCTGTAGACAGGCCTGACTACTTGCAATGGTTTTCATTCTGTGTCAAAACACATACGTGGTTTCTTTGCACTCCCTCTCAATGTACACAGAAACTCTTCTCAGGAGAAAAAAAAATTTTCCCCTTGTTTTAGGGATTTAATGCTTGATTAAGGTAATGCAATTTTCCTTCTGGCATTTAAAATATGTTCTAAAGTAAAATGTGGATTTTTATACAAGTTTCCAGGAATCCTTAATGCATTAGGTAATATAGGTTACATAGAGCCATAAAAACATTTTGGAAATTGAGTAATTATGAATCTCTGCTCACTTTTCTTTTTCTCTCTGGTGCAACAAGAACTCGGTTCCTGCCAAGTCATGTGCCTGGCATTCCCAGACGCAGTGCTGTGTCGGTGTGACTGTGCAGACCCCCAGTGGGAGGGACGACTTTCCCAAGCAGGAAAAAAAAACTTGCCTTCGGTGTAATGGTGCCTAAGCAAGGCTAGTTGGTACACGAATCACATTATTTAAACATGTTATTTTTATAAGATTTTATTTTTTTTAAAGCAAGAATAGCTATTAGAAAAAATTCAAGACTGCTCAGAGTATTTTTCTTATCTCAAGTCAACACCAAATTGGGTAGAATGATATGCTAGGTTATTGTATTAACATTTTACATAAAGGCTACTGAGAAAATATACAACAAGGTAGGGAACCTAGCATAATTTCATAGAGCTACTGACTTCGGCCTGTAAGATGGGACTTCATTACGAGGCTTAAATATCACCAGGGCTATGGAGTGGCTGCCTCTGCTGCCTCACAGAACTGAAGACTTGGGATGGTGATGTTCTCTCATCTTCCTGTGCTTTGCCTCAGCTGCGAACACAGGTCTGCTGGTTCCCTGGGTGGCCGCGGGCTAGGTTTCCTTTGTGTCTCAGGAATGCAGCAGGCCCAACCACTGGGAGTGGGGGCTCTGCTTGCTCTCACCTCCCCCTCTGCACACCCCTCACACAGATCTGCAATTACTTTCCAAAACACAAACTGGATAATCTGTATCTCTAGGGACTGATGGCAATATTGCAAACGCCAGAGCGAGAGAACACATAAATTATAGTCAGCCTGCTGACTTCCTTCTCAGTGGCATTCCTAATTTAGGAGAACAATCATAGGCGAAAATAAAACAGTCAGACGTTGATTATTTATGCCGAAATAAGAAGAATCTGGGAAACAAATCCACAGAGTCTAACAAAAAACAAAATGGATTGATTCGAGTTTTGTTGCTTTTCACCTGACCTGAGGGCCTGAAGAGGGGAAAACAAAGCCTTTAAAATGTAGTCCCACACAGCAGAGGGAAAGGGAACTGGACACGCGATCCCCCAGTGACTGAGAAGGGCTGTAATAATAAATGTTATACCTAGTCCAGTGAGTCCGAGGCCTGCTGAGGCTAAGATATCCAGGCTGGGACATGCCAGGCCGGCAGGGCACGATGCTGGGGAAGGACTGGTTGCTATGGTAACCCCACTGCTTTCAAGTCCGAGGAGACATTTCCTTGCTTCATACATATTTAAGGCATTTCGTTCAACACTTTTCACAATCACAGACTATGAAAACACACAATGAGAAAGAAAACAGTGACATGCAAGTAGTCTACAATGAACGGGGGAGGTGGGTGAGAAATGAATATGGTCAGAGAAATTCCACTTTGGGAATTTATTAATGCCACTTTAAAGCCAACTGCACATTCTAATCACTTACTACATTTCTTCCTTTTGGTAAAACCATAAAACACTAGTTACCACTTACTGGGTGTGTCCTGTTTTCCAAGAACAGTGATGGCAGCTGCAAATATACTCCAGTTCCCACCAAAACCTTATGATGGGGTGGAAACTATTATTCACCCAACATCAGGGTGAGGACCAGGGACTTACCCAACGTCACAGCACAGCTGTAGGGGCAGCCATCGACCTGGAGCGTGGGCCATCTCTAGAGCCCACTCCCGTTTACATCCTGGTCTTTACATTAAAGCTTTCCCCACTTTATCTCATTTTTTGCAGAATAAATCAAACTTGTCTCCCAAAAGTCTATATACTGTATAATAATAGTCACTTACATTTGACATTTATGGTCTACTAGTTAACTAATAGACCTTGAGGTGCCACTATTCCTCAATGATGACATATCTATGGCAAAGCTCATAACAAAATAAATTCCTAAACAATAAATCTTTTTTATCAATGGACTCATCTAGAAAATTGGAAGTGTGAACTCAGGGGGAAAGCCTCCCATCAACAATAAAGAAAATTTGTGGCTGAGAAAGTGGTTGAAGCAGCAGTAAGCATGGGCACCAGCAAGGCATAAATAAATGGCCCTGGGATGCTGCGGGCTTCCGAGTTCTCACTTACAATCTATTTTCCCGACTTCTGCTCGTTTCCTGCAGAGCTCCAGGAATTCTCCTGGTGTCTGTCCATCTTACATGCACAAGTCCTCGAGAGTCTATGCACCTTTGTTGTTTGGTCCTGGTGTCTATAGTGACTCTAAGCCAACTCACCTAGTCGAGCATCCCGACGCTTCACAATACAGAAAACTAATGGCCTTGTCTCTATCTTTAAACTCACTGTATTGAGTTCACTTAGAATCAATGCTATTTTTTCATTTAAAGTTTTCTTTTGAAGAAGGTGTGAGTTTGTCTTAAGCTGAACACTGAATACATTATTTACATATACAAAATTGTATCTAATATATGTTATGCATACACCATTAAGTATATTTGATAAACCTTACAGCTTAGAAATTTAAAAACAGAAGGCATGACTCTTTGGTGTCTTACCTACCATAATAAAAATATGCATAAATATTACCATCGAGTACATGCTATTATTATGCAACTTGCTTTTTTTTTTTTAACACCATTTTTATTCTTCAATTTCTGGTACAGAGGTTTCTGCAGAGTGTATAATGCAGGGGGAACTGCAGGGAGCGGGGTTAGGTATCATTCCTTCTAGTGTAATTGGATGGCCTTATATTGCTCTTCAAAGTGGTTGTGCCAATTTACACAATATTCGTATCAGACTACTCCTGTTTCCACACTTTCTAACTAGCACTCAACACCACTGGCGTTATCTCATTTAACTTTTACTGTATATGGAACTACTGAAATTTTGCAGCATCTTAAGGGAAAGGCTCCAAGAAGGCTGAACTGGGTGTAACTCATTACTAAAACACATTATTAAAGAGATGGGGACTTCTTTAAATCTCCAAGGTGAGCAGAGTGGCTCAAAAATGACTATTTTGGAACTGTATTGCCATGTACACATTCAATATTTAGCCTTATCAACTACCTGGTAGCTTAGTAATGCTTAAAGTTACCAGCTTGCAAATTAATTAAAAAAGGTTTTCTCTCTCTCCTGTATTTATTGAAAAATAATGGTCACTAAAAATGGACTCCACCAACATACATGAGAAAATGGTAATCAATAATGAATGTTGTTACAAGTTTATACTTGCACAAAATAACTAAATATGATATATAATGACATATGCATTATATAGGCTATTTAGTTCCATGAACGCGCAAATACACAATTATACGCAAATACAAGAAAACATGACGTGACACACGGTTCTCTGGGTCCAGACTCTGAACCGACCTTGCTCGGCTGTTTCGGCTTTGGTTTGATACTAACGAAGACATCCAGCTGTTCCATCAACTGAGCAATAAATTGTGGATCGACATCAATTTCTTCCTTCATATCAAACATTAGTACAAGGGGAAGACAGCCCTATGAAATGTCACAATAGCAAGTGTAAGAGGTTAAAAAGTTACTCATTTAAACATCTAATAATTTAACATGCCTACAAATAACGCAGTATTTCACAGAGCTAAAAAGTAAACCAAGTTACATACCTTCACATTTAAGATTTTTTTTTTTTAAGGCAAGAATAGCCATCAGAAAAAAAAACTAAAGACTGCTGAGAAAATTTTTCCCATCTCAAGTCAATACCGAACTGGGCAGAATGATTTGCTAGGTTATTGCACATAGCTCAGAGGGCTGTGTGAAAATAATGTTGAGTGGCAGGAACTACTTTTTGGGTGACAAAACTGTGTATGTCTTATATGTTTGTTTTTGGCTCTGAATTCTCACACATTCTCCACCTGTCTGAAACAGGAAAACTCCTCTGTTCCCCGACTTCAGCTGTGCAAGTGACGCCAGGCTCTGAACCACACGCGGGGCACTCATCTCGCCCCTCTGCCCAAAGATGGACAGTGGTGGCTTTGTCATCTCCTGAATGAGGTCTAAACATGCATCCGCATTTAAAGATCTCCCCACCTTGGCCTGGCTTTGCCTGTGCAATCGCAGGTCTGTACATCCACGTGTCAGCCCCACCCCCAGGCCAACTCAGCCTCTTCCCTACCTCTTACAGATTCCCTAGGCCGGCACCTGCACTCATCAGACGGCTTCTTCAGCAACCCAAAGCCTGCTTCTCTTCTGGTGTGGCTCAAACTTTAACTCCTCCTCAAGTTAACTGCTACTATGGTCCCTTCTTTTAATTACCACACTATTTAGCACTGCAGGGTTTGGGGCTTGTTCTTTTCTCTGACGCTTTCTTCCCAGGCCCCTAATCCAACTGAGTAAAGGAGATGAATCACGTACACTCCCTGACACACAGCGTGCCCAGAGCTAGCCTAATGGCCGGTGGGGTTTGTACGTAAGTATCAGGAGAAGGGGCATCATGAACCATACTAGAATGAAAATGAAATTACTATGTTTCATTTCTCTTGTGGATAGAAGTGACTTTTCTAAGGACATGGCTATTAAAAAAAGGTGATGGTATTTAAAATAAAGGTTAAATCCTTTCAATCTATTCTTCCTTCCCTACTTCTTTTAATATTGTGCAACAATATGTTTCTCTGCACACCTATAGTTTGGGCAGGGAGAGCCCCAGCATGAAAAAGTTCGTTGAACTCAAAATTATACCTACAGAATTTGAAAAGCAAGAAAAAATATGAAGAGCAAGCATAATGATATTTGGATATGAATATGCCATGTGATTAGTAGTATATTAAAAATAGCTTAATAAAGTAAATTTGGCTAAAAAATATCATTCACAACAAAAATATTTTCGTAAAATTATGTATTATATTCTTTAATGATTAAAACAAGTTTTCATCTATCAGAGAAATGGAGTCAATCACACAAAATTGGATTTTGTAAGTTTCTCAAAAACAAATTCTACAGGTTAATTACAGCAAAGGCCATACCTGATGCCTACCGACTCAAATGTCACACTAAAGGGCAAGTTCTGAACAGAAGACGACTACGGTGTTTTCAATAAAAATATTTGTTAGTCCGCATTATGTCAGCCCATTTGGAAACTATACATCAGCCTTCACACTGGGTTTTTAAATGAAGATAGGAAGGATAAATATATTGCAAATTATAAGTTGGAAGCAGTACTGAATTATATAACTCTGCTATTTTTCTTCAATGTATAACATTAAAATTCATAGCACAAATAGCACTTTTAAAATTATGTCAGAGATCTATGAAATGTACAAACATTTCATGCTATCAAAATTTGTCTTTGAGGGTTGTATTTAAAATGTATTTTTACTTTCTTGTTTAAATAGAAGACTTTCTTTGTTGAATGAAAACTGTAAACCAGCATAGCTCCTATGAAAATAATTGCCTTCCTCAAAATACAGTTATTTCATTTGGACCTCTTCTGTGTGCAGTCTAAGTTTTAAAAAAGAAAAGTACTGCAAGGAAATTTCTCACCTATATAATGAAATTTGGCCCAGGAGGCACTACCTGCCTTACTCGTTTATTTCCTTGCATCAAGAACTCTCCTTATTTGACCAGGCTTCCAAAGTGCTTTCCTAAATACCGCCTTATCAAGGTGTGTGCAGCAACATACACTGTGCCCAAAGAAGGAAAAACATTGTGACCCTAATGTCACTAAACCTACCATGAGATATTGCCTTGCGAGACAGACAGACTCAATGGTGCCCTGGAGGTAGACGGTGGATTTCTTTTGTGGATTACTAGGATCAGGGAAGTGGATCTGAGCACCTGTTCTCTGCATGATATGTTTGATGTTACTTCCATTTCGACCCATCATAAAGAGATGATGCTGAGCTGCGATGTCTAGCTGTGTGCTCACGGGAATTGCCGACGCCAAGCTCCCTGCGAGATGTTCCAACAGCATGGCAGTTCCCTCCTAGGAGAAAAGGTGGGAGAGAAATTCTTGTCAAATAACTGTCCACGTACAAGGGAAGGCCCTAGTGCACTTCTAACGGTTACAGAAAAATACAACAAATTCTATAAACCAGAGTGTAATACTAGGGACAATTCTGGAAAACTAACAAGTCTAAAATCCTTTAAAAATCAACCCTGAATAACATGCACCCTTCACGACGTTCGGAATTCTCTCCGTCACGCACCTTCACGGCACTAGTGTTGTTCTGGGACCCTCGCACTATGACGGTAGCACCATACATTCGTGAACGCTGCTTAAAGGACACTGAAATGTTGTAGGTTTGGGATATGTGCTGGATGGAGGGGGAATTGGGATCCGGCACAGGCTGAAGAATTCCAGCAATCGGTAGTTCAAACATCAGCACCAAAGGAAGCAGCTCCTAAAACAAGATTATGAAAACCCAAATCAGATAGTTAAACTATCATTCATTTAGAAATATGTATAGTTCATTCATTCTTTTCTGAAGATTGAATTTTAAAATATAAATTGTTTTCACTATAGACATAAGCTTGGGTAGAATATGTAAAGTTTCTTAAATTTAAGGAGCCTCTTATGGAACCAGAAAGTTTATAACTTTAACTGTCTGTGGCATTTTCCTCAGGGCTCTGATTTCACAATCACCAGAGAAACTGAGTCAGGTAATATCCAGAATGTTTCTAAGAAACTTCTTTAACCCATTAAGCTTCTGTCGGTATATCCCACATACTGAACACATGATTTTATTATAAATTGATCAATTATAATATTTTTAATCTCTATAGGGAAAATATTGCTGACAGTGATTTCCAGTATTAAAGTAATAAATAGTTACCCGAATTCTAACTCGAGCAGACTCTACTCCTGCCGGCTGTCCTGCTATAGAAACCTGCAGAGATAAGGAAACACAGTCAGAGGTATGAACCCACATCTACTTTTCAAGTTACGTACATCCTTGCTACTCAAAGTGTTCTCCAGGAAAAAATGGCATGTTGACCCAGCAATCCCACTTCTGGGAATATATCCTAAGAAACTGAAAACACTAATTTGAAAGAACATATGCATCCCTGTGTTTATAATAGCATTATTTACAATAGCCAAGATCTGGAAGCAGCCCAAGTGCCCATCAGTAGATGAGTGGATAAAAAAGCTGAGGTGCATTTACACAATGGAGTATTACTCAATTGTAAAGAAAATCTTTCCTTTTGTGACAGCATGGATGGACCTGGAGATTATTATGCTAAGTGAAATAAGCCAGTCAGAGAAAGACGAATACCATTTGATCTCACTTATCCGTGGAATCTAACAAACATAATAAACTGACAAACAAAACAGAAACAGAGGCATGGACGCATGAAACAGACTGACAGCTGTCAGAGGGGAGGCAGGTGAGGGGACTGGGTTTTCACCCAGTGAAGGTAAAGGGATTAAGCAAAAAAATGTACATGCATAACAGACACAGGCAACTGTGTGGTGATAGCCAGAGGGAAAGGGGGTGGGGGGTAGTTGGAGGTAGGCAAAGGGGGGATGGGGATGGAAAGAGACTTTGCCTAGGGTGATGGGTGCATGATGCAGTATGCAGACAATGTTTTATTGAGTTGCACACTTGAAACTTGTATGGCTTTGTGAATCAATGTCATCCTAATAAATTCAATGAAAAAAAAAAAAGGATCTCTGGCACCAACCCAGCCCTGCTTAATCATAATCTGCATTTTAATGAGCTCCTTGGGTAATTTGTGTCAATTGGTCTACGTTACCCCCTGGGCTTACCTGAAACCTCAAAGCCCCCATGAGGCTGTCCTGCCTCCTTTATAATTTCTCCCATTCATTGCATTCTCTCCCTTTTGTTTAAAGTCTTTGCAGACTAGATGAGTATCAGTACGCAATGATACTGCTGCACTAGGTTCTTCAGATGCTCAATACCTGCGTGCTGGCTGGTAAAAACTGTTGCTCTAACACCCACCTCCAGTGCCCTGGGATCCCTGGACTTTCCCAGGGTCCATCAACTAAAGAATTAATCTGCATCAGGGTATGTGGGGGGGCCCCAGGATGCTGCTCTCGGCACTCATGCTTCTGTCTACCAGTGGTCAAGTGTTCTGAACACTGCCCTTGCTTTGCACCACAGCTTTGGGTCTAGTTCCCAGATATGTGTCCCACTGTCACATCAGTCCCCTTTGGTCATCTTTGTGACAGGTCAGTTTCTAGTATCCTGATTAGCTTAGAAGAGGGAAAATTTCTGCATAACATAAATAATATTATCTGTTCTTCAAGTATGCACTTAAAATGCTTTCACGGGGACAGGTGAGTTCCATTTGTTTCCAAACATAAGAACTAAGAAAAGTGTGTATGAACTAAAGAGAGACATAGTGTAGAAGCACAAACTGGTAGTTACAGAACAGTCGCAGAGATGGGAAGTGCAGCACAGGGAATGCAGTTGACAATGTTGTAATACCTACGTGTGGTGCCAGATGGTGAGAGATTTATCAGGGTTAACACTTTGTAAGTTATATAAATGTCTAATCAGGGCCCTGTACACCTGAAACTAATATAGTAGTGTAGGTCAACTGTAATTCGAAAATAAATGTTTTCTTTTTTAAAGAAAAAGATGTAATTCAATGTGAGGAAGGTGGGTACTCATAGATTGCCTCCCAGAAGGTGAGGTGGTGTAGCCTGGGACGCTGCACGGAAAACCCCAGCATGGGAGAGACTAGGCAAGGCTCAGGTCCTTGCCTAATTCACATGTTCTCCCGGCCTTCCCTTAAGGACTTCATGGTATGTAGCCATCACTTCCTCCCCTCTCTGCTACCAGCCAACCATATGAGAGATAGAGAGTTGAAGGCCCGCCAACAACTCATCCCCTTAAAGAAGCAGAGCACTCTCAACGTCCACTACATGTCATCTCCATGGTTACTTTTTTGCTCTCATCTCCCAAAAAAGATATGCACACAGAAAATTGTAAACGTTGTTACATACAAATTCATGTGAAAAGACAAAGCACCTGGTTGCTTTTCTCTGCTTGGTTATTCCTGTTGGAATCTGGAAAGTGGATGTGACATCCTGTCTCTTCCATCACTTTTTTAATATTGTTCCCACCTTTGCCGATTACATGAGAATGTTCTGTATGCGACACGTCCATCTTCAAGGTGACCCGATTGCTCTATGTGGAAATAATGTGTTAATTCTTGGTGCAGGAAAGGGAAGGAACAACTCCCTAAAACACTCCCTCCCAAGGGAACAGTATGAACAATAAGTGAGCCACAGCAGGCTATACAGATTTCTTAATAAGGTCACCTTAATCTAAAAATGTTCATGTCTGTCTATTTCTCATTGGCTCTAAAAAAAGAATTCTTATTTCAAGACAAATTTGTCATATGAAATAGAAAGATATAATCTTTACCAAGATAATTTTTGGAAAGCAGTTTTTAAATAAAATCAGCTACAATTAAAAATAAATTACTTTTTTCTTTAATATATATTATTCATGAAATATTTAATTCAAATAACTAAAAAACAGATGGAAACACCATTACAAGACTGACTGTATATATGCACATATGTGTGTGTGTATATATACACATGCTAGTAGGACTGGAGAACTAAGATGATAGGGAAGTAGCAATAAAAATAAATTTCAATCTAAATAAAGAAGTATTTACAAGCATTTTCACAACTTCTACGTTATTGTATGTCAAACTTTACGAAGCAGATCTGCTATTCTCTCTGGTGGGAAGAAGAGGGAAGCAGAGATCACAAAGCACAGATCTCCAACAGTAAAATGGCTTCAGTAACACAACACAAAGTGTAAGATTAAATTAGAGCAAAATGTAAAATTCTAAGACATAATGAAATATTATGGTTTTATGGAACCTATGTATTTAATTTTGGGAAATTTAGTGTTATAAAATTATAAAGAATGATATGAAATCTTTTCTCATTTACAAGATTCTAAAATTCTTCAGTCTTTAGGAAGTAAAATTTAAAAGTCAAAAGACAACCAGATATAAAAAATATTAAGTTTTATATCTTCTGAATTCTTAAACTTTAAATACACCAATTAAACACTTGGGTTTTTAAACTTCATTCTTTTAGTTTGACTTCAGGAATACAGGAAGATACTGTTCTTTAGAGAAATTTCTAAAATAGTTAATAATTATAAAATAAATAATTCTTAAGAATAAAAACAAAAAAGAACAAGAAAAGAAAAGAAACAGGAAGCGATCAGAATCCATTTCACTGAACTATCAGTGGTTAAGAACCAGAAAGTCTGGATTAAAATCCCACCTCCCACTTCTCGCAATTGGATCCTGGTTAAATTCCCTAACGTTTCTGTGCTGTTCAATATGAGAATTAAAAAATTAATATTTTAAAAGTGCTTAGCAAAGTGCCTAGCATATAGTAAGTGATTTGAAGTGTTTAATAAAATTAATACTCACAAATGAGTGTGCATTGTTATATATTTAAATTTCCCTATTATTTCTATATGCAGGTGCAGAGAAAGAGTGCACAGAAGAAAGTGTCAGATCGCATGCCATCGCACACAGAGCTATGGAAGGTCATTCGGTGTTCTACTGGCAGCATGAAGGCCGACAGGCTGGTTCTCACAGTTCTTCATTACTTCTCCTACACAAATCAGGATCAATGTCTACTTCTGAAAATGGCATATACGTACATATGTACATTTGCACACATATGTATGTGTGTGTGTGTGTGTATATATATATATTTACCCATGTAGATATCACATTATTCAATTACCCAGCAATAAAGAATCTATTAGATTTTAAACAGAACTTTACACCCATTGTAGGATCACATGTGTTTATTTTAAAACCCACCATTACTTTCTCCTGGTTTTTCTTCTCCAAATGGTCTTTCATAACAGCATGAAGTAGCCCTTGCAGAGACAAGGTTCTGACATCTGAGTGTCCTTAACATTCACTTACTTTTGTGTCTAAGACAGACATGATCATTTCCTTGGCTTCTTTAACATCTTCTTTCTTTCCAGAAACCTTAATGTGGGGATCTATAAGAAATCAAAAACAAACAGCTCACGAGAAGCCTCCAAACTCTTGTTTTATTTTAAACATATTTTACTTATTTTTAGAAAGGAGAAGGGAAGCAGAAAGAGAGGGAAACAGCAATGTGTGGTTGCCTCTCACATATCCCCTACTGGGGACCTGGCTTGCAACCCAGGCATGTACCCCAACTGGGAATTGAACCAATGACCCTTTGGTTCACAGGCCAGCACTCAATCCACTAAGCCACACCAACCAGGCCCAAACTCTTGTTTTAAAACTGATGTTACAATTTAAGAAAAGGGATTTTATAATAAATTCAACATTTGATTCATTCTAAGTATGTTATCACTGATGTAGTGATGTAGATCAATAAAGACAAGAATATAAAAATTATCCAAATTGTACATTCATCTGTGTTTTTCCTTCTAAAAACGGATTAAACCATTTAACTTTAAATGTAACTGAAAAATAAGTATACCATGTAAATACATTTTAAGCAAGTAAGGAGTCTACAAATTCTACTTATTAATTGATTTCTCACTACATTCCAGGCCCTATTCTAAAACTTTAAGTGCATTAACCCATTTAATCTACACCAGAACTTTCTTTGTGTGGTTGTTTACAGAGGAAACTACTGTTAAAAGGAAAAAAACTTAATCTTCCTTCACAAATATTTAATATTTATTAAAGATTAGTATTAAGTGACTTATATGAGGTCTCTCCAGAAGTCCAGCCATTGTTAATATAATGAGAATGGTTTGCATGATATCCACATAACCTGACAGCGAAGGACAGTGGAGAGGAATGTGCATGGGTGAACAGTGATGACTTCACTGTACTAGTCAGCGGGGTGCAGTAGATGCCACTGAGTGAGCATGTGCACTGTGTGGTCATCTCATTCAAAATGACCGAGCGAGTAGAGTGAGAAATTTGCATAAAATTTTACTCTAAACTCTAACATTCCTCCACAGAAACTATGTGGATGATTCAGAAGGCTTTTGGGGATGATGCAATGAGTGCAGCACAAATAAAGGTGTGGCACAGATGCTTCAAACACGGTCAAGAATCTGTTGAAAGTGATCCACCTTCTGGAAGGCCTGCAACAAGCAGAAGTCCTGAGAATGTTGATTGTGTACAGGCTGCAATCAACGAAGATCGGCGACTGACAGTGCAAGAACTAGAAGCTGATCTGGGGATTCCAAAAACTACTGTGTCTGAGATTTTGACACAAGATCTTGGCATGAAATGTGTCGTGGCAAAATACATTCTGCAGCTTCTGCTGCTACAGCAGAAGGAGCATCATGCTGCAGTTGCTAATGGCCTGATTCAAACTGCTATCGATGAACCAGATTACTTCAAGGTCATAACCAGAGGTGAATGGTGGGTCTGTGGCTGTGATCTGGAAACGAAGGCTCAGTCGTCCCAATGAAGTTGCCTAGTTCTCAATGCCCAAAGAAAGTGCAGAATAGTCAAAGCAAGATCAAGACCATGTTAACTGTGTTTTTTGATTGGGAAGGTGTCCTCCATCATGAATATGACCCTCTAGGTCAAACAATTAATAAGGAATACCACCGCAATGTTCTTTGTCAGTTAAGACGCAATATGCAGCTATGGGCAACTGGTGATTGGCAGTGTCATCACAACAATGCACCTGCTCACGCACCATGTCTTGTGCAGAGGTTTTTGGCAAAACATCAAATCACTCAGGTGACTCAGCACCCATACAGCCCAGATTTGGTGCCCTGAGACTCTTGGCTTTTCCCTAAACTAAAATCACCTTTGAAAGGGAAGAGCTTTCAGACTGTCCATGATTCAGGAAAATATGATGGGGCAGCTGATGGTGATTCCAACTAAGGATTTTGCAGCATTTTGAACCATGGAAGACTGTGTGAGGTCCCAAGGTGCCCACTTTGAGGGGGAATGAGATGTCATTGTCCTATGTACAATGTTTCTTGTATCTTCTTCAATAAATGTCTCAACTTTTTATAGTGTGGCTGGATACTTCCTGGACAGACCCACACTCATATATATTACATCTGCTGCTTACTAATGCCATGGAATGTTACACAGGAAAGCTTTCATTCATTCAGCATATATTTTCTGAACCTCCACTCTGTACCGGTGCATTATTCTAGGGGCTAGGGGATTTGTCAGTGAAGAAAAAAGACCCTGTCTGCGTGGAGTTTACAGTCTTGTGCAGGGAGACAAAAATGAATCAAATGAATAAATTATCTAGTTTATGAGAGCACAACTGCTGAGGCACAAACAACAAAAGGATCAAAATTACCAGCTATGGGACGGGTGGAGGCATCAGCCTCACGGACAAGTGAGATGTGAGTCAAGGCTTGAAGGGAGGTGAGGCAGTGGGCCGCGCTAGCGTCCTACAGCGGCGGGAGGGAGGCTCAGAGCCCAGGCCCCAGGGTGGGGACCTGCCTCTGCAGCTCTCTCTCAGTCAGGTTCTCAAGTCTCCCCAGCAATCTAGGTGTCCTGTTACCTCCGTCAGCCTGACAGAGGCCAAGACCTTCCTGGGAAAAGCCAAAAGTTCTTTCCCACTCTCTTTAGTGATAGAGCTGAATAACAGAGACAAGTCTTCATCAGCATCACAATCGCTAACAACGCCAATCTTACTGACTGCCTCTGACAAGTGCCTTCTCTGCTAAGTCCTTCATGTACTGTGCTTCACCCTAGGTCGGGGAGAGCATCAGAAAATGTGTGCTGAGCATCTTTTACAAGGAACAAGCAATTCTGCCAGAGTCCATCTAAACAATTGATTCTCTAGGATAAGACATCAGAATCCCCTGGTGGGGATTTTAGTCAAATTACACATAATGGCCTCCTAGTGTGATTCACCCATCCCCTTCCCACTGCGCATTGAGAATCAAGATGGCATCAACACATGTCATGTTCACAAGGTGCAACTGAGCTATTGAAGAGAAAGAGAGAGAGATGATAGTGAGAGAGAAAAAGGAAAGAAGAATGGGAGGGAGAAAGCATATTTTTTTAAGCTACCCACTCTTAGGACCATGATGGAGCAATAGCTTCAGTGTTCAGGAATGCATAGGGCCCCCAGGGGAGACATCCCAGCAGCTGTGCTTGGTTTGAGTCCCTGCCATCACCTCTGGCCCCCACCAGACATCTCCCAGACCGAGTCTCCTGGTGGCTGCTCTTGGCCTTAGGCACATCTCCTCACCCTGTTCCTGAGTCCTCTGACATTTGGCCTGTCCAAGGGACACTGTGAAGATCAAAGACCTTAGGACTGGTTAAAACTCTGTAAAACATTTAAGTGTCAGGGGGCTTAAAAGTCCGACAAAATGAATATCCAAACACCACAAGTTGGGAGAGCCTCCACGGTAAGGCTAGGGTTAGGGTGTTGCGTTCACAGCTCTTGTTCCCTAAGGCAACATAACGGAGTTTTCTCTGTTAAGGCTCTCTGCCAACTTTAACTCACTTACGTACACAAAGCATTTTCTTCAACAATTATTAGTACAGCCATTGTAACTTCTCTAGGCAATATTTACAAAAAGCTGTCTCTGCATTCAAAATTTTGGTCTTCACTATCTTCGACTGCAGTTTGAACAGGCTGACTGGCATGTTAGTCTCTCCTGAAAACACTCACAGCTACAGGACTAAAACCCGATGTTGCTCAGGACACGCCTGCTCCTCAGAACTGGAACCTGCTAGAAGACCTATTAAGTTCCTGGGTCTCCAGGACCCAGCAATCAGTGTTCGTTGGTTTCCCACATGATTTTTACATCAAATATAGGACAGAAGAGATTAAACCACATAAAAAAATGTAACTATAGTCTCTTGTATATGGGCCAAGGATATATAATGTAAAATGCAAGCTGGACCCCTCAGCCCAGAGCACCAGGCCAGGAAGAGGTGCCCATGTAACACCTGGCTGTGAAAATCAGCAGGGACTCTGTCCACCAGGGAGGGATGGGCATCTGCTAGATTGGGTGAAAAGGGTGAAGAGATTAAGTAAGCAAAGAAAAAAACACCCTCATCAACACAGACCACAGTATAGTGATTATCAGAGGGGAAAGGGAGGCATCAGGTAGAAGAGGATGAAGGGGGCATGAATGAGGAGGGAAGGAAACTTGACTTGGGGTGGTAAATACATGATACAATATACAGGTGATGTGTTATAGCACTGTGCACCTGAAACCTACATAATTTTATCAACCAACGTCACCCTAATAAATTCAATTAACATCTTTTTAAATAAATAAATAAAAGAAAATACATTTTATTTCAAAGTGAAAGAGCACCATCTAGTGAGCAAAAATTTAAATCATCGAAGGATACACACACGGATGCAAACAACATACAGTCACCAACATGGAACCTCAAACTGTCTCCAGGATCCAAATCGGCACTTGTTTGGAAAATAGTTCTTTAAATAAACAAGTCTCATAAATACAGAGAAAAACAAACAAGACAAAATTCTGGTTTAGACTGCAAAGCGGCCAGCAGTAGTATATTTTTCATCCCCCTTTTGCCCTCGCTTACAAAGATGTCTACAAGATGCAAGCTCTTGTTTCAGGCTGAGCCTAATGTGCTCATTTCAAAACCTGAAATACAGCTCTCTGTTTTCTGAGTGTCCCAGCTTACAGTGCAAATATGTCCACGTGACACCACAAGGGATTAAGGGCTCACTCAGACCCACTCCGAGAACACTGATGGTGAAAAGAGAAGTCAGAGTGCCCACCATATGAATACACATAAAACAAGGAAATGTCAGCTGCGGAGACTGCTGGAAGATGACAGAGAGACAGGCAGTAAATGTATAGTCTCCCCCTCCCCCAACCCAATGGCTGTGAAAGATGACTCCAATTAGGACATGCGAGTTTTGAGACCTTTGCCTTAAAAATAATATTCATTGAACACAGGGACAGTTCCATAACTTCCACAGTACCAAACCAAGCAGCAGACACCCAGCAGACTATTGGTGAATGGACAGATGGCTTCCCTGCCTAGGGGACAGCTGGGACAGAGCGAGGGGATGGAACTCTGTGGGAAGAGGCCAAACCTCAGACCCACGGTAACCACCGGTCCTGCACTTCCCCAAACAGTCTTGACTGCAAATATTCTGATTTCATTATCTCTATAAAAATACAGAGAACTTTCAGATAACCATCTAGATTTTTAAATTCCTGTCCTATCAATCCGCTCACATCTCTATGGGAGGAGAGAGGAAGAGCAGATGGCGATCCAGCCCTCACTGGGCGGTCAGCAGCTGCACGGCCCTTGGTATGGACAAGGGTTTTGAAATGGGTATTGTGTGTGTGAGTACTGGAAAAAGGGCTAAATATGTATGCAAAAACATTTCTATCTCTTCCATGTATTCATTGATGAGGCAACTATTGTTTTCATAAGAACACATGCTTTAAAAACCATCTTTTTTGAGTAAAAATAGTTGGGATGTTTACATGAACTTACATGAAATTTTAGTTATGGTTATAAAAGATGATCTCGGTGCCCTGGTTTCTACTCTGTACTTTCCCGTCCTTAGAAACCTTTCCATTCCTGGAAATACTAGTAAATATTTTATTGCCTTTCTGCCCCTCTCCTCAGGCTTAAAACTCCTTCCCATTTCATTCCTAGCCCACTGCAAAATCTACAGAAAATGCCTGTTAGCCATCTCACTCTATTTCCTGGGCTACAGAAAGTAACATCCGACTGACACGTGATGAACTGAAGCCTTCAGTGTTCCCCACCACGATCTTTCTGTAGCTACTTTCCTGTCTCCAAGACTGAGTGCTGTTGAGCAAAAGATTCCACCCCCAAAGTCCAAAGTAATGCTTTTGTTCTCAGCATGTTCTCTTTGGAGAAAGAAACAACAGCAAATTCTTTGTTTGACTAACCCAACTGCTCCCACCCACAATGCCCACAAATAAAAGAGGTCATCTTAGAGCTGTACTTGTGTTTATGGGGGGAAAGTTCCTGAAGTCAGGATGATTTGGGTACATTTCATGCATATAAACAAAACTGCCAAACTGGCCTTAAACTCTTTAGAACAGGCCAGTGGGCAGAATTCGTTCTCTTGACTTTGAGCTCTTTGCACTTTTATTTCAAGTTCTTTCTAATGAGTCTTAGACTTTAAAACTATCTAACCAAGAAGAAAGGACATGGCTGTGGTTGGGCTGGGGCGGGGCTGGGCCGGGCCCACTGACACTGTTGGGAGTGGTCCGTGTTCACCGGCAGAGGGGCGTCTCCAGCCTCCACCGAAAGTCCTGCAGCCCCTGCGAAGACACCCACAGCTGGCCAGCAGTTCCAAAGCAGGAATGACCATTTCTTTATATGAGAAAGACTGTGGCTCTAGGGTAAGTCTCAGAAAAGGCCCCAGACATGCCAGGGGTCCTGGCTGACTTGGATAACAGAGGGAAACGCTACAAAAAGCCATCCACGGATTGTGGGAGGAATGCTGAGGCTTCAATTCCTCACGTGTCAGTCCACTGTTACTTTCCGCAGCTCAGTAAACACAGTGAGCTGGCTGAGGCGACTGCTTTCTATAGACTTTACTGTGGGACAGGAATGGCTCTGCCAAAGGCTACAGGTTCTCTTCATGCTGTGAGGGAGATACGGAGATTCCACAGTTATGATAACAAGGTCTGTATCTCAGTAAGCCATAAAGAGCTCTGTTACCAGAGAACACTTGCCGAACCTCTGGAGTATAGCTTCCAAAAAAACTGAGGAAGTTTGGTCACATCAAGTTAAAGTTCTTTAATATAAAGTAGTACTTACTGTAAGGTTCTTAAGTAAAAGATGATAAAAAACTTTACTTTCCAATCTTTTGGCATCTCATGCTAAGTAGCTCACCGAAGATACCACACTCGGAAACGTTTCCAAGAACCTGAAGCTGCAGGCAGTCGGCACAAAGGTGTCTGAGACAGCCAGCTGGTTCCGAGCGCGGGCAGAGCCGCCTGGGCACCTTGGCGATGGGCCCCGCAGCTGGCTTCGGGGATGGCGGCTGGGGCTGTCCTTTTGCTTTGCACACTGGAGAACGGGCAGCTTTGTATCAAAGTAGATGAAACCCAGGATTCGCCCCACTGGCATTTCTCAAATAATGTGCTTGCAAGCCCAGAACAAATGCAGGGACAGCCCCACCCAGAGATGGGATTCTACTTCCAACCCCACCCGGGCCCTGTCACAGTTCACAATCGATACCATGCAATACACCTGCTATTTTGAACACTTTTCCTTTGGGTCGGCACGTCACTCTACAGATCGGCAAAAGTGAATTCAACTCACAGTCAGCTGGCCACAGCCCATATTTTCCTGTGAAACAAGAGTTTCCCTCTGACCTCTTGAGAAACAGACTGTCCTTCATAAACAAAAAAAAAAAGTTATACAGGTCAAATAACAGACCGATAACACATTTTGTAAGGGAAGATATATACTTCAAGAGAGAGAAAATCTGAACCGACTCACTAAATGTACTGGAAATGATTTTAAAAGAATGAAATAGAATGGCAGGAAGTCAATACACTTTCAGCTTATTTTATAGCCAGTAAGTAATATAGAATCCAGATTCTTTCAGGAATGCTGTCTGACAGCAAGAATCCCAATAGACTGAGTTAGAATGAAGAGGCCCGAGTGTACCTGGAGGGCGGCAGGAGAGCCCGGGCTCCCTGCAGTCACGGCGGACTGCCGGTGAGCAGACGCAGCACGCGTGGTACCACCACTGGGGTCGAGACACAGCAGGCCCACCTGCTGCGGGCCATTCCCCACCAACTGTGCCGCTTTAAGATACGGCACTGCATCGTCCTTGCTTACCTGTCTTAGCCCTGAAAGTGTTCATCTCCTTACTAAGTAACAGAAAGAGAAGGGAAAGGGGCAATGGAGAAGTGCAAAAGCAAACGTGTTTTAAATTCAAAAACCTAGTTTTCACGAGAAAAAATATCTCCACAGTTACCCACAGTTTACATACCATAAGATCCCGAGATAATTCCTGTCTGAAAGGTTTTCTTAGGCTCCGCCGAGGAACAAATGCCAATCAGCCACAAAGTTAGGCAGCGTGGAGCTTTGCTGGGGTTTGTGCACCGGGCGAGGTCCCCCGGTCCGCGCAGTGGGGCCGAGGAAGTCGCGCCCAAACAGGGAATATGGCGGGGTTTTATTTTGGGTTGGCTGTCTCCGTGGGAGCTGGGGATTGGTCCCTTTTGAACAAGTGGCAACATATTATTGGTGGCTCCATATTATTGGTGGCTCTCTTCGGGCTCAGGTTGCCATGCGGATATCCGTTTCGGCACAGCCCGCCCTTTAGGCTCCCTGGGTTGACGGCAGCCTTCTTCCCCGGGTTGGAGTCCGTCCGCCATTTTGTCCTGCCCGGCCCGCCCTGACACCGTCAAAATTCCGTTCGGTGGAACGAAACTCAGCGCCCCACAGAGAAAGCCCCTTGCGCACCAGGGCACATGAGCACAGGAGCAAACCGAGGCACAGGAAGTATGGCGAGTTCCTCAAGATGTGTTTCCCTGTAACCATTTGGCAGTGATGGGCGAGGGGCGGCCCTCACCGCCTGGTAATTAGCACCCCAGGCAAGTTCTTGCTGAATGAAAGGAAAGGGTGTGTTCAGACTGAGTAGGAGCCTGTGGATACACTTATCGATTAGGTAGAAAAGAGCTATCAGCTTGGGAAAATTCAAAGCTAGCTAGAAGATACACAAGAGCTCTTGCGGATGGAATGCCAGCATGTTCAACATAATCAGAAATAAGAGAGTTCAAAATACAGTGATAATAAGCTATTACAATGTTTCTCTGCTGATGTTTCAACTTTAGGAGGAAAGGAAGCATGACAGGGAAGAGGTAAATGGGGCACATGCCTCTTCTCTGTTAAGATTCCTTATATGCCTTTTCAAAGCTGTTTATTTAATCAGAAACAGAGTTATAGGAACTCAGCAAAAAACTAGAAATAATCTCAGAGAAGAACCAAATGCAAACAGTAATAAGCAAACTCGAGGCATAGCAGATGAAATAATCAAGAACAGATGTATTTAAGGAGTGTGAGAATTGGAAAAAGGATAACTACCTTATCTTATAAACCACCTTATCTTAAGCAGCGTAAACTAAACTCCAAGAGGAACCGCAGAGTGGCTTTTCAGGTAGGAGGAAGGCAGGAAAAATCCAAAGCACAGGAGAAATGGAACACAGAGAGCAGGAAGGGTGGAAACAGAAACCTGAAAACACAAAGCCTAACTCTCAGTTTCTTGAACCCTTTGGCATACAAGCTGTATACTCCAGAGATAAGGAAGAGGACTCCGGGAAACTAAGTGCCAGGAGGAAATCTGGAATCATTGAATGGTTTATTATAACAATTCAACATAAAGCATGGGCTGTGCTAGGTTACTGCGAGGGAGAATGTTCCCATGTGCATGAGCTACAGATGGACAACTCCTGTGACAGTGGGAGCGAAGCCCAAGCCACATGGCAAGACGAAAGCAATCACGTAGGGACCCAGGTTGAGTTAGGAGCATGTACGAAAGAGCTGACCTAGACACAGGCCCCTGGGATGCAACCAGAGGCCCCAAGCTGCACACAGGGTCCGCCTGACAAAGGACGGGGCACTGACACCAAGCCGCAGGCGCCTGCCAGGATAAAGCATCCTCGGGAAACTCTGCTGAGATAACAGCGCGTTATGCAAGAATTTCTAGGAGCCAGAAGTGACTAATCTCCCTTCTCTCTCCAAAGAACACTGATGTTCGCAGTGCATAGGGCAGCTCCCAGCGGTATGCCTGTGGCCTAAACTCAAAGCACTGTAATCTGCGGCCAGGGCAGACTGTCCCATTTCACAACAGCTGGGACTACTTGTGAAACATTGTGACATGCCACTACTGGCTGCCAGCACAGAAAACTACCATGTGTTTAAGGGTTCACACACATTAGACAAGAAAAGTCCTGGAAATGAAGACCCAATCATGCCACACACAGATCTCTTTGTTTGACCTCCGGCCTACTAAAAGACATTTAAAAAACAGAAATTCTGTCTTTTCAAGATATTTGAGGCACATTTAAGGGTATACACAAGAAACAGTCAAACTCACAGGAATTTGGTTCTAAAAATAACTTAGCAGCCTGAGCCCAGCACTAAAATCCTCCACCTTCCTCATCTGTATTGTGAGGTTGCTACCCGCTGCACTGAGGGCGGTTAACTGAGGGCTCACACAACTCTGGGGGCTAGAGACTGTTTCAGGAGTGTTCGTAAATCAGAAGGCAGTCATTTTCACAAAAAGCACCTACAGGTAAAGAAGCCTCAAAGACAATTACTTAGAAAATGCTTTTCTGCTGATCCTTTCTTCTCACTCCCACTGTCCGTTAGTAGCTGAAAAGCTAGCAGTAGCCGTTATGCAGCCACACACTGCGAACAGTCCCTGTCTCCAACGGTGCATCACCCGCTTCACTCATACCTTTTTGGTAACTGTTTGGAGTAAGTAGGAACCAAAGATCTTAATCTTTCAATTGTAAGAGTTCTATATCTTTTCGGGGGGGGGGATATTATTTAAATTATCAATTTCAAAAATGGTTCTTTATTTTTCTTAATAAAAATATCTAAAGTTACCTTAAATTTAACAATTTCTAAATCAGAATTCACCAAAGGTAATACTTCTGCTTAAATTAAATAATAAAAAGGCCTGAGAGGTCTGTATTTTAAAACTAGCTTTTCTTCCGGGAGCAAAAAGGCAGGGGCTTCTCACCAAAAATCACAGAAATAAATGTCATCTGATAAGGGTGACCAATTACACCTATCCTTTTAAACAAGAGATTTGTTCTTAAATAAATCTAATTCTATGCAAAGAGATCCTATGAATCAAGGGAAAAAACGAATTACCCCATAAAAAATAGGCAAAAGAAATGGATAAATAACAGGAAAACAGTCAATAAATATATAAACATGAATAAAGTTCAACCTTGCTAATCATTTTTCTTTATAAAACTGGGAAAGATTTTATTAAATTACATATAAGGCTAACAAAGATATAATGAGACAAGCTAACACTTAATGGAAATAAAAACTGGTGCAAAGAGCAGTATGAAAATATTTAAGAATGACAACATCATAATTTCATTTTAAGGATACCTATACATTCAACAGAATAAAAAGGAAAAAACCAAGTTAATAGTGATTACTTCTAAGTTATAGGGTCACACATAGTTTTTATTTTATTTTATTGCTTCAAGCTCTTCTGTATTTTCTCCCATGAAAAGTATACATTTATAATGTGGAAAATCCTCATACCTTAAAAAATTGTCTGTATCACTCAAGTCTGAGATCAACTTACACAAATTACATCTTTATGCTTCAAAAGGAAAATGCATTTAAATCAGAATGCCTTGCTTTCCAAGCACAACGTTCCAAGAATCCCTTTAAAAACTGAGACCTTTACCAATGTTAACAATAACGACACAGTGCTTTCTCAATTACAAAATTCCTTCTTCCTCATCCACAATTCTGTGGCAGGCTTTTTGCCATGCAGTTTTTGAACTTTAGTTTTCTATTTGTTGTGCCATCACTTTTAACATTTTATTAACATGCTTTGGCTCCAGACCCAGACTTCCCAGAGGAACTGGAGCAAAAACTCCATAATGACAGGGTGAGCTGAAGCGGAAAGCCGCGGCTGGAGCCGAGTTCAAGTACTTGGTGAAGGCCACAAGCGTACGGCCACCCCTAAGTACTCATGAAATTCTTTCAAATGTGCATGGCCACATCCCCCTTTTCCTTCAGCCACGGCTTTCAACACAAATGGAAACGAGAGCAATCCTGGCAGTGGGGGTACAGTGCTCTTTCTTGAAGCATTCCCAAAGTCTCCCCAAGCAAGGACATTTAGAAAAGCTAAACCATTATGTACATATTATTCTCTGGGCATGACTGAAACACCCATGAATATAAGTAAACAATAACCTGAAGGGACAATGCCCTGATAGCTAATGGTTGCAACAGGATGGCAATAACAATTTCTCTGTCTTCTCAGCAGAGAAATCCAAGAATTGAAAACAGTACCTGGATTTGTTCCATCGGCCCCTCCCTCTTTCACCCAGCCACATGTACCTGCCCCAGACGCTGCTCCAGCATCTCCAGCATCTCCAGCATCTCCATCGGCAGCCACAGGGCTGGGGGCTGCAGCTCCACGGAGCGCCCTCCTGCCCAGTCAGTCCCCTTCTCACAGGGCTCCCCAAACACTCTGTCCTCCCCTTACTCCTCCGGCCTCTCGGTGACAATGGTTTCCAGCTACTGCCAGTTTTTATGCCTTATCATCTATTAATAACTATCTGTTCATCTCTTTACCCTATCTACTGTAAGTAGCTCCTCCCTAAATCTTTCAGAGTTAACTCTAGTTTCTGTCTGTCCAAGACTGATATAAACACCTTTCCCACCAATTCCTTTTCTCCTTGTGACGAACAAGTGTGCCCATGGCTGGGGTGTTGAAGTGGAGAACTCCATATCCAGTATTTGTGTTGTCTCTTTTCTCCACAAAAGCACTAATTTTTAAGGTGGGGACTCCATGCCTTATATAGGTTAATGATATTATTCCTTAGGTCTTTGCAATTTTTTTTAAAAAGATTGATTTCTTCTTATCGTTCAACACAAGTCGACTTTACAACTACAGTAGAGAACTGTAATGCAGTTTTCTCTCCTCTCTCCCTTCTTCCCTGCCCCCACCCCTATCTCTCCACAGACCATGCAAACGCGTTTTCATCATCTCCTGGTTCATTACTGGAAGTATCTTGGCACCTTCAGATGTTCCCTGATAGATGTGTTGCAATGTTTATAGGACCTTTCAGAAATATGCGTGCATTCAGCAGCATTTTTAAGTTTCTTTAATATTTCCCTGGCTTCCATAAAACTTTTATCTCTAAAGGCATTTGTTTGCATGTTCCATCCAAAAAACCCCGCCGTTTTAAATACATACAAACATACATGGTTTATGCCAACTTCAAATCTGCACAGTGGGATTTCTGAAGACCCCTGCATCATTCTAAAGTCAGAGTACCTTACCGGGGTCAGGGAGGTCTACGAGCATCTTTGTGAAGTCTGTGAACCAGCCCGCACTGCACCCAAATACTGCACATGAGCACTGGGAAAGTCTTCTCAATATAGCTACAGATTCCTAAAAAGGCTGAAAAGTTTAAGTCTTCATCTAAGCCGTACAGAATTTTATCAAGATATTAAGAGAGCATATTGTAAAATACTTCAAGGATTCCATCTTGGTATGTCATTACTGCAGGCTGACATACTGTATTTTTCAGAGTATAAGACACACTTTTTTGCCACATTTGTTGCTTCAAAAATTTTTCCCCTATTTTCCTCCTCTAAACCCTAGGTGTGTCTGGGGTCCGCACAAGATGTACCTAGGTTTTAGAGGAAGAAAACAGGAAAACAAAATTTGAAGCAAAAAATGTGGCAAAAAAGTGTGTCTTATAGACCAAGAAATGTGGTATACTTCTCTTCAAAAATTTTCAACAATTATTTTTTTAATATGACAATTATATTTAAACATGAATGCAAGCCAATAAGGCAATGCCAAATTTATATGCATCATTTTTTTCAGTTATTATAAGAGATACAGGAGAAAACAGTAACAAAGACTAGAAGATCTGTGAGAAAAGCCACAATTGAATCAAGTTGTTTAACTTTCTTCTATTGTTTGAAATTTCTACTTATTGATTGATGAGAGAGAGAGGGGATGGGGGAGAAGAAACAGTGATTTGGTGTTACATTTATTAATGCATTCACTTGTTGATTCTTGTATGTGTCCTGACTGGTGATAGAACCCACAAACTTGGTGTATCAGGATGGTATGACCCTCTAACAAACTGAGCTACCTGGCCAGGATTGTTTAACTTTCTTCTTTTAAAAAATCCTATATATATTTTATTAGAGTTAAGCCCTGTAACTTTATCATTTTACCACAGAAATGGATCTTTATTCAACAGATGATATGAAATCTTGTTTCAGAATAACCCCTAGAATTACATCCAAGCACTTCAGACCCAGAACTGAACAGGGCTCTGGTCTTCCTTCCCCTCCTCCATCCAGGTTCAACAAGTGCCCATGGCGGGCCACGCACATCCTGCAAAGTTCAGCTACCACAAAGTGACACCACAGTCGGAGCTGAGTGAGTGACCACGGACTTTAAACCTCCCCACCCCCGGACGCTTTCTTCTATGTAACATTCCTCCCAGATTGGCATTTAGACTGCCACAATTTTAGTGACAGAAAGTGTACTATTTTACCAAAAAGCAAAAGCTTGCTGCTAAAAATTATTTCTTATAACCATCTTTCTAATACAGTATAAGCCTCCAAGGATTCCCCGACCTTACAGAATTAAACATTCACACTGTTCACTGTGATTTTCAAAGCCCTTTTCTGAACTGTGGCCAGCTGTTCAGCTTTCACTTCCTACTTCCCATCACATGTTCCTCACCACGACCAAACCTAAACACTGGCCACTGCACCAAAATGTCCCACAGTTCCCTGTCCCCGTGCCTCTCTCTGTGCCTAACACCATCGGACACGGACTTTGCCTACTTTTGTCTCCATCTGTCCAGTCTTCACTACCTCAAGGTCAACCTAAATGTCACATTTCACAAGTCCATACAGAGCAAAGTAAATCTCTGCTGGCTTCTCCTATCCCTGCTCGGTCCTCTATCGCCCTCCCACATGCTACCCTCTTAGCTACGTACCCACCATCCTCCTTAAGTCTATAGGCTCCTTGCTCTGATGAGAGATCCTGCGTCCAATTTTTGTATCTGCCTCAGAACATCCTATTAACTGCACCTTAGAATACAGGCCTTAGACAACTATCTGGATTTCACTAGAGTGGCTGATACCTGCTTCCCCATCTTCTTTATGCATTTAGCCCCTCCGCCTCCCCACCACAAAGCCCACTCCGCTCAGCACATCCAGGACAGCCCTGCAGACTCTGGAACGGCTACCAGCTATGCTCCCGACTGGGGGTCTCTGGGCAATCGCTCCCACTAGCCTCAACTGGTTCTCCTATGAGCAGGCTTTGAGTGAAGCAACTTTGGTTTATGGCATCTTCAGTCTCTGACACAGGTTATAGAATAAAGTAGGTGTCCCATACACATGGAGAGCTGATAATGTAATAGGCTCAGCACAGGGTCTCTGACAAAGAAACTCCTCCATACATGTTAGTTAATATTAACGAACAAAGGGTTACAGGACAGTTGCCACTCTAGCTCTTCTCTAGACATACTTTCGCTGACCCTCATCTCTTGTAGAGACGTGCTCTGATTAGTAGAGTCCAAAAGGTCTACACAACTTCCTCATCCCTCTGTTAAAGCTCCCCAAGACGGATTTACAGAAGCATCACAGCCGCATCCACAGACGGTGCAGTGACTCAGAACAGCCCAAACCCCAGAGCTTGCTCACCAACCAGTGAAAAGCCCTGCATTTCCTTCCCTGGACTGTCCTGTTCCATCAAGTGCAAACTACTTCACTATTTTTTTTACTATAGTTTTAGTATAAGAGGTCCCCCACCAAAAAAACCCCCAGAAAACAAAAAAACAGAATTATCTCCTGGAAGGCCAACCCCTTGTAGTACAAGCTTCCCCTGTTAGCTAAGTGTTCTAGGAACCCATCTGTTTCAGTGTGCCAGCTGGTGGTGTTGTGAAAGGCAGCAATAAGCTTCAGTGAACGTTTTTTGAAGACTTAACCTGTTTGCCCATTTCATGACGGGTGATTTATCAGTGTACCTGCCCACACCACACTGAGTGTTCAGCAGTTTTCGAACTAAACTGTTAAACAGGGGGTCACTGCATTACCCCTGTGCCCCACCTTCCCTATTCACTCAGTCTTAAGCCAAGTGACTTTTTGTTTGTTTGTTTTCCCTGGATTAAAAAAAAAGTCCTCAAAGGGAAACGTTTTACTGATGTGAAAGAGGTGAAACAAAAAAAGGGCAAAAACACTAAAAGGCATCAAAATCAACAATTTCAAACACTGAGCAGTGGAAAAAAGTCTCAATAGGTGTATTGCACTAAATGAAGAGTACTCTGAAGGTCACTGACATTTAAACACGTAAGAATAAATACACACATCTTTATAAATATATTCCAGTTTTTTTCCAACTCTTATATTAAAATGTTCCATGTTAGCTTTATGGTGTTATGCTTGTGTTTTTTCTTTTGTTTGTCTTTTAATGGGCAACTCCAACAAGACTGTTAGTATCAGCCTCATAAAGACAGGATAAATGAAAAGGAGAAGCAACTTTTAGTCCTGGCTCCTTAGAGAAATTTCCATGTGTTATTTGACATCTGATATGTTTACTTCCCTCACTTTTGAGGAGTATTAGGAATGCACAGAACATCAGCCAGTGACTGCTCAGTGAGGACAGGTCCTCTCTGCAGCTGGTGAGAGGGTAACATTTGAAGAGAGAAAGGCAAGAGTAAGCGGTACGGAGTCTCTCTGCCATCACCTCGCTCCTCCTCTCAAAAAGGAAACAAAAAAGACAGAAAAGCAAAGCACAAGATCAGATGAGATCCTTAGGACCATGACAGGAACTCCAAAACCTGAGAACCGCTGGACTGACTCAGCACAAGTCCCTAGCATCTCTACAGGACACGTTTTCAGAGCAGAGCCTCTGCGGCACTTACACATTCGAAAATACAGAGAAAGGGTTAAGCAGGACTACTTGAAAAATTAAACTAGGTCATATCTGCTGGACATTATAAAACATTACTCAGAAAAATTTATGGAATGTGCATTTCACTCTTGTAATGAAAAACATAAGAGCTGATTTAGACAGCTCTGAATAAACATGTAGTAAAGACACGTAAATTACAAACACTCCGCACTTCTACTTCCAGACTTTTCAGATGCTCGTACAGTCAGGACAGAAGCCCCAAACCGCACACCTGTCGTACTTCCGATTTCACTGCCCTCTTCCAGGAACGCAGGTCCTGCATCTCAAACCCTTTTGGGTCTTCTCAACCCCAGAGCTGATACATATAAACACGGCAGAGTTGGTGTAGTACAATATATGATGAAGGTAAGACTTCTCAATAAAAAGCCATTAACATTCACAAAAACTGAAAAATACATTCACAAAAATATTTTCCAAAGGGAAAAATTATTAAAGCACTGAGCTCAAAGCTGTTTATTAAACACAGGCAAGCCAGCAGCAGTTCGGAGCCTACTAGGTAAGAAGTAGAGACAAATGAAATTCAAAAATCAAAGGAAACATGATACGTGGTACTTTTACTCACAGTGGTATAAAATCTTTCCCTAATGTAATACAGGCATCCAAGAGAGGAATACTTTGAAAATGATGAGCTTTTACAATTAGTAACTCTTGAGATGATCCAAATGTCATTATGATTTATATTACTAAATAAAATAAAAATGTACATGCTAAGGAAGTAAAATATTTTCATTCACCTACACCAATTACTTTCCCCATTCCACTTCAAGGAGAACAATAAAACACACACACACACACACACACACACACACACACACAGAGACATGGGGTCATTCTTCTACCACATTACTACATTTAATTCCAGTTTTCTGGCCAGCCAGTGCCCCTGACAGCCCCTCCACTCCCACCCCAGGGCACTATGCCGAAGACTAGATTTGGCCTTAATCTGGTTCACAGATCAGTTTCTGTTGGAACATGATGCAGCATGCACCACCTCTTCAACTATATAATTGGAGAGCTATACTACTGTCCTGCCAGAAACTGTCAAGATTTTCAAACTAGAAAGAGGCAGCTTTTTTGCATTTTGTGGGGGGAGAGTGTTGTGGGGTGACTAGAAACTACCCAAAAGGGAAGGTGTTTCTGGGCTGCATCCAACAATGCACCACATATGCTCCTGTGACTGTGGACTGGACAGATTCCACGTGCCCTGTGGACCAGCTTTCCTGTGCTCCTGGAAAAGGGTGGGGGCTGCAGTCACTGCAGCTTTCAGCGGACCTATCCTTTTCTGTAACGCCAGCAGTTGGTGACTGAATTTTAACAGGACTTTTTCTGAAAAGAGTTAAGGAAGAGAAATGGACTTGGCATCAGCTGTTCTGACATGATTATTAATAAGTACGGAAGCATCAGAAGTAACCTTTTAAAGTAAGAGAAAAAGTATTTTTCCCTTTCTAGGTCTTTATCTTAAAACCCAAATTCTAGCTGGAGAAATTCTAGACTGCCTCACTTGTGCTCTGGCCTTTCTGGAACTATTGCTTAGGTAAGATTTCCAATCTCGAGATATTAACAGGATTCTCCTGTCCTTGATGGAGAACATGTTTCATAATTCACACTGGGAGTTTATTATGTACAGTTCATTAATATGAATGGCACTAATTTACAGCATCGAAGTTTTGAGCTAGGCTGGGATTTACCTTTAGTTTGAATATGAAGAAAGTGTTTAATAAAGAAATAAATGTAAATTAAAATGTTTGGGTAGAAAAAATGATATTTGAACACCATCAGTTCCTTTATAAGTCAAATTTAAATATTTTAAAGCAAAAAAATACCTGTAAAAATAATAACTAATCATTAAACTGGTTTCTCCAGGAATACTGCACCATAATTTGGTTATGTAATTCAAACGAGTGAAAGAAAACTTTCTTCTAGTAACAGTTCTGAGACTCAAAATTTCCCCTGATTAACACAGACAACACTGTGATTACTGCAGATTAGTAGTGATGGACTGACATATTTGTTCTCACATAACCTATTGATAATTATTTCCAGGCAGGCTGAAGAACATACCTGGGTTTCTTACTCCATTTCCATTTCCTCAGTGTCCCTGAATTTCAGCCCACTGATTTTATATTTTTATCTCCATCAGGCAGGGATTCAAGAAAATTAAAGGCATAAAATTTAAAACCAATCCCTTTTCCTGTTTTAGGAGAAAGAAAGTAGGAAACACCTGACCTGAAACAATGAAGAAAAAAAAAAAAAAGGAAATCACTGATCAATCTCAAGGCCCGTGTTTCTCTTCTCTGAGTCTCGAGTGGTTTGATGCTCACTCAGATCTTTCTGCCCTGTGGCCCTATCAGCACATACACAGGGATCACCTATCACCCTCTCTGTACTTTTACTGCCTTGAGCATTTATTTCGTTTGCTTTTTTATACACACGGGAACTTCAGGTCCTTTCCAAATTAGTAGATCTCTCTGCCAGCGAGGTGTCCAGAACGAGATTCCAAGTACTACAGAATTTTCTCCACAGTCATATAAACCAGATTTTTTCCACTTCTGCTGCTCAGTCTAAGGTTTCTGGGCATCTAAGCCGAATTATTATAGCTCCTTGATGGAATTGTGTTTCTAGCCATTTGTAGTCATTTCTAGCTCTGTTTTTTGATCCTTTGTCTAATTAAATGTTCAAAAGCCTAATGAAGGCACCTGGTTATTCTCAAAGTAAAATAGGTATGAGTCCTGGTTCTCCTGGTGTGAACTCCGGTTCCCCACTTACACGCTGGTTTTTGTAACACTGTCAACTTCCTCACAAGTGCTCAGTAAATGTTAGTATGTGTTACTGCGCCTGTACCTTCTGGAAGCCCAGAACAGCACTGAACTTACAGCAACCGTACAGCTTTGAGCCTTCACTCGACATCCTTCTCAGTCTCTTTTCCTGCCTTCTCTGCCGCTGCTCCCACAGTACGCGTCTGGCATTCTCCTCTGTCGTTTACCTGGAGAATCCATCTGCTCATGCTGCTCGACTTTCCACCCAAGAGCTGGTGCTCTCCAATCCCCGTTTCTCAGTTTTGGCCTCTCTGTCGTTCCAGACACCTGGCAAACAGGTTCTCAGTGCCCTCAACGCTTTTCCATTTCAACATGCCCCAAAATTCATTACTGTCCTCTCTACTTCTGGGAGAAACAGGGATGTCCACAGTTTAAGGGATCCTAAACAGTGCCAAAAGCAATCCAAAGATCCCAACAGATCACAAACAGCATGTGATCTGGTCCTGCGATAATGCAGATACTGGTCCACCCCGCCTGCATCTCTCCGCAGGTGTGTGATTCACCCTCAGCAGGTGCGGCCAGTGTGGCGCCACCCATTGTTAGCAATCATGGTGCTTATTTTTTCCTTTGAGTTAGTTCAAAATTTACTGAGTTTACTTATATTTGAAAATGTTTTCTTCATCCATCTAAACCAGTTTCCATTTTCATTTAGGATGCTGTCTTAGGAATGCTTTTCTCAGAGTTTCCAATGTTTTTAAAAATAGTAGAGCTGTGGATTTGACAGAACTACACCTGAGTATTAGGAGGAAAATCCTACCATGTAACAATCCGACACTCAGTGGGTTCCCCGGTTTCCCCTCATCCACAAAGGTCAAAGATCAGGGCCCTGAAACAAACATAAGACAGCTGGCTCCATTTCACATTTCATACTTTGTAAGTATGAAATTCTAATAGATTAATAGATAAACTTTCTACTCCTTTGAGTCTGATTACTCTATGGGGTATTTGCTATAGCAAGGACAAAAAGATGTCACCTGAACATCCTGTGTTTAAAGAAGAAATCATTCAAGTATTGTACTTGTAAAGCTAATCTGAAACAAAATGAATACTTCTTGTTTTTAAGGTTTCCCAAAAGTACACTTTGGCAATGCCTATGGACTTCCACTTCACAATAAAAATGGGTGTCTGTTGCCATGTAAGGGCAATTTTGAAAAGCGAATGTACAGAAGCCTAATGTCACGTTTTTCACCAGGCACGCTGAAATGGCCCGTCACACAACCAACAATCGAGTCACTTAACTGGAAGGCTGGGCCTTGCCCACATGCTGCAGAGCTGACTCACACTCCAGAGTCGATAAAGATGAATGTGGCCACTTGATAACCCAGTCCTCTTTCTTTTATCATTTAGTGGTGAAACAAAAGAAAGCATAAAGTTGACTACATTTTTGGCCAGATACTACTACACAGTATGTCATAGAAAACGTTATGGATCTCTATTTTGGCACTTCCATTATATGCTTAGACATTTTTTGCTGTATTCAGCAAACCTGACAAGCTCCAGGCTCTGATATTTCATAGACATTCCCATCAAGCTTGGCTGCAAATCAGATCTCAATGTCTGACCATTTTTCCTCACTCTGGTGGCACCTTTACATTCTTTTGTTTCGTTCTCTTCAAGTTTCCATGATTTTTCTTTTTCTATGTTTATACATTCTTCAGCTTTCATTCACTTGGCCTTGAACTTGACCAGCTCTGAGAGTCTCCTGGCCACAAAGCTCTGTTAGCATGAGAAGTAACTGGCCCATGGCAGGTTGGGTGTGCAGCATGGCAGGCTCCTCCCAACACAGATCAACCACAAAGATGTGCAGGGAAATGAGTGTCATGAGGGACAGCAGTGTCCAGTTAAAACAAACATTTGACAAGAAATTTGCTTTTCACACTGAATCCTGCTCTCATGCCTGCAAAACAAAGTTACCCTCTATAATTTGACCAATTTTCATCTGACTTTAGGCCCCCAGTTCTTTCCTGATAGAAATGTTTCACAAGAGTTTTTTCCCACAAAAGTCATTAAGGAAGTGGATACTTTTATTTGTGACTAATGGGAACTTCAAACTCAGTTCTTGAGGTGTGTTCAGGGAAAGGATTGTTCAGGCATGCACTCCGGGCTCCTGGAAAATGATGACACGGTCCCAGAGGTCAAATATCCCCGTGCCAGTGCCTGTTTTGCAGCCGGTACCCAGAAGAGTAGCCCCAATCACCTTCTTCTGTTATTATTTTTTCTTACACATTCTGAAGGAACTGGCGGCCTGAACTGTTAGTCATCCATTCTCAATGACCCGTATCTATAGGAGCACAACTCCTTTCCCTCTATATTGTAATATTTAAGCATGCAACTAGATCTACATTTTTCTAAGTGATCTTATCAATATAAATAAAGGGAGACGGCTGGAACTAATTAATACATAAGGCAAATCACAATAAACTATCTCTAAAACCCTGTATGGTGGGGAACTCTGCCAGCTCCTTTACATGGAGATCGATTTAGGCTCCATGGGGCTCAAAGTCTTTCGAAAACTCAGTTTTTACTGTTTCTCTCATGCAGACTTTAAGCCTTGTCACAGACCTGCCCTGTAAGATTTGTACACCTCCTCTGTCAGCTGGAAAGAAATCAACTTTCTTCAGCCCCATCCTTCTCCTTCTACAGACAGCTGGTACCCAGTCAGTGACCTCCATCAACCCCCCTCGTCTAGCGCCACACAACCCTGCCGTGTCAGGCAGACTCTCTGAGTCTCTTACCTCAGAAAACCTTAAATCATACCCTTAAAAAATGAACTTTACATCTTTCAAAACAGAGAATGAATAAGTCTTTCTCTATAAAAGAATTTTAAAAACCTCTGACATTTCAGAAAATAACCAAAGAAATGCTGTGTGTTACTTTTCAACTATTCCTCTGGCACCATCATTTGTATCATTCAAAATTAATGTAGGGAAATGATCAGCAGAAAGATTACTCTAATACAAAACTATACATCATTTAGACATCCTTCCAGTTTCTCTGATTCTAGCCTTTCAATGCCTTTAAACTACTTTATAACCCTCAGTGTTTTAGGAAAGTAGGAGCAAAGAAAAGTAAGTGTTGTGTGCAGACAGGCAAATAAATTGTGTCCCCTGGTGCTCCAGTGGACTTCCCTCTTCTTCCCATTAGAAAAAGCCAGCTTTGGGTCCATTTGTACATTCATCTGACATGTCTTTAGGCCATATAAATTTGTGCTTTTCCTTTGAATAATTATCACACCTGCCTGGGTCTCTCATTAAAAATGACATAAAATCTTTTAACACGTGTACTTACATCTGTATGAAACTCATAATTTTCCCTTTTTTTGGAAAGCTATCCTTTAACACTAAAACAAATAATTCCCAAAGCCACTACTAAGGACAATTTAAATCTCATTACCATAAATTCCAAAAAGTTTTTTTTTCCCCCTTTCCTCACAGTAATGTCTCCGTGTTGGATATTAGTTTAAATAAATGACTTAGAAAATCTATTTCGTGCTGTTTGGTGGGAGTGTACTTACCATCCTGAGATTTTACCTAAAATGCACATGTGAGCCTCTCTGTGGAAGAGAACATAATATATGAGTTCTATGGTTTAAGAAGAGGAAAAACTATTAGGTACAGATACACGAAGGAGCCAGAAAATAGTGGAAACTGTCATTTGGGGACTCACCAATCCGCTGCAGGAATGTGCTTCGCAGTAATTTAACACCGTGGATGGAATGAGGGTCCGGGAGAAAACCATTCCCCTTCGCAGACCTGGCAACCACCAGGCTTCTTTTAACACCATCCGTTCTTTCCACAACACACAAATCCACAGTGGACTTACTATTAAAACCCAAAACAGAGCTAAGAACACATTGCTTAAAACATGTTTATGGAAAACAGCTAACATTATGTCATATTTCAGATGACCACAACTCTCTCAAAAGTGAACAATCTTTCTCCCTCCTTTATGCTTCTTAATATAATTCTATTTTTAGGTCTCACAAAAGAGAAAGTCGACACTGAGCTGCCTTCACACCACAGAAAAAGGGTAAACAAAGAGTATTGTCCTAACCAGGGAAGGACAGTTTAGCGGTTTTCATTCTCATCATGCTTTGTAACTTAGTGAAGAACACTTTGAGGCACTACACAAATATATATGGTAAATACCCAACACTGGTTCACTTCATCTTTTCCAAGTGCCAGCAAAAAGCCTCCAAATGCCTACTTCCCAAATATTTAGCCTGATGTTCTTTCTCCAGAAAAGTTTACAAACATTTTAGGTTTTACAGAGTTTTAAAATTTATACTGAAATATGTTTACAGTGCGCTACATATTTTAATGACTGAAGCTATGGTCCTAAGTGGGACTTCAGCAAATGGCAGCTTAAGAAAAGAAAACTCATTGTAAGACAGGCTCAAACTTTATTTTAATTTCACTTTCCTTTCAACGATCATGTTTTTATTCCCAAGAGCAACACAAATTTTTAGCAAGTAATAAATAAAAGAAGCTGGCCCCATGTACTTCATTATCTCGGACCCACAAGTAGATGATGAAAAGAAATGGCTGATAAATTATTTCTGATGCTTGACAGCAATGGGTAATGATCACAGGGTCGAAATGGGATTACCACCTAGTGTGACAGGCTGATTATTAGGATGACCCTGGTCTTTGGCAGATGGGGACTAGAGAAATGAAGGGCTCACCCTCTGTCACACAAGGCCCCAGTAGGGAGGGGGAAACCAAGATGAGCTGTGTGACAGGAATCCCTCTGTTACTGAATATGATGCTCATGGTAGATATATAACTGCCTCCACCAGGATCTACCCCAAACACTATTTTTTAATTCTGCAGAATAAACTGTCATTTTCATAAGGGAGGAGGGCATTGGAAATCCTCCGGCGGCCTTTGGCCACCAACAGTGAGGGATCCTAAATAGTCTACTTTCTAAAAGTCCCCATGGCACATGCATGCACCACCTAAGCATCCCTCAGTTATCGACGCCTGTGAAGGGCCGACACCCTGCTGCCAGTGACAGCGTGTGACCTAAATCTATTACACGCCTAAATTCGAGACGGTGTACGTTCGACATGCATGATCTGCACAGCACTGTACAAAGTCTACACAGTTATTTCTTTTCTTGAAAGGCATTTTATTTTGAAAGGCATCTCAATGTTACCAAAGTGCTAAATCAGAAATATTTGCTCCAGTATAATTTTGTTTATTAAATTCTGCTTTACCTCCTAAAAGCATTAACTGCTAACTTAGTATGTCATTACTGTTACTATGGAGAACATTCTAGCAAAAACACTAGTAGGTGCTAAAGGATCCTGAAAACCAAAAACCACTGTGAGAAGGGGTGTGATCATATGGAAAATGTTTGGAGTGGGGCCAGGGCAAGAGGACGAAAACAAACAGTACCCTCGGGCATCCCGCTAGAAAGTGAATGAGAGGTAAACTCAGTAAACTAGTCCTAAATATAGGAACAACTTAGAACCAACAGATGTTAACAAAAACCCTTGAGAGGTAAAGGCCAGGCCAGTGACTCTAAATATTACCATGGCCCGCCTTCCACCTGCACTCACGTCTCCAAACAGTGAGTTAACTTTCTCACAGGAATGTTTGTGGTTTCTCAAGTAAGCAACAATCCAGTCTACCGCAGGAAGGCGGAGGGCAGGGAAAGCAGAACACAGCCTTTCTAACTGCTCTTTAAAGAAAGAGCAACTATTTCTAAGATATGAAAGGGAACTTGGGAAAAAGGTCTACATCTTGATGATGTCGTAACAGGTCACATACAAAAAAAAGAAATGGTTTTCAAAGAAAAAGACACAAAACTTTAAGGAACAAGTGAAAATGGAACAAACAGAGAAGGTACGATGTTCAAAGGGTGAGAAGAAGGAGGAGTATAAAGAAAAGTGAGGGAAGCCAATTTCGGGCAGAAGGAGAGAGCAAAGGTGGTGAAAGGAGACACAGAGAGCTTGCTCATGAGAACTGGAGTGGGACGTGAAATCATCTCACGCCAAAAACAACAAAGCCGAGAGATGACTAATCACCAAGTTGTGGAAAATACCCACAAGCGGCGTCTCCAGGGTTGCTCACGGGAGCAGGTGCAGTGGCTGGTCCACTGCTGGCTGTGGGATCTAATCCAGACTCAACTGGTGCTGAGAAGATGTTCCCAACACCCAGTTTAAATTCCCCTTCCAGAACGTCATTGAATATCCACAACAAAGGGGGTCGGTTAAGAAAGATATATGCATTTATGTACTCCAGGAATGTAATGGAAAAACAACCTTTCAGACCTAAGGTGTTTCTTTATTTGTCCATTAAAATGTTGGGTTTCCACAAACTCCATGATTTTCCCTGAAGACCTGAGACAGAAGACCACTAACCCAGAGGACCCAAGAAATAAGTCACCAAATGTCCCATAGTGTGAAACCCAACCAATGTGAGCCAACACCACAGAGAGAGCCTCAGCCATCCTCTAAGGACCAGTTTTTCTAAGGTTGTTTTGTTTTGTTTTAAATTTAAGTACAGTTGGTATACAATCTTGGATTGGTTATATCAGTTTTAGGTATACCATATAATGATGCGACATTTTTACGATGTGGTCACCCCACTGATTCTAGTCATCATCTGTCACCATGCAATCTTATCACAATATCACTGACTGCATTCCTCTTCCACTTTTGACCGGACCGCCCCACTGCCTTTGGATCCCCGGCGTGCGCACGCTGCAGGCTGAGTGTACAATCTGAGGATAAATGCTCGCACCTCCGTCTTCCCCCAGTATGACCAAAAGCAAAGCATAAGAACTGGAGACAGACAGCTGGGGAGACACGAAAATGTCTACATGGCAGTTTGTTAAAAAAAATAATAAATCAAGCCAAAGTTCATAAGGCTAAAATAAGGTTGTCTATTTAGCTCCCTGCATTTGTATTTGGTTTAAATAAAAGAGTCAGCAAGCCCATGGAGGACACCCCCTCCATGAAAACAAAAACGAAGAGAAGTCTTGTGATCTGGACATGGTTACTGTTCAAAATTTTCAGAGTCAAGCTTCGACTCACTAACAGTTTCGGTTTACCAAGGAACTTTAAGAGAAAGCAGATGTAACCTAAAATACAATGACTGCAATACATACTGTAATTCATCTGGTATTGCAAGCAATAAACCTCAGGCCTGTAGGGGACCCACTTGCAATTTTGATCTGCCACAAGAAAAATGCTTTCACATTCAAAGTCCCTTTTCAGGCTTCTGCTCTTTCCCCTCCTCGGTTATTTGCAAGGTAAACAATTTCAGCTTGGAAATGGAAGCTCAAGTTCAGGGTCTCTCTCGGTTGGTCTCTCTCTCTCTCACACACACACACACATACACACATGCACACACACGTCTCTGAAGCCTGTGTACAGGATACAGATGGCCACAGAAGGAACATTTCCCAGCCACGCCTGGGGAGTCCCTGGGCTCCCCTGGAAGGGACCACCCACTCCAGACACATGAGACATTCCTTCTGCTCGCTGCAGTGTGGGACATCAGCTGAGTAGAGGCTGCCAACCTTTGGCAAGTTAGGAAGAAATGAGGATAGAACTCCAAGAGACTTGGGACTTCTTTGTAAGAGGAAACACCTACTTTCAAGCAGCTGCAGGTTTTGTGTTGTTTTCTGCTTTTTTTAGCAACTGTGACCAAAGGTGCTTTAGTCCTCTGTGACTGATTTTTGTGGACCCTCATGTTTTCAGCTTCTGGATTATCCAGTTTGCTATGGAATTTACTAGATTTATTCAGAGTCTTTCAAGAACTATTCAACCAAACTGAAAAGCTTCTTTATACTTGGAATATAAGAACTAAATGCTTCCTCTCAGAGTTACTCTAAATTCTCAATACACTAATTTTTAGTCTGATAAGGGATGTGAGAAGACAACAGTCAAAAACAGCAATGCTGTACAGAGTTATTTATAGCTTTAGGTGAGCACTCTGATCCATCAGAAATTAAAAAGAAAACCAATGAAGTAAACCAAACCAAATGCTTCCATAGTAACCAATATATTGTAATTTCCATATTGCTGTCTTTTGGGTATTATTAATGACTCCAGGCTTCTTACACACCTAATACCTCAACATTGGTTTTTAAATTGGTGACCAGTGAAAGAGAAACACAAAGGTTAAGTCCTATCAAACAGTAAGTATGTTATGATATCATCCACTACCACACTCTCAACTTTCAGACAGGAAAGGCAAGAAAAATAAAAATAAAGGAAAACACAAATAAAAGAAAACATTAAGACTGAATAGAATAGAAAATGGAAAGGACAAGGGAAGGGCAGGAAAAAAGAATGGGACCTTTGCTTACCATATATTCAGATATATCACAAAGTCTAAGAGGCAAAAAGAACAGAAATTCCAGAAAAATATGAGGAAGGAAAATGTGTGTGTGTGTGTGTGTGTGTGCTCACCGACTTGGTTAACAGGAGAAAGGGCTTCACACATCAGTGGGAAAGGATGGATTATTGGGAAACTGATTCTAAGAAAACTGACTCCTTTTATGGAAATAACGTGGATCTCTATCTCCCATTACATACAAAAACACAGGCCAGATGGACCAAATATCTACATTTGAAAGGTAAAATCAAATGGATAAAAATGAAGATGCCTTTGAGCCATCTGGACTGCTCAAAGGGAGAGCACCAGAGTCCAAATTTCCATCAGCTACGAAAGAAGGGATGGAACACCACGCAGCCCTTCATCCTCCCACTCCTTCCTGACTGTGCAGAGATGCCCAGAGGACCAGTGTAAGGAGATTCAGTGCATGACAGAGAGAGAGTAGGCCCCTGGCCACACATGTCATTGGTCAGTGGAACGAACCCCAGGCTGTGGACCTCCAGATCCTTTGTGATGTGAGGAAACCTGTGCTGTTGCAAACTACCAGTGATTGAGGTTTCTAGTCCTTGCAGCCATGATTAAAAGTGCACAATTTCAATAAATGCTGTGTGCTCAAGGTAACAAAACATTGCTCACCGCTATGTTTTTTTAAATGTCCCCAAGTATGCAGAGCAGGTGTGCATTTGAAAATAATCAAAACTAATTCTGTAATCAGTGGTGCCCCTAAAATAATCACCACAGGATCTGTGCGTCAGAGGGAGATTCAGGAGGAAGAGACACGAGAAAGGCAGGAATCCAGTAGTCAAGTAGGGTAATGCTGTTAGGGGCAATGTTCTTTCATCAGCCTTGTCGAGGCCTGGCTCAACTACTGCTGACCCAGGCTCTGGTGACATTCAAGGCAAAACCAGCCTCAGACGAAGACAGAAGGACAGCTGAGGAAGACTGAACCTTGCACTTGTGTGAGATAATCAGGTTCATCCACTGAGATCTTTTGCAAACAGATATTCAAACTCTGCCCCCAGAGCATTTCTGATATCAGAGAACTGCATACCAATACACTGAAAATGCCATCGATGCTAATAACAAATCTTAGGTTTACATGTGAGATTGGTAACTCCAGGACAACCCAAATGCCACAGTGGGGCAACCAGGCCTCAGGTGAACCCTTTCAGACTTCCTTATGCCTTTGAGAAATGCCTTAGATTTAGAACTATAATTTTACCAAAACTGGGGTTTGCTTTCTGTTTTTGCCATTTTCCCTCCTTACCTGAAGAGGCAGAAAAGAAAAAAAAAATAAATGCATGCATTTAATTCTATGTCTAAAAATAAGCAAAATTGCAAACAGGCAATGGTTCATGTTAAATCATCATTGAAGTTCACTGTGGAGAAATGTAACAGAAAGGGAGGCTTGTTTCCATCCTAACACCTTTTTCCTTGATTCTCTGGAAAAAGTAAATTCACCCTATAGGCATGTTACATGCACAGTTTCAATTCCCGAATGAATTAGATCACCTAAAAACACCGAGCCTGGAGATTTTTGGTTCCAAACCTACATGGGAATGGATAAATGCTTCAGACACTTTAAAAATAAAACTGAATTTTAATTGCTTCTTAGAGGCAAAATTTGAAGTTATCATGCTTCAGGAAAAGAAAACCAGAGTGCGTATTCTGACTAGTAATAAGCCCCAGATATATTCTGGGCTGTACTACTTCCTGGGTCTTGCATTACTCTTCTCCAGCTGTACTGATCTGCTGCTCTAACAGTAAAATATTTTGCATCGTAACTGATAAGCATTGCATTTCTAACACACACACAGAAATGAAGAAATAGTTTCTATGAGACATGCCACTGCAGAAATATAAAACATATCCCAGTATTATTAATGAAAGACTTAGTTAATAAGTAAACCTATGATTTACCGATTTATTTGATTATCTACATTTTTATTACATATACTCCCCAGTGGCATCTCCAAGTTGATAGCACATGTAGGGACACTGTGGTCATTATTTTAGTAACCATACCACTTGCGTTATAATTATTTTACTAGTACAGAAATAAAGAAGGAGATTTCAGATAAGTTACAGGAATGAGCAATAAAAAAAAATGGAAAAAGAAAAACAGCCTTAATCAATTGGAGCCTGTGGCTCTTCCTGTTTGTCCCGAAGAACAGTTCCAGGAAAGCGAAGCCCCACTACGCGCCTACTGCTTTCGGGCTGGGTGTGCGCATCTTCCACTTCAAACCTCTTCACTCGGCCCTGTGAGCAAGTCTATTCTCAAGGGCTGTGCTTCTGTTTCATGAAGTCTTAACATTTCTTTTCAGAGAGATGGGGGGGAAAGAGGAAAATGTGGGGAGCAAAAATACTGTTCCAGAGAAGCATGCAAACATGAAATAGGAATAGCTATGTTCAGTGAGAAGCCTTCACGTAAGAAAATGTTCGTGGCTTCAAGAATAGAGACTGATTCCAGTTAAAAAGCAGGTATCCTTCACACTTCTAGAATGCGGGTCTTTCTTAAAACTTTTCACTAAAAGTGACAGTGGTCTAATGGTCATGGTAGTTGTGACCTAGCTGTTCAGTTTCAAAATCATCTCCTCTATCCAGGTTTGGGCAGAAGCATAATATTCAGCACATAGCATCTTTCACCTATGGCATTTCATTGGTCGTAAGCACACCTTCAACACCGGTGAAGTGGCGGGCCAGCTTAGAGCTGACAGCCACAGCAGCTCTTGGTCCTGCGCTGACACGACACTGTCCCACTGCCTGTGCACAAAGTTCGTATTTTCACATTTCTAGCATCAGAACATACCTAAAAGAGTTCTTCTAAGTTTAAAATAGGAATTCCAAATGACAAGAAAGCACTGGGTCACAGTTTAAATGGTTGAATTTTTTCTTCCCTCAGGGCTACATATGTTTCTAACATTCAAGGGCATTACAGAGTCAATGAGATAGGACCTAAAAGTAATCCAGGTAAACAGTACTTTGTTCACTGGTGATTCTAGTTGTCTAATGAACCAGCACTAAAGCTTCCCCACTAGCCATCATGGACCCACACAACAGAGTCCCCACCACACTTACGGGCTTAACCTCGCCAGCAACCATTCTTGCTGTCCTGCTGTTGGGACACACTGTTCATGACACCCTGGACTCCACCTGCCTGCCTTATGTACCTTCTCGTGCCTCTCCTGCTAGGTCTCACTATGTTCACATTGTTCTAGGTTTTGGACCTTCCTTCATACTTCTAAGTCCATGTCAAATACCACCGTCTCTAAACAGCCCTTTCTAATCCCCTCATCTAGATTAGGTCTTGCCCCAGCCCTGTGAGACACCCCAAACACTTGTTTACATGAGCCATATTTAAGAATTACAAACCAAAGGCCTGATGTCAGAGTTCAGCTGAAACAGGTTTCGTTGGTCCACACCATGTTTTATTTTTGTGTGTTTCTTTTTAACCTGAGCCACCAGTAAAAATTTTAAAAAATCCAAATTTTCAAATGTGGAGTGCCTAGTTCCACAGACAGCTGAGTGTGTGAACTTTGCCTTATCCAAGAAGGACCTGGAAGTCTCTCACTGGTGGAAAGTTTACCTAACACATATTTACAAACCAACAGTAGGTATTTTACAAACAAGAGGCAGAAATGAATATTTACTTAAAAAAAAAACCCATTCTAATAATGTTACAGCTTTGGGGGATGCTCTGTAAAAGTGATAATTTTTAAAAAATGTCTTGAATTACACTGAATTAAGTGGAAAATTTATTATATGTAATGGAAAATGTGATGAACTTCTGCGTATTATGCTGGTTGTTCTGTGTTTGCTTGTTTGTTTCGCTGCACGTTCAGACTCAAGGGAGGAAGCAGACTGACCATCGATGGAGGTTTGGGGAATTGCTACAGAAAAAGCAATGTGAGAATCTGCAGACACAGAATGCATGTTATAAACGGTATTAGAGTTTTGGCAACAAGTGGAATTGACGCTTCTTAATTCTAAATGAAATTTAACAGAAAACCAATAGCAACTCTGGAAGATGACCTGAAGGAGCATTCTCTCCATGTCTAAGTTTAGGCCAACTGAACAGATGAGGGTTGAGCATCTGCTGCCCGCTGTGGACTTGTATATGAAGAGGGGGAAATCATGAACAATCACAGCCTCCACCCTTGAAATTCAGTGTATACTAACTTTCCCAGGGAAACCATATAAAATCCATTAAATGGATATCAACCCATGTGACCACAACAAGTGTTTAAAAAGTCTTATTTTTTCAGAAGCTCTTCCTACAGTCCTTACTATTAAGTAGTTACCCTGGCCAAACCATTATTTAGTGGGATCTTCCTAGTCTAGTTCAAAGGGCCGTGGAGCTTTTTCAGGGAGTTTAAGAATACAGAGGAACTGGAAGGACCTCCACAATTAGTCAGGGCAGGGCTCTCTACGTGTGGTTCCCTGACCAGCAGCAGAGCTGACCTTCCCTGGAACTGTGTTAGGGATGACACTCCCAGGGCCCACCCCACACCAACCCACCCAGAAACTCCCAGGGCAGGGGCAGCAATCTGTGTTTTAAGAAACACTGAAGGTGATTCTGATATACACCCAAGCTTAAGAAGTGCTGTCAGAGCACAGCCCCCTACGTGTAACAGAGAAGTTAAGAACCTTTACAAGGTCATTTAACCAAAAAGAGATTAAATAGGGACTAATCCATAGGTTTCCTGTTGCCCAATCAAATATTCTTCTACCACTATAGAAGATGTATGTATCATTTGCCCCCCTCTATCAATGTATAGATATAACTTTGAACAATGTGCAAAAGCTCAGAGAAATAATTATTGGTTTGACATATTTTCATTGTCCATTTCCTCCCCTTTTTAAAAATATGAAGCTCACGGGAGATTAAGATATTTAGGAAAATTAACTAAAACTGACTGTTAAAGACAACGCCATTAGTGTGACCTGAATCTCAATATAATACCAAATACAGCACACACAAGACATTGCCCATGTTCATTCCTTAAACCTACCTGCTACACGAGGGCAGGAGTTCTGTCTTGCTTACTTCCAAATACCCACATGCTCAGGACACTGCCTGTCACACAGAAGGCACTCCCAAGTCACTCAACTGAATAAGTAAATTTAAACTTGACTTGTACTATCACTTAAACTTTGGGATGTCTTTTATGCAATTATATCATCAGTTATTAAAGATTTAGCCTTAGTAATTTTTGAACCCACATCATCTGTCATGATGGGATGTACCTTACCTGTCTAGTAGTTGGCAATTTTTTTTTCTTTAAAGGGCCCAGTGATAAATACCTAGGCTTTGTAGGACATATGATCTCTATGTCAACTACTTAACCCTACCGCAACAGCCGCACACCAGCCCCAGACAAAATGCAAATGGCGGATATGGTTGTATTCCAATATTTTATTTACAAAAACAGGCAGTGGGCCAGATTTGGCCTGTGGAATGCAGTTAGCTAATCCCTGAGCAAAGTAACAGAGTTAAAAACTATTATTGGTTTGACATCTTAAATCTAGTTAGGTTCGCAGATACAAACAGAAGGCCATAGGCAGCTTCCAAATAAGAGAGACAGAACATGAACTCATATACTACTTAAAATTGATACCCCCTGAGAAAATGAAAAAGTTGTGGAGACATATCAATTTATATATTTTTTGCTTACTACTTTCTTTAAAGTAGCTGGTCAACACCAAGTTCATCCTTGTAACTTTTTATTTATTTTTTAACACAGAGACACAATCAAGGTAGACATTGAGAAGAGGCTGCCTTCTTCCTTTCACTGACCTCATGCAATTCGGAGGCCGCGGGGACAGTAGTAGAAATGATTGTGACTTTATTAAATGTGAGTTTACTCTGGCACCTCAGGGCTAAAGTTAATCTTCTCCACAGTACCTAAACAGGCTTTAGTAACAAATAAATATAGCACTTTATATTTCTCTTTTAAAAAACTGATACTTCCTTTGTGATTATAGCCACAGGAAGATGCATCTGGCCCTCCAACCGCACTGTGTGGTCCCGTGAACCTCGGCAGCACAAGTGGGGATAAATCACTTGGGTCTGTTGTTGGGGATAGTATCCTTTGGAAATGGGAGAAAAGAGGGAGCCAAGAGCTGAGAGTCACCCTTCTTTAGCAGTACTTCGTTGCCAGAAAGAATCCTGGCTATTGTTATTGGCGTTCATTTTTCCAAGAGAATGAATTATTTCACTGCTGTTGACATATCAGCTGACTTACAGTTTTTTCGTTAGTGAGTTTTATGAACTGAGAACAGATTTTTTCCCTCCACCCTCTTTTTATTAAATGTAATCGTTGAGAGTGTTGGTAAATGTACATTGAACTAGAAACAATGGCTTAATACATTCATGGCCTGGTCCAGGAAAGGCAAAGAATGCCTATCTCTCCCACCCCACCCCTGCAAATGTTCATACCAACGAACAAAGAGACAGAGACTGAGCTAAAACACAGCCACAACCAAGACCAAGGGGCAGCCATCGCCTTGTCCCAAGTGTCCTAGGCTGTAAAAATGGGAAGTCATCTATTCATTCATCCTTACCTCTTCCCACCAATCACAGCTCTGCCAAATGTTAATTAAGGGAAAAGGTACACATCTTTCTTGCCTCTGTCTTCTTTGGCAGAAGCAATAAACAAGCAAATCTCTAAAGATGACTTTGCTGTCTAAAAGATTTAGAGCTGCTTTACTTCTCAAAATGGTGACAAGACTCATAAAACAATTTTTATAAAAACATTTATAAACTGTTAGGCACCTCACAAACATTAATGAATTTTATTTCAATGTTTGAAGCCTTAGCCCTCTCTAAATTGTAATATTTGATACACTTAGGTCATATTTTATAAAGATAAGGGGAAAAAATGTTTCGGGAGGAAAACAACCTCTTAAGGATAAATGGATTAAACGCTGTCCATATCTTTGTAACTGCTGTTAGCAAACCTTCGGAGGCATCAACCACAGGGTAGGCCAATTTGGACAGCTATAAAAATATGACAGAGGAATTACCTCCAGTCTGTGTGGTTGCAATAAATAGTATCAACTCATAATTCTCCCCACTTCTGCCTCTCTTTGTCCCTTCTTATCTGCCTGGGGTAACATGTCTGCTCTAAAATAGAACAGAATTATTGGAAAATATAGACATCTACCCTATAACAGTAGAATAGTGTGAGGTAAAAAGGGGAAAGGGGACAGAATAATGACCCCTCATCCTGAAGATTTCCACATCATCACTCCCTGGATCCCATGAATATGTTAGTGTACATGGTAAAGGAGATTTAAGGTGGTTGGTGGAGTTAAGGTTGCTAGTAGCTAATCTTAAAATAGGGAGATTATTCTGGGTCATCTAAATGGGCTCAACATAATCACCAGGGTCCTTAAAAGCAGAGGAGGGAAGCAGAGGAGGAGAGCCAGAGGGGGACGTGACTACAGAGAAAAGGCCCTGAGGATGGAAGGATGAGGCCACAGCCAAGGACTGCAGAAGGCAAAGAAATGAATTCTCCACTCAGACCTCCAGAAGGAAACACCGTCCAGCCAACATCTTGACTTTAGCCCAGCCAGAACTGTGTTGGAATTCTGAAAACTGTAAGATAATAAATGTGTTGTTTTAAGCCAGGAAGTCTGAGTTAATTTGAAAACATATTAGAAATTTCTGACATTATCAACTCTTATGTGATCATTCTTATGAAATTGGTGCATTGTTACTCCCATTAGAAGTTAATGACTTGCCCAAGGCCACCGACCTGCGAAGTGGCAGAGCCAGGATTCAAACCCAGATAATCAGGCTGTAGTGCCCACACCCTCAGTCAGCACTTCCCACTAAGAAAGACGGACTGCTTCTGAGAACACCCTCTGGACAACCATATCCTGTGGTTAAAATGTGAAGTTCTGTGATGAAGTGTCATTCAAAGGGTAGAGTCATCATGGGCCCAAAGGAAATGCAGTGGGTTGTTACACTGAATCAAGAATACGGATATAGCAGAAGAGTGTCATAGCAGGAGGTAAGAAAAAAATCTAAGGTGAGGCCCCACTGAATCTATAGAAATAGACCACATAAAAATACCCTTATCAAATCTGTCCAGATTAGTCAATCTGCCTCATTTCTTCCAGGCTATTGATCCCACTCATTTGATGTAACTACCTTCCTTTCCCTGGTTCAGTTTGTATGAAGTTACCACGGCTCTCCTGTAGGTGCCCCCACTCCCAGTGCCTCTGCCTTGGCCTCCATTTCAACCCCACTTCGCACTGTCGTCCGGAAGTGGGGACTGCCCTGAACCCCCAGCACAGACATCTGGATTTGATAAAGTGGGGGCTTATCGACAAATTTTTTAACCCAAAAATGATGAAAATGTCAAATCATAAAAAGGTCACCATGGAATTCAAGATTCCATGCTTTTCCCTAAATACCCCATTAAAAAATAGAATATTTAACAATAAACAAGTACAAGAATAGTAACTGTCACTTGTAGAAAAAAAATGATCCAATTAGAATTCAAATGACAGGTTAGTGATTAAAGAGCTTATTTCTTTTTTTAAATGTATAAACAAACTCTTTTATTTATTAAAGTCATTATTATACAGGAATGAGAATAAATGTGTCACCCATGCAAAAATGTGGATGAACCTGTGTAAAATAAGCAGACATGAAAAAATACTGTATGATTCCATTAAAATAAAGTTCCAAAATAGTCAAAATCATTTATGATGTTAGAAGTTGGGATGGTAGTTACTTTTGGGGAGCAATTGGGAGGGGTGCAGGGGAGCTTTGGGAAGCTCCTAATTTTTTTAAGTATATTTTATTGGTTATGCTACTACAGCTGTCCCAGTTTTTTCTCCCCGTTGTCCCCCTCTACCCTGCACCATCCTCCCTCCAGCACCCACCCCCTTAGTTCATGTCCGTGGGTCATACAGATAGCTCACTTCTTAGACAGCACCTCATTGGATCTGGGAACCAGTCTCCTCTTTTACAAAGCTTTAAAAAGCACACACTATAATAGCCATTGTACTAAAATGCTAAAGTTATTTTCTAATTACACATTTTAACAAATGTTTGGCTTCATCAGTTGTTACCTTGAAAACAAAATGTTTCTTTGGCAGAAAAACTGGGGGGAGAGGGTGCATGCCAGAACATTGAGAGAAGTTATCTATTACACTGCAAAGTAAGCATTATTAAAACAGCAATCCTCTGCAGTGCTTAAGAAATTTAAATTTTTCTATCATGAAAAATATTATTTTTTCCAATTGGTAATTGGAATATTTACTTGTTCTTAAGTGAACAAAACATCAATTCAAGAATACAGCCTGATAGCATCACTCAGTTTTTAACACCTTATTTATAACTACCATTTCATTAAACTCTTAAAAAATAATTTTGGAATATTTGTCAATGTAACACTTTGAATGAGCTAAATTATCCTACCTTAATATATTAGGGTAGCATTAGAACGAAAGGCATTTTTGTGGCATGAATTTTCACAGCAAAGATGATACTCAGTACCTGCACTGAGTTTTGTTGTCATAGAGACCATCTAGGAGAAACTATTTAAAAGCCAAATTTCAAACTCCTTAAAACACTGCCTTCAGGCCTGGCTTCACTTATAACTTGGAAATCAATATACTACAGTAACCAATTTTATTTCTTAAAAATGTATAACCCATATACTAAAAAAAAGTTTTGACCTCACCCTTTGTAAAGTCTTGAGTTTCCTTTCCATGAAAAGTTCTGATGCTAGAGCATACCTAACCTGAGGGACTCTGCTGCCTAGGGTAGCCATGGAGACAGAAGTACACACTGTGCGCCCGCACTGAAGCTAGCATGGCAAGCCATAACTGAGAAGTCGAGTGTGTTTTTACAGCTGCTGCCCCCTTGTTTCACTTCAGTTGGTATTTTAAAAGAAATTTAGTCACCTTCATCTTTTCCTTTAAGCTTACCTGAAAATCACCATCAAATATCAGAAAATTTCCCCAAATAGTGAAATTAAATGATATCAGAGTAATAAAAACTAGAAGCAAGGAAAGGGAAGAGGCCCTGATTCCCCCTTAGTTGGAAGCATATGTTCGCCCTTTTATCAGCTTACATTTGTTGGCTTTGTAGACTAAAACTAGTCCACAGAAGAGTGATAGCCAGACAAGTACTAAGAGACCTTCTCTTAAGAAATCAGATATCACAAAGTCTTCCATAATGTGGCCCCAAGTCATCTAATTTTACACCTATCTCCAACTACACTATTCTATGAATTCTGCACTCCAGCCAAATTGGCCTGCTGGTCCCTCCACCAACAAGATGAGTGTCCCTCTGAGTTTCCCTTCCCATACCCACCACCTGTGTGCCCTTTGAGCCATCATCCTACAAGGAATAAATCACCTATAAAAGCACGACCAATTCCCACCCAGCAAAAGTGCCTTCTTAACTGATGTAACTATGTTATTAATGCTGTTTATTTGATATTTACTGCATGCTTCCTGGAGAATTAGGTGTCTACTTATCTCTTCGTAATATTGACCATTTAAGGAGGGGGCATAATTCTTGATCTAATAATTCTACAGTAACTGGGACAACAATAATGATAGTAGGAGTGATGGCAGAAAATTAAGAAATGTCAGTTTCAACATCTAATAATATTAAAGTAGAAACCTTTAAATAAATCAAGCCAAACCATATGAGACACACTGTTAGAACATGAATTTTTTTTAAATCATACATATAACGAGGGTCAAGGTGAACAAATCTTGAGAAAACCACTCTGATAAGTGGTCCATTCAAATGGGCACTTACTGGTGTCAAGAAACCCTTAAAATATTCCCTGAGATCTAGAGAGTATAATTTTCTCTAAAGAAAATTAGTGCTATTGTTCCCCTCAAGTTTTCTCCAGAGGGCTTTCTCACAACACACACACACACAAAATGAAATACAATACTTGGGCATGAAGTAATAATTGCATCTAGAAAAATAATAAACTTTTTTAAAGTGACTACTTTGGCAGTTTTGAACATCAACTTAGAAACTTTTATTTAAAGCCATAATAAAATTGAATCACCAAACTTTAATAGCCCATTTTATAACATAAAAAGTTACAGTTGTGTCAAGTCCAAAAATATACCTTTCATTTTTTGGTATTTCGACTGCTTGCTAGACATCTCTACCAAGAACCTCAGATGCAACAAGTCCAGAGCTGACATGATTGTGTGTTCTTTTCCCACAGGCACAAAACAAAAACAAAACGATTCCAGTGCCCATATGTCCTACTCGGGCTGAAAATGCAAACAATGTGGTCATTTAAACATTTAAATTAGGCTTAACTTGTTTCCTAGCCTTAAAATCTAAGTCCAGTTTCAACAAGGAAAGAGTATCATATAAAATAAGGAATACAGTTTAAATATAAAGGGATTCTTATTAATTGCAAAATCCCTAGACAGGAGAATTTCATCTTACTAAGTCTCAGTTCTCAGTTTATAAAAATGAGGATCACAACTCTCTTGCCCTGGCCAGGTGGCTCAGTTGGTTGGAGCATCATCCCGCACACCAAAAGGTTTTGGGTTTGATCCCCAGTCAGGGACATACATTGTTTGCAGGTTTGATCCCTGGTCTGGACATGTGCAGGAGGCAACTGATCAGTTTCTCACATTGATGTGTGTGTGTGTGTGTGTGTGTGTGTGTGTGTGTGTCTCTCTCTCTTCTTTTCTAAAAATCAACAAACATATGCTCAGTGAGGATTTAAGGGGAGAAAAGCTCTCTCAATGAGTCCTACAAGAAATTTATTTAAAATAAAACAAATAAGTTTTGATATATACCTCTATTATTCTAAAATTTTGAGTTCACAAAAAAAATATCAGATTAAAGGTAATGAGAAATAACATAATCAAAGCAAAAGATATCTCACTTGGTTTAATCTATTCTTGCCCTGACTTATTTGACTATAAGTTATTATTTTTTAAAGGAATGTATTAACATTTTCCCTTAAAAAAATCACCTGCAAAACACTAACCTATTTCATGGGCTGTTATGAAGTTAAGGCTCAAGTTATATCATGTACACCCATACATATTAATTAAATCCTTTCTCCTTCTGAAAACCAATGCTACTGCCTAAGAATCCCACTCCTAACCTCCTTTGTTCCTTCCTATTCCTGTCACATTTCATCTCTCATCTGGATTACGGTCAATGCCTTCCCACAATTCATCTCCCACCTCTTTAGCTCATCCTCCACCCAGAAACCTTTCTATAACACAAAGGTGAGCACTACCTTTCAGGTAAAGAACCAGTTCCCTAGAACACACACTCTTCTCAGTTTGGCCCCAAATCCTTTTCCAGTATCTCACTACACCCTCCCCATTTGAGGCCACTCTTGGACAGTTCTGGGGCAGCATCCACACTCTAATTCCCTACAGTGCCAGCAGCTGATTTCTCACTGTTAATGAAATGTATGTGTTTTCACGGCTCTGCCTTTTCACATATCACTCCCTTGTTCTGGAAAAGCCCCTCCACACCCGTCCCCTCCTCCATCTGGCAAACAATTCACCCTCCAGCGCCAACCCAAATGTCACTTCTTCTGTGAGGTCTTCCAGAATGCGTGTTAGTCACTCCTCTGTGGGTTCCCATGGCACTTCCCGCTCAGATCTGTCCTGGGGAGCTGGGGAAACTTGGGAACCAAAGTGAAAATATATAAATAGTGCCTTATAAATTATTAATTCCTAAAGAGATTTTTTAAAGCCAAATCCCAGCCACTCTATACTTTTTCTTGATTATATATGTACACGCACACGAACCAGGGAAAATTCTGGGAACAAAAGCCTCAACGTAATCAAATAAATTCTGAAACTATCAGATTCATCCAAACGAATCAGACCCGATCTCATTCTGAAATACCTGATGGTGTCTTGACAACTTTTAAATGTCAAAGGAGTTTCAGGGATCAGCCAAAATTTTAAGACTCTTAATTAGTTTCCAAAATATAATTTCTAAATTGTAACAGTCTTTATACATGTGCAAAACTTTTAGAATTCAATGGGGAAATAAACCTTCATTTTAAAAATTAACTTTGAAATTGGGAAATAAAAACATATGCTATTTCCAGGCACTGGTGATAATAATAATAGCTACCATTCGCTGGGGGCCTGGTGCCAGCACTCCTCAGGGCACGCTCTGCAAATTCCTGCATTTAAATCCTGCAGCTACGTGACGAAGGAGGAGCCAGCACCACTAGTGTGCAGATAAGAAGTTGGCCGAAGAGGTTAAGTGAACCCAGCTAGACAGTCTGGTGAGGATGCACACCCAGACCCTCTGACTTTCTGGCCCATGCACACATTCTGTGAACTGCGATATTGTACTGAAACCCAGGGCGATTAGACAACTTCTCTATAGAGCAAATAACCAAAGACCTGCTCAGACTGTCGGGCAGCCTTCTTTTACCAGGGTATTTAACACGAGCCATTCACCTAAGATTTATGCACTAATCTCCCAAATCAGTGTAGAAAGAAATTATCAAGACTATTTTTATTTCCTCATAAAGGTAGAAACTATAAAATTCCTTTAGAAAGATAGCTATATATATTATGTTCACACACACATATGTACATGCATGCATACATACATATTTTTAATTTGACAGAACTGTAAACTCAATCTAACGAGCATAGGCTCTAGGAACAAAGGAGCCTTTTAAGCTGTGTTTATGTATAATAGCTCAAAAGTGAACAGGAAGGGGGAAACCTTGTAGTTCATGTAAGAATTGTTACAGAGCAACTGAATTTGGAAATAAACTACATAAAATACCAAACCAAGGTTCTGTAAGTCCAGTTTTATTTTCTTCACTTAAATTAATGATTCTCATCCTGGCTGAACATGAAAAATAATTAAAATTTACATTTTTGTCAAATTACTTGACTCCCTCGACTATGTCAAGTGCCGGGCAACCGTAAATAAAGAGTGCTGTGCTCTGCGCTGACCAGGGTGGCTCAGCGGGCTCGGCACCGTTCCACAAATCCAAGGCTCACCAGTTTGATTCCAGGTCAGAGCCTGTGCCTGGCTTGTGGGTTCAGTCCCCGGTCGGGGTGCGTGTGAGAGGCAACCAACTGATGTTTCTCTCTCACATCCATGTTTCTCTCCCTCTCTTTCTCCCTCCCTTACCCTATCTCTGAAAAATTAATAAATGAAATCTTAAAAAAAAGTACTGTGCTTAAATAAGTCTTCTGGTAATGCAGAATTCTATACCATAACAATGACCATGAATTTATTAACTACTTTGTAAATTCATGTTTATTTTCATACAATCTTTCTTTAATAAGAATGGGGGTAATTTTAAGATTTGTTTACTGGTTTATACTTTTTAAAAATGCACCACTAAATCACAGAAATATGCAATGGAAAGATGTTACTGTAGTGTTTCTCAAATTTATGGAAATTTAGGCAGTCCTGATTACTCCAAACTGGCCCAAATTTTCACTTCCATGAGACTCACCTGAGTTACCTGGCACTTCATTTTTCACAATAAGCAGCTCAAGAAAAAACTGCATGCCACATCTGATGAAGTACTGAATAAAAGCAAGTATCAAATGCAATTGCAGAATTCTGCATATTGTTTAAATTTAAACAATTTTCAACAAAAATTATTTTATTTAAAAATTTTTTAAATTACAGTTGGCATTCAATATTTTATATTAATTTCAGGTATACAGCACAGTGGTTAGACATTTAAATAATTTATGAAGTGGTCTCTCTGATAAATCTAGTAGTGCCCACCCAGCATCATATATAAATAAAAAAATTAAAAAATATATTTTAATATTTTCTCACACTTTAATGAGTCAACATCTATTTGTTGAGTACCTTTTGCACACCACACACCACCCTTCAGAAAGGCAGTAGGCTATGCCACCAGCTTGCCTCACACAGGGGCACACAGACAGTACACAAATAAGTGATGGACACTGCAAAGGAGGAGAAACAGAGCCCTTTTGATTTGCATAACAAACAATTTAGTCTGGTAAGAGCTTTCTGGCGGAAGAGACCTATGAGATAAGATCTGAAGAGTGAACAGCAGTAGGCAAAGCAGGAGGGAAACAGCAAACAAGTTTCCAGATGAAAGAAGTAACACACAAAAGGCCCAGAGGCTGCAGAGGGGAGTCAGCCAAGACTGGAGAAATGCTCCCTTGCTTGTGTAGTAAGCCCCCCAGATCTCCCTGCAGCTTGGAAGGAGACCCAAGGTGCTGGAAGGGCTGCTGGCCAACAGCCTGTGACCGCCTTTGGGGTTTTCCTCTGCTGAAGAAAAGTATCCTGCCTGCTCATCCCACCTTCCAGCAGCTTACTGGGACTATTCATCTCAGGTATGAAAGCCTGGCCCCTTGACCCAACCTGAACAGCTTGAAAGGCCTCCCAACTCGGAAGTTTCCTTGGGGGAAAGGGAGACCTTCTTGGGACTGCACTGCAGCTCAACTTCTCTGCTACCCAACCCTGCTTTCTCCTTCACCCGTCCCTCCCACACAGGTTGATCTCAAAGGCTTTCCCCAACACATGTCTTGCACATGAAGCTCCCTCTCTGCATCTGTCTTCCAGTCACAGGATGTAGTGTGTACTGGAATGAGAGGCTCAAAGGTGGACAGAGAACAACAGCTCATTCAGGATCCCATCTGAAATTCAACCTAAGGGTTTACAAGGTCACTAATTATTACATTGAAGGTGAGTATACAAGAGAATACAAAGAGGGAACGTCAGAGGAAAAAAAAAATCACTTACTGTGGAATTTCTCCCCAAGTCTTGAGGCCTGGTGACCATCAGGGTGGACCTCCCTGAAGCCCGTTAGGAACGGAAATGATCTTGAAACCCTAATACAGTAGGACCACACCTCAGTTTGTGTCCTGGTGGTCACCCAGCCACGGCTGTCACACAAATACTGTGATGCTCTAGGACCTCAGGCTGAAAATACTAGAGGGCTAAGACAGCATTCACTTTTAAAAATCATATGCAGCCACAGACCCTGAATAAAATATATCCCAGTCCACATGTGATAGCAGCTACTGCCTGGTGAAAACACTATAACAAAAAGAAAAGGAGAGAAAAAAAAACAAAGAAACAAAATTTTTCATGTTAAAGTTAAGACTTTGCGATTTTAATTATCTCATGCAATATATAAGTCACACCAGAGAAAACTTAGTGAAAATTTCTCCCTGTTGCTGTCATTTGGTATTTTTGAATTTAACTCCTTTGGGGGTGCTCCTTCTTGGTTTACAAGTTACCTAAAATGTGTGAGCAAAAAAGCCAGAGTCCTGCCAACATTAATTTATTCATTGTGACTTGTACAAATCCATTTTCAATACAGTTTTATCTTCTAGATGTATCCTATCAAAAAGAAGCTATTTTTAATTTATTTGCATTTGTTGAATAAAGTCACCTCCTTAAAATCAAAACAAAATAAAAATAGCTGTAGGGGGTCTCGCCCAGGGGAGCCACAACCAAAGCCCAGCAGCTAATCAGCTGGAATCCGAGAATGCCATTTTGTTCAGCACCTCAGAGGAAGAGTATGGATCTGGGGAGGGGAGGGGAGGGGAGGGGAGCAAGAAATGTTGATGTGAGAGAAAAACATCAATCAGGTGGAGCCCGCAACCCAGGCATGTGCCCTGACAGAGAATCAGACCAGCCACCCTCTGATGATGGGTGATGCCCAACATCAGAGGCATGATGCCCAGGACGATGCCTAACCAACTGAACGACACAGGAAAGAGTCTTAAGCTGCCAGGAAAAAGAAAGTAGGGCACTGGATCCAAGATGGTGGAAGAGTAAGTGGAAGCCACACTAACCTCCTCCCAGGACCAATCTGGAAATACAACTAAATTGTAGAGAAAACATCTTGCATAACCAACTAAACAGCAGCTGGAGAGAAGCCTTACAACCATGGACAGACAGAAGAAACCACTTCAGCACAACATATCTGGTAGGGAGTGTGGAGGAGGAGTGAGAGGGCTGGCTGGGCTCCCATGGGCAGCAGCTGAAGCTCCAGAGGGATATTTCAGCAGCTGGGAGATCTCCCCTGAGAATTGTGGGGTCTAAACCCCAAGCAGGGTTCCCCAGTCAACAGCATCAGAGCTGGAAAAAAAACCAGTTACTACCCAGCTGTGAAAAGCAGTGGGATTTCTGTCTGCCAGGGAGAGATAGCTACAGACACAAATAGCCTTTTAAAGGGGCACTAAATTTTGTTTGTAGCCACTTACCCGGGCTCCAGCAGAGGAAGTGCAGAGTGGACTGGAGACATGTGAGGGAAGTCTGGGGCTGGTGGCTCTGGGGAGAGAAGTGAAGGACTAACCACCAGTTAGTGGTTAGTTGAGTCCTAACTCAACTAACCAAGCTGAGTCATTCCCCATACTGCAGATGCCAGCCTTCCAGGCAGAGCACTCCTCTCTCAATGGCATCAGCCTCAGGGGAAGCAATAGAGCTGTCCACAGGAAATACCCTGCCCCACCCTGTGGTGCTTAAGCCTGGCTGCTGATTACAGCTTGATTAGCTTAACTGATCAGTTTAATGACTAATTAGTTTAACAACTAAGTTGGAAAATACAAAAAAGCAGCCAAAAATGAAAACACAAAGAAATAGACCCCAAACAAAAGAACAAGAGAAATCTCCAAAAGAAATAGATGAAATAATGGAGGCAAGCAATTTATCAGAGAGTTTCAAGAAATTATAAGAAACTCAAAGGCATGAAAAAAAGACATAGAGACCATAAAAAAGGACCAGTCAGAAATAAAGAATGCAATATCTAAAATAAATAATACACTGGTAGGATTAAACAGTAGGTTAGATGAAGCAGAGGGTGGAATCAGTGATTTGGAAGACAAGGTAGAAAAAAAAATCAGGCAGAGCAGCAAAAAGAAAAATTAATTTTAAAAAATGAGGAGAGCTTAAGAAACATTTGGGACAACATGAAGCATAACAACATTGCACCATGGGAATACGACAGGGAGAAAAGAGTAAGCAAGGGACCGAGAACCTACCTGAAGAACCAATGAATGAAAATTTCCCTTATTTGTGAAGGAAAACCACACACAAGTCCAGGAAGCTCAGAGTTCCAAAACAACTTGGACCTAAACAGGCCTACACTTAGACACATCATAATTAAAATGACAAGGCTTGATGACTAGGAGAGAATCCTAAAAGCTACAAGAGAAAAGCAAGTAGTTACTCACAAGGGACCACCAATTAAACTGTCAGATCTGATTATTCAACAGAAACATTTCAGGCCAGAAGGGAGTGGTGTCAAATATTCATGGTAATGAAAAGCAAGGACCTGCAACCAAGGCACTTTACCCAGCAATGCTGTCATTTAAAATCAAAGGAGAAATAAGGAGCTTCCCAGACAAGAAAAAGCTAAAGGAATTTGTTAACACCAAATCACTACTACTACAAATGTTAAAAGGCTTGCTTGAAAAAGAAGACGAAGAAGGAGGAGGAGGAGGAGAAGAAGAAAACAGTCTAACAATAAAATGGCACTGCATACATATCCATCAAAAATCACCTTAAATGTAAATGGCTTAAACGCTCTGACCAAAAGACATCGGGTAGCTGAATGGATAAGAAAACAAGACCCATATATATGCTGTCTCCGAAAGACCCATGTCAGATCAAAAGATACACACAGTCTAAAAGTAGAAGGACGGAAAAAGATATTTCATGCAAATGGAAAAGAAAAAAAAAGCTGGGGTAGCAGTACTTATATCTGACAGAACAGACTTTAAAACCAAGACTATAGTAAGAGGTAAAGAAGGGCACTACATAATGATGAAGGGAACAATCCAACAAGAGGATATAAACCTAGTGAACATTTACGCACCCAACATAGGAGCACCTAAATTTGTGAGGCAAATCTTGATGGATGTAAAAGGAGAGATTGATGGAAATATAGTTACAGTTGGGGATTTTAACACCCCACTGACTTCAAGGAATAGATCTTCCAGGCAAAAAATCAATAAGGAGACAGCAGCCTTAAATGACACACTAGATCAAATGGATTTAATTTATATCTTCAGAGCATTTCACCACAAAGCAGTAGAACATACATACTTTTCAAGTGCACATGGAGAGTTTTCTAGGATAGATCACATGTTAGAACACAAAACAA
>PVIA01002649.1:0-106816 GCA_004024845.1 Tonatia bakeri | reverse complement strand
CAAATAAATTATCTAACTTTACACTTAAAGAAACTTGAAAAAGAACAACCAACAATGCCCAAAGTGGGTATAAGGAAGGAAATAATAAAGATCAGAGCAGAAATAAACAAAATAGAATCTAAAAAGATGATACAGAAGTTAAAAAAAAACCAAGAGCTGGTTCTTTAAAAAGATAAACAGGATTGACACACCTTTAACCAGACTCATCAAGAAAAAAAGGGAAAGGACCCAAATAAATAAAATCAGAAATGAAAGGGGAGAAATAACAACTGACACCAAAGAAACACAAAAGATTGTAAGAAAATATTATGAACAACTATACGCCAACAAACTAGACAAACTGAGATGGGTAAATTCCTAGAAACATACAATCTTTTAAAACTAAATCAGAAACAATGAGAGAATCTGAATAGACAGACGCCACCTAGTGAAACTGAAGCAGTAATCATAAAACTTCCACCAAACAAACACCCTGGACCAGATGGCTTTACAGGTGAATTTTACCAAAAATTCCAAGAACTAACACCTCTGCTTCTCAAACTATTTCATAAAATTTAAGAGGAGGGAAGGCTCCCAAACTCACTTTATGAGGCCAGCATTTTCCTAATTCCAAAACCAGATAAAGACACTTTAAAGAAAGAAAATTATAGGCCAATATTCCTGATGAGCATAGATGCTAAAATCCTCAACAAAGTATCAGTAAACTGAATACAGCAATACATCAAAAAGATCATACAGCATGATCAAGTGGGATTTATTCCGGAAATGCAAGATTGGTACAACATTCACAAATCAATAAATGTGATTCACCACATAAACAAAATGAAGGATAAATACCACATGGTCATATCAATAGCTGCAGAAAAAGCATTTGATAAAATCCAGCATCCATTTATAATTTAAAAAGTTGAAGTAGAGGGAACATACCTAAATGTTGGGGACCACCCTGCCTTGTCTCAGGAAGCTGTGACCCCCTGTCACTTAGGCTGAGTGAGAGACCTCCGGACCAGGAGCCACTAAGGAGACAAAACTTATTCCCCTGGCATGAATGCTACCTGTTCAGTGCTTGGCCTTTAATGCTTGATCAGTTAACTGATGACAGGTAACAATTCTCTAGGATAGAGAATGGACCTAAGACAGGTGCTGATCACATAAAGGCCTCTGGAATAAGACTTATGGGGCTGTAGAAATGAAGGGGCTGTAGAAAGGAAGGGGTGATCGACATCAACTCCTGCCCCCTCTAAGCCTGAGTCTTTGTACTTAGATGTGGGAAATCCTAGTCTCCTGGCTGCCTCCGTCACCTGCCCTTCTCAGGGCTAAGCAAATAGCCAAAGGGGCAGCTCAGACCGGAGATGGTGGACCCCCGGGGTAATCAGGCCTGGGACATAGAATATGCAAGATCCTGTGAGATCTGTTTGCAGAAGGATGTTATTAACTTAGAATTTGAAGGCATAGACAGGAAACCAAAATTAGCCCTTTGAGCCATGTAGTCCTTTCATATGATAAAACTCCAATCTCTGCCCAGAATCAGCAGGAGTTCTGTTAGCATCTTTGTATGTTACCTGTGCCCTTTGATCCTTTCTGCCAGACTGTGAATCCACAAACTGAGTCTATTTTCTCAATAAAAACCCACTGGGATAAAGGAACAGGGCACTCCCCACTGGAGGGGGTGGCCATATTCTCTATATCCCCACAGAATCATGGAAGAATTCTGTTTATTACACGTGTTTAATGAACATCCGCAGCCGAGATGAATACCGTGGGATGGCAGGGGCGGTATTCTTTCACACCTAAACATAATAAAGGCCATATGTGACAAACCCACTGCCAGTCTCATACTTAATGGGCAAAAACTACAAGTGTTCTTATTACTGGGAACAAGACAAGGATATCCACTTTTATCTCTTTTATTCAACACAGCTGTGGAAGTTCTAGCCACAGCAATCAGACAAGAAGAAGAAATAAAAGGCATCCAAATTGGAAAGGAAGAAGTAAAACTGTCATTATTTGCAAATGACATGATACTGCACATCGAGAACCCAAAGATTCCACCAAGAAACTACTAGAACTGATTAATTCAGCAAAGTAGCAGGTTATGAAATTAATATCCAGAAATCAGTTGCATTTTTATATGTCAATAAGGAACTAACAGAAAGGGAAATTAAGAAAACAACCCCATTCACAATTGCTTCAGAAAGAATAAAATACCTAGGAATAAACCTAATCAAGAAAGTAAAAGACTTATACATAGAAAACTATAAGACACTGAAGAAAGTGAAGAAGATACAAATAAGGGGAACAACATACATGTTCATGGATAGGAAGAATTAATATCATTAAAACGTCCATACCACCCAAAGCAATCCATAGATTCAGTGCAACTCCTATCAAGATTCCAAAGATGTATTTCATGTAACTAGAACAAATATTTCAAAACTTTATATGGAACCACAAAAGGCCCCCATAGCAACAATGATCTTGAGAAAGAAGAATGAAGTTGGAGAAATCACACAACCTAACATCAAACCATACTATAAGACCATAGTAATCAAATCAGCCCGGTACTGGCATAAAAACATATACATAGATCGAAGGAACAGAATGGAGAACCCAGAAATAAATCCACACATTTATAGTCAATTAATATTTGACAGAGAAGCAAGCACATACAGTGAGCTACAGAGAGTTTATTCAATAAATGGTCTTGAGAAAATTGGACAAATATGTACAGAAAAATGAAACTAGACCACCTTCTTACACCAAACACAAGCATAAACTCAAAATGGATCAAAGACTTAAATGTTAAACCTGAAACCATAAAAATCCTAGAAGAAAACATAGGCAGCAAAATCTCAGGCATTGCTTATAGTAATTTTTTATTGGATATATCTCCCCAGGCAAGGGAAACAAAACAGAAAATAAACAAATGGGACTACATCAAACTAAAAAGTTTTTTTCACAGCAAAGGAAATCATCAACAAAATAAAAAGACAACCCACAGCATGGGAGAACATATTCACTGATATATCTGATAAAGGGTTAATATCTAAAACTTATAAAGTACTTACAAAACTCAAAACCAAAAGAACTAAAAAACTCAACTGAAAAATAGGCAAAGGACCTGAATAGACACTTCTCCAAAGAGGACATACAGATGGCCAATAGATATATGCATAGATGCTCAACATCTCCAATCCTCACAGAAACGCAAATTAAAACCACAATGAGATATCACTTCACAGCTGTCGGAATGGCCATCATCAATAAATCAACAAACAAGTGTTGGTAAGGATGTGGAGAAAGGGGAACCCTTTTGCACTGTTGGTGGGAATGCAGACTGGTGCAGTCACTAAATGGAATTGCCTTTTGATCTAGCGATCCCACTTCTGGGAATATATCTGAAGAAACCCAAAACACTAATTTGAAAGAATGCAAGCACCCCTTGTTCATTGCAGCATTATTTACAGTCACCAAGATATGGAAGCAGCCCAATTGCCCATCAACAGATGAGTGGATAAAACAACTATGGGGCATCTACACAATGGAAAACTACCCAGCCATAAAAAAGAAGAAAATTTTACCATTTGTGACAGTATGGATGGACCTGGAGAACATTATGTTAAGTGAAATAAGCCAGTTAGAGAAAGACAAACACCATATGATTTCACTCACATGTGGAATCTAATGAACAAACTGAACTAACAAGGAAAATGGGGACAGACTCATAGATGGAGAGCAGGATGATACCTAAGGGGGTGTAGGAGGTTAGTGGGTAGAGAGATTGAACAAAAACGAAAAAGGACTCATGGGCATGGACAGCAGTGGGTGATTGCTGTGCAGTGGGGGGTATAAGGGGATTAATGTTAGTGGAAAAAAGTACAATAAAGATTAAATAAAAAAGAAAATAGCTGTAGGAAGCAGATGTGTTAAAGCTGAACGAGAATGGAGACCCACCAGTGGGACTATTATAGTCCAGGAGACAGGGAAGGCAGCCAAGGCGTGGGAGAAGAAACTAGGGTGAGGCGGTCAGGAGTGGGGGTGGAGGCTGGACAGACTGGAGGAATGGTGGTGGCCACTGAGCATGCTGTTGGGATGTTCCTTTAAGAAAGAATTTGTAGTACAGCTTCAGGAGGGTATTTAGTGGACTGTCTCCAGCTGTAGCACCTTCAGAATTCACCTCTGCTGTTAAGCCCATGCCTCACTTTTCATGAACAGCCCCCAGACTATAACTGATCAGTGGCATATCAGGATTTTACAATTTATGTGCAAAACGGGATTTCTCTGGCAATATTTGCTTCAGAGCTGCTATTGGAGCAGTTGTAGCATTTGTCGTACAGATAGCGTCATACAGTCAGAAGCTATCCTGGCCCAACTTTGTCCCCTGAAGGCTCCCCCCTCCCACATTTCCTTTCACGGGTGTCAGATGTAATCTGAATTGTGGGCCTCTACCCTGCTGCTTTCACAGACATTCCTGCAACAGATACAGTGGCGTTTAACGTGGCAGACTCAACGGTACTTTGTACCTGATGAAATTGTGGAGTGTAGGAGAGAAAGGAGGGTCACAGGTAACTCCTGGGATTCTGGCTTGAGCATCTGAAATAGGAACTCTGAAAGGGAAACAAACTTAGAGAGGGAGAACCATGAGTTCACTTTGGGTCAGGCTAAGAATAAAACATGCAGAAAAAGCCATTTTCATCCGGCAACCTAATGGGACGAAGAACATAGTTTCGGACCCAGACTGGAATTTTGTGAATTTCTTTCCAGCTTGACAATATTCACTGATGACCTTGAATATTTTGCTACACGACAACACACTCAAAGAGGTGGCTGAAGTGGTATGTGGGCTTTAGACTCTGAAAGAAACAGGTCGAATACCAGCACCTATTAGTTGCAAAGTTTCCCAAAAGTGCCCCAAGTGACAGTCTCCCAGTCATCAATGGGGGCTGTAATCCCTCCCTGACAGCATGGTTGGGATGAAGCTCAGAGAATGAAACATGACAGGCACTTTAAAAGATGTTTATTTTGTTTTTTACCCCCAATCTCAGTGAGCATATTTGTTGAGCACAAGTAATACTAACCCTTTCATTAGATGGCCATCAGTGCACACGGAAAGGCTTGGTGAAAAGTACTCTAGGAGGCACTGTGCCCTGTACACCTCAGCTGAGATCAAATGGCTCTACCAGTGTGTGGCGTGTTATGACTGAAGGGGCCCCCACTTACGCAACAGCTGATGCAGAGAGGGTGACCACATCCAGTATGGCAAAGCAGGAAGAAGAACCCATGCCCCTACCCTGCCACAACTATGCCATCCAAACATGGTCCAAGTAGAAGGTGCTTCAGTCAAAAATGAAAACAGCCAAGAAAGAATATAGTCCATCACATGGGAGATAAGTCATGTTTAAAAGGAACTGTTTCAAGAATTTTTTTTTCTTCTTTATATTATAAAAGAAGACAAAAAAGCAATTCTGCTTAAGAGTGAACGTACCCTACTGTCATACCATATTTCACTGTCCACCTTTGTCAGAAAGGCCACTGTGATTTATTTCCTGAGGAACTAAAATTTCTATGGCAACTAGTGAGGGAATGAAAATTCATTCCATAAGCTCTGCTTGACTGACAGCTACAGAAACCAAATCCGCTTGCAGATGTGGCAGTGCACACAGCTGACTGTTTTTGCACTCTCGCACTGCATACCACCCTTCCCCAAACACTGATTTAATATTTGCACAAAGAAAACAATTTCTTGATATGCAAAAGGTCAAGTAATGCCTGAAGCCACTGCTGAAAACTTGGCAGCAAATTCCCTTGAAAAAGAAGTGTTCCCTGTGAAAAATGGATCATTTGTCTCTTCACTGAGAATTTTAAAATTCACTTTTCTCAGCTAATATAAAGTTACCACTGATTTCCTGAATACCCAAACACAATTTCAAAACCCCAAAATTATGATGACAAAGAAATATTTCTAACTCACTTCAGCATCAAGCTAAATGAAGAAAAATGTTCAGGATTCCCCAAATCATAATCGTTTCTGTTCATCAAGTCCACGTATACAATAAGCAGAGGCAAAGTATTTATCGAGTCCATGTGGACACTTAGAAATGTTAGCAATTGTGTTTAGAACAAAAATAAATTCAACGAGGTCAGCATTTCAGGAATTTATAGCCAAAGACCACAGTGAAAACATGCCAAAAATCTCATTCTAACCCAAAAGCATTTTTAAACTTTTCCAGAATGAACATTGTATCATAATGATCACAGACTCTGAAGAGTTTAATTAACATTGGCACCTGGGTGGAAACAGGGACCTAAAGTCTCTGCAAGCTGGTAAGTCACAAAGAGGTGGTGTTGGCTCCCACACAGCTGCAGATGACCAGAGGTAGGGTGCCCAATGAATAAGCACTGCCCTGGTTACATGTGAAAACTCTTCCTCATTTTTGTCCAGACCCCTGTGCAGGTTAGCGACAACACTCAAAGACTGTTCCCATGGACAGAAGTGTAGCATACAGTATCTAAGGCAGAGATCAATACGAATCCCCTAAGAGGTCGCTACCACATGTCATCCCACTTTACAGATGAGGAATCTAGAAGTTTACAGCAAGCCCACCACCCACTGTTTCACAGCTTGTAAGTGGCTGAGCCAGGAGTTCAACAGATGCAGTTCTGGATGGAGACACCATGCTCCTAAATATGACCCTGAACTCAAGTGAAAGATCTCTATAGCAGAAAAGAAAGGATTTCTAAAATAATCCAAGCCAGCCAGAAGCACATCCACGTTGCCAGGTGGACTGACCCTGCATGAACTGCAGCAGTCCACCAGCCATTCGACTTCCAGGAAGGTGGGTAAGCAGGTCACCAAGAGAACAGCACCCACAGCTCCATCAGCAGCAAGCCACGGGAGCAGGCTGCATCCCCTGATGTCAGGGGTTGAGCATGTCTTGGGTGCTGAGGCTCTTCTAGGTGAGACCTGTTTGCTACCAACAACACTCCCATAAAATTAACCTCCACCAAAATGCATTTGGAATCTGTGCCTGGGATTATCATTCTAGTTTTAAGCCAGCATGCTCTCTGAGCATGAATCTAAGGATAGGGTATCGGGGTAGAGAAGAGGAATAATTTGTTGTAGAACAGAATCATACGAAATTGCACTGGCATCAAAAAGGAGGTGTTAAACTCATGAATTCACACATCAACTCATGGATCCAGGCATCAATCATGCATGCTCCTAATCACCCACATACACACAATATTTTGAACATCTACTGTGCACTAGGCACTGCCTCAAAGGATGGTGACTGGCTCACAAAGTCCTATTCTCGGCGATTCATAAAAATTAGAAGAATTACAGGTGTTTAAAGAGTTTTGCTATACCACAATTAACTACCTAATCTCCCTATACATCAACAATTTATTACTTAAACTGTTCATCGATATTATTCAAGTGCGCAAAATAAAAATAAAGTCAGTTTCTAAAGATTACATTTCAATACAAAAAATGAATATAAATCATTTCAAAAATTATATTTTTAATACAAAAGGGATCTACTTTTTAATAGAATGTTTAATCCCAAAGTATGAAAACCCTTTTTTAAACTATCTAGTTAGAGAATTTGGACACATGAATAATACTTTCTCAAAAAGAAATAAATGCATAGAATAGAATCCAAAAATAGCACTTTAGCCATGTATGCATTATTTTGCTACTGTCCCATGGAACATTCCATTTTCTCAGTAAAATTCGATTGGGTTCTGTAACGAAAAGAGCAATGCTAAATTCTACCATCTTTTAAAGACGGACATTAACATTAGTGAGGTAAAGCTATAAATCTCTGCAAGACTCGCATCAGTGCTTGCTTTTTAATCAATTGCTTACATTTCTCAGTCAACCTCTCCACATTTCTTCAACCTCCACCCACACACACACTCTTCTCCTGGATGCTGAACACTGCCAAGTACAGGAAGAAAAAAGTTTCATTTTACATAACAAAAGTCTGAAGATGTGGCTTTCCCCAGGGTAAACTTGCTGTTTTGTACATAGATTAAAGCATATTTACCAACAGTTGAGTTATTCAACCTTAAGAAGTAACTGTAGAACATAACATGGTAACAGATGTATATTTTTTAAGGTGATGGCAAAAAAAGGTTGTGGGGGGGCAATTCCAGTCGTTTCAAAAGGAAATGCAACCAGTTAATTTCTTTTCGGTATGGAAGTAATACAGGATGGACAGGGGCTGCATAGCCATCTCCTGCTTGTGCATATGATATAATAAAAATGTTAACTGCTAAAATCAGAAAGATTCAACTATTCAAGGACTCCAAAAAGTGTTATCCGAGTGTACAACGGGAGGTCCAGGGTCCTGTTCTAGAAGCTCTAAGCACTGTGAAGATGGGCTGGCTACCCAGCTGCAGGAACTGCAGGTGCCAACACCAGCCAGGGCACCTACAAGGTGTGTAACTACACAGGGGTGGGCAAAAGTGTGTTTACACTTGGGAGTCCACGAAACAGTTTGTTCTGGCATTATTATGTATCAATTATTGTATTATCTTCCATGGGAACAACTGCAAACTCACCTTTGCCCACCCCTGTAACTAGTGCTCTGAGGCTCTGCTTTTGCACTGCGTGAGATGAGACGCTAGGTCTCACGGACATGTGTTTCAGAAGAGTGGGATAGCCTATAAAATGCACAGAATCCAACACCTGACTTGATAGGTGTTCATTCATCATCATCGTTATTATTGCTATTATTAAAGCAGGTTAAAAGATTAAACCCACTTCGGATAGTAATGTAGTTTTATCTGGAAGAAAACAGACATGCTTATTATCTGACCTCATTTTTATTTTTAACTCTTCCCACTCAAGGTTGCAAAGATTTTATTTTAATGGGAAGAGAAGAATTGGTCAAATTACTGAATTTTCAGTCTAATTAAACTTGTATTACACAAGAAAGAGATTCTGATCCCTTGTGGAGATGAGGTAGAAATTTTTTAACAATTAAATTTTATAAGTAAAACGGTACCTACAGTCTGTATCATGGTTGATCTTGGCATCTGCCAATTACGAGGGCATTTTTAATGCACTGAGAGTGCAACCATTCCCCACAAAGTTGTTAGGAAACATCAGTCAAAACAATCATAAGTCTTCAAGAACTTGCTCCAGCTGTTCCCTAAAGACATGTTTCTGGGAAAACGAGAGCCCGCAGGACATCTGCTGGGACAGTGCCCCGTGTACAGGACAAGGCTCACAGTCCAGGCTGCCTGACCAACCCAAGGTGTCTAGGAAGGCACCTTGAATTAGACGAGGGTCCACAGATCCAGAGTCTGAAAGATTCGCGTGGATATGAAAAGGCAAAACAAGCACACACACAAACCAAAACACATGCTGCTGAATTCCAAAAGGAGCCATTTCTGCCTTCCGATATGATGTCCCACAGAACCAGTGGTGAACGCATTTCCACCTTGCTCCTCCCCCCTGACAAAAACTGGCAAGGGAGCGAGAAAATAACTTTGCAAGCTGAGATGCACAGGAGATGATCCAAACTTCAAAGAAACCCAAATGAGGACCAGACTCAAGAGAAGCACAGAGATAATTTGGTGTTTTAAAATGTTTTCTTTATTAATTTGGGCGGAGCCTGGAGTAGGGGACTGCAGTGGGTGGGGGTTACCAGGAAGCCAGGGTCTCAGATAGAAAGTGTAGGCTGAGCAAAATCTCTTGCTGCCCCACACATTAAGTCTTCCACAAATGCACATCTTGTGTGGCTGATGTTTGCAAGAGGAAAGTTCAAAAGGAAAGGCTGTGTTCCTTGCCATTAAAGCATACTAACAGGCACAGCAGAGGAAATTAAGCCATACTTTAAATAAAGTAGAAATGATTGAATGAAAGCCTCTCAAAACCCACTCCCACCAAATTACTACAGAGGACTCTAGATTCTCACTAAAAATAGGGAGAGATCTGAGCAAACTGTATGTCAAAGGGAGGTAAGGTGCATCAGCCTACACCTGCATCAGCCAGGACAGTCAACAGGCACCCGAGACTTACCTGCCTTCATCTCCTGCACTTCATCCTCAGTAAGTGAGGCTGAGCCCCGTGATGAGTTAGCTGGAGGTGTGTTATCTGCCTCACCGGGCCAGAGACAGCCATGGCTCTGGCAGACATGTTCTGGAGACTGCTAGTCAGTAAGCCAAAGGCCACACATCCTGGACATCCCCAAGAGACCCTGCTCTGCAGCACCCAATTCAGGGGATGCTGAAGGGACAAAGAAGGATGAGCATGAACAGCCACTCAGGCAGAGTCAAAGGCCAAGGACAGAAGGAATGGCTTGGAGGGCGGGGAACAATCCTGGTCACTCCAGGGAATCCTGCATATAGCTTTGGGCTGGCACTGGTCACAACTTCGATGTTGTAGAAATGAAAGGCGACTTAAATGTTCCCCGGGGTGACGTAGGCAGAGCAGCCACAGAGACAGTGAGACCAACTCTAAGTAGTACTTAAGTGTTTGCATATTTACAAAATTACATAAATACACATACAGCTCTTTATCCAATCAATCTACTGAATCTGTATAAAAATATAACGTTTCCCCCCCTTGTAAGGAGCCATGAAATTATATAACAAGTTCAGATTATGTAACTGGGAAGTTATGAAGTTCCTAGATTATGTAATATCTAAGAACCGTGGATGCATTTATTTTCTTTCGACCTATGATGTAATTCTCACTGGAAAACATGCATAAGTTATGAGGTGTTTGCACATGTAACATTTTAAAACTGGCCAGCAAACGCACTGATCGGATATTACGTAAGTCATTTTTCCATACATGAAAGTCAGTTACTAAAGGAGCATTAGCTTGGCTACTCAGCTTTAAAATCACATAGAATTTAGTAAACAAAGTCATATTGACACCAGCTGATTCCATCTCACTTGGTTTTAACTCATTAACAAGTCTCTCCTTGCTTATTTAAGGAATCCAATTTAATTTTGCTAAACAATTCTCAAGATGCTTAGAATTACTAAACTGTGAAAACTAATTACATATCAGTAACTCGAAAACCAAGCCATACATTGGACCTCATCACAATCCAGACCATTCCACTTCCAAGACTTGTCCTAACTTGTGGTTTGCTTCCATGACTACCAGAGCCACTCCTGAACACTCTCAGCCCTACAAGGTCTCTGGGTTATCAGGACATCTGGGGCCCTGCTCTCTCTCCAGCTTCCCTGCTGGCTTCAGTGTTCCCTATGCTATCACATCCCAAGGTTCACCATCTCACCACCCTCTCCACCCGCACCCTGCAATGCCCACTCCTCTGGCTTCCTGCTATACCCACCTCACCACCCTCCACCATAGGTAGCCCCCTGAGTTCTCTGCTTCTGAGTAACCAAAGAACTGCAAAAGGCCTATAACTGTCCAAACAAACTTGACTACAAATCCATACTTTGCAGTCTCAGCTGGATACTAATTTGGTTTGGAAAGATTTTAATTCATCTCTATTGCATTTTCCACAAGCAACTGTTTTGAACCGTCTCCAGTTTCAAGTCTCCAAACCATCCCCTCTGTGGCCCCAAGGGCTGACGTCACCTCCAAATAAACTAAGAAAGAGGAAGTTTACACTCAATTTTATCCCCTTTGTCTTAAATCTATCATAATCTTTACTCTTCTCTCCTTTTCATGAAACTCAGGAAAATGTGTTCAAACCAGTTCAATAAACATTCACTGAGGACATACTACAAGCCAAGAATTCTACTGGGCAGGTAGAATTCTGCCTGGAAGAATTCTGGGCTGGAAGAATCAATGACCTAAGTTATTAAATCCATGACCAAGCTTAGCAGAGTCTACTGAGGACTACAGAAACTAGAAATTAAAATAGGTTTTTCAGTGAAATGAGCAGAGTGTCAATGGAAGGACTCAACAAGTGAGGTTAAGAACCCAAGGCTAATTAACTCTAGTCTGTTATCATAAACTTAGCCCCCAAGAGATAGCTCCATCCTAAACTCTGCTGTCCTGTTTTCTCTAGAGTCAATCTCTTCTCTGTATTTTCCCAGCCTAGAATTTCATTCAAGTGACTTTGCTTCTTATAGTAAAAGAAAAAATGCAACAGTAAACGAAAGATAAACTCATTTGACCTCAACCCACTGATGCGTCCGTCCAGCAACCAATCCATCTGTCGCCGTTTTCCTTCCCAGACTGGCACCCGCAAATATCAGTTGCTGCCTCTTTCTTGGTCATTGTATTCTAGGTTATATTACTCTCTCAGCAGTCACTAATATGATCATTACTTAATTTTACTTTCCTGTGTGTGATGTTTTCTCTAAGAGAGGTGAATATTTTCTGATGAAAACAAATACATGTTCCTTAAAATAATTCAAGTTTTATTCCTTAATTATACGATTGATGAGAACATTATAAAGTGATAGCACATATGAACTCTCCCAAATTTATTAAATGGTGAAAAACATGTTTTATGCTCATTTCAACAGAAATAAGAATCTCTAACAGATTTAGAAAGAAAAAGAAAAACACTATTCCTTCCCTTCTAGAATGACGTTCAAGACAGAACACAGGACTAAGCAAAGCCAGGGTTTCGTGTCCTAAGGGAATGGAGTGGACAGGACCACCCCAGTGCGGGCATCCTTTCAGTCAAGTGTCAGTTCCAAATGCTGCAGGACGCAGGTAGAATTGCTCGTGGAAACCGGATGCATTCACTGCTTCCTTGAGTTATAAGCAATTTTCCTGCCATTTGTCTATAAACTCTATCAAGTGCTCACTTTTAAAATATCTGGATGCTAATGGGATCATGAGGAAAAATAGTAAAAGGATGAAATTTGAATGCTTATTACCATCAAGTAAATATTTCTGAATCCCCACAGAGCACACTGAACAACTATATTATTAGTGCTGGAAATATTTCTCCTAACTTGGCTCAAGTCACTACCCATGACTTTCAGCAGAGTGCAAGTAGACAGAACTGATCCTATGGCTGGGTCCTTTCTGCTGTGATTGGTCATCAGGGCTCCCTAACTGGGCAAGAATCACATCACAGCTGCCAGCAGCCTGGGGTTCCTACACCACCCGGATGATACCCGGGCGAGGGAGCTCAGGGCTCCCAACCTGCTCCCCCGCTGACATTCTTTTTCCTGATCTGCTAAACTCATAGGTTCCCAGACCCTTTTCTCACTTCTTGTTCTCCTATAGCCCCTATTTTTCTTTTTGTTGACAACAACCTAATGTGTCTGGAAACTGCTTCAAGTGCCTGTGCTCCACTTGGGATGATTCTAATACTTTTGCAGATGGTCTGGAGCATTTTTTTCTCAAAATGAGCCATGCACTCTAAATCATTTTGCCTTATTTCTTTACTGATATATAAATACACTTGAGATGACTGCAGTCTTTTTTTTTTTTCCCACTAAACAACAGGGTTGTTAATTAATGATTGGTAAAGGACGCTAAGTCCATTTTTCCACGGCATACTGATTAGCCGAGTCATCCGGGATACCCATCTTCATCTGTTCCCCTCCCCCAGAAGACTGAGATAATACCTCGACTTGGGTTAGTTTGTTCCTTGAGATCATTCATTCGGTAGGTGATCCCAGGGAGCAGCTAGGAAGGAAGGATAATAGGCCTGAGGAGACAGGGGAACCATGAAGGGAGTGGTGTGGAGCAGCCATTACCGGGGCTCCATCCCAGTGGTGTGCTCTGAGGAGATATAACTGATGTGCCTTAGAGTCGTCCCACAGACAGAAGGGAAAACTGGACATTTGTTTTTTGACCCCAGTCCTTCACTGGCTGAAGGCTGCCCTCGAAAGAGTTCACTGACCAGCACCATCGCCAGCACTTCAGGCTGCTCTGCACAACAGGAGTGAGCTCCCACGGTGCTGGAAAAAGTGCCCTGGAAGAGAGGGTCAGTGACCAGCCATGAGGTGAGCAGCCGTCCGGGTGCATGGGAAATGTCCAGCAAGGGAAACTCAGAAGTGGGCTGAGAGCTTATCAATAGCACCTGCCAGCACAACCAACTACCTGACTGCTTGCTTTGTCAAGCTGCTATGTTCTGCTGACTCACCTTTCAGGAAGGCTCCTTGATCCCACAGTCTTCAACCACGACTCGCTACACCATGTGCCAGTCTTTAAACTCTTCCCACAACAACTATCCACTACGTCCAGGGACCGCCTCCTACCCCAGGCTTTTTCCTGTCTCCAGGATGGCTGAGGTTCTCATGAGGTCATGGCCTTCGCTGACCTGCCCTGCCTGGCTAAGCTTGTCAGCCACCAACTCTTCCAGCTCCCTCCCTTTCTTCCTCCAGCACACAATGGTCCTCTCCCGCTTTGTGCCTTCCCCATACAGAGTGCCCCGCTCCCACCCACCTTTTCAAGGTCCACACTAGGAACTACCAACCCCTAAAAGATATTCTGTTTGGCTATTGCTCACACTTCTCTCCTGCTCTTCGGAACTATTTGAATCCTGACAGAAAACAATGCCAGTTTTAAAAATTTGTTTAAAGAGAGTGGGGAAGGAAGCCCTGGCCAAACTCTTAAGTATCCAAGCGGCAGAGACTGAGATCAGCGCGTCTTTCTTAAGTTCCTCCAAATCTCACTGTAGTGCCCAAAGACCACAGGAATGTTTCTTTAGTAAATAAAATGAGCTTCTTTAGTTTGCTGCAGCATGAGGGGCAGTACATCAAAGGAACTGGGGCATCTTAAGCAAAAAATTGAGAAAGGTTATTATAGAATTTGGGTGATTCCAAGGAGGGCTTAAGAAAGCAGAGACCGCATCTGGATCGGAAGCTGTCAGGAAGTGAAAAAAAAAAAAAATCACTGAGTATCTTAGCAAATTTAATCTAGAAGGCAGAGGATTATAGCCGAGTTAGAGCTGCCACTGGCAGAGCAGCAGCAATCATTCTCATCAGTCACAAGAGGGATGTGCAATCATTCTGTGGCTGTTGAGTGTCCTTGCCTCACTGCTGCCTCTGACAGACTCAGGAGTAGCCTTGTCTGAATATTTATATTCTGTGAGAGGGATTTATGTCCAATTAGAACACTGCAGCCTAGCTGCCAGGGCCATTTTTCACTTTCTTCAAAGTTAATCAAAAGACACCAGAATGACTTAAGTCATTGTTGAATTAATCTCAGATTTATTCTAAACCTAAATGTAATGTAAACTTTAACTCATAATTTAGAACTCCACCTTCCTGGCAGGCACCATCCTTACAGAAGGGAGTAAGACATGTGGGTCTAAGACATGAGCCCATGAGCTCACAGTCCAGAAGGAAAGGCAAATGTCTAGGCTCATACAGCACAAGTGTGAAAAGTGCCAAAATGTATGTCTAAGGTACTGAGTCAGTGCAGGGAATGGAGCATTAAACCCATCTGCAGGGTGGGTGAGGCCTTCCAGGGAGAAGTGTCATTTGAGACGAATTTGGGAGGATGACTAGGAGAAGACCATTGGAAAAAGAAAGGTGGAGGACACAGCAGACATGGCTTGTGAGAGATGGCACGGGGGTCGGGGACAGAGCATGAGTCAACGTTGCTAAAACAAACTTCCCTCAATACTGAAAATATTTTGCAATGGCATTTAACGATCATTCAAACCTAGACTATATAGATATTACATGTTGCACGTGTGAAAAGCCAGTGTTACATAGCTTGTTTATGATGTAAAGATCTATTAGGCATTGACCAAAGGAGAAAAATCTGACCCATGATGATTAGGTTAGAATACACTCATTTGACGGTGAAAGCCAAAGAAGGAGGGACATATTATTTCATCTGTGGTGGCTGGAAGTCCTCCTTGCTTTCCTGCCCCTCTCTTTCTGAATTCACACACACCTCCATGGCAGTGAAATCAATCAGGACTCCTTGCCGCTGTGTCAGACTTGAGAAAGAGTGGACGCACACACAAAGAGAGCAGCAGGTACTCCTGGAGAGAAGTAAATTGTACCAAACACTAACCAGTCTTATTCATGGATCTCACCCTAGAAATGGAGACAGATTAGAAATGGAATCCAAGTCAATCCAAAATAATGTATTTCAGTGTCCTTCTCTTGAATATAAGGGACTGGAAAAAATTCAGAAATATTTTCCAAAAAAATACAAAAGCAAAGCTCAATACATGAAAACAAAGCCAAACAACATACTGGGTCTTCTTTCTTTTACATAAAGAAAATATTTACTGCGTGCCAATGATGTACTCGTTCCAGTGCATACAGTGATGAATAAAATGCATGTGCCTGTTCCTCTTTGGGGAACTGACCACCCAGAACAGTGTTCTCTGACCTTTCTGACCTTGACACTCACTTGACATCATGACCTGTTAATGTGTATGTTTCTATACATACACATAAGCAGTGGCATATAGGACTGACAGTTTCATAGTACTCTTACACTCTGATGTTTTCTTTTAATCCAGTTGTATTTTTTAAATGTCAGTTGCGACCACCTAAATTAATTTTTGATACACTAATAGGTCATAATCCCCTATGTTAAAGGCCATGACTAGTCAATGTGAGTGCCCAAAGTGTAAGGACCCTCAACAAAACATTTTCCCCTGAAAAAAATTAAGCGAAGTCAACAGTTTTTCTCATGCAAAGATGTTCTATTCTGGTGAAATGCAACCAAAATTATTAAAACCTCATGGAATTTTGATGATTCTCTTGTTTATTCTTGGACAAAGAGAATGGCCAAACTTGGTGCCAAACCGCCTCCAAATCAGGATACATCAAGCAATCCACTCAACACCTTTCATTCCCGCTAGTCCCGGGCACCCTACATCGTCAAATAAACACTTTCCGAGAACAGCTGCATCACTTAGTTAAGGTCTGCAGGACAACTCCTGCACAGAACAAAAGACAATAAAGCTTCATTAATGCTGACTTCGTCTATTTGGAATCTGGCATAAAAAGTTTAAACAATTTTTACCCACATTTACATTTGCCAGTCTAAGAAGAAAAAGATTGATGAGCAAATAAGAGCAAAAAGACGACAGTAAGAAAAATGTTCACTTGCCCTGGCCAGTGTGGCTCAGTTGGTTGGAGCGTTGCCTCTTACACCAAAAGGTTATGGGTCGGCCTCCTGGTCAGGGCGCATGCTCAGTTGCGGGTTTGATCCCTGGTCAGGGTGCGTACAAGTGGCAACCAAATGATAATTTTCTCTCACATAGATGTACGTCTCTGTCTGTCTGTCTCTCTTTCTCCTTCCCTCTCTCTCTAAAACGAATGAAAAATGTCTTTGGGTAAGAACAGAAAGAAAGAAAAAGAAAAATGCTGACCTTATTTATGAAAACACACTCATGGAGAACTGTGGAGCACACCACACAATCGTACAGGCTTAATAAGTTCTCACTACAAATCACTTTCATTGATTTGTTAAAGAATGTCTGTGAGGACTTTTATTTGGCAAAACAGTCAAACTTGATCAAAATGCTATTTGTGCTTCAATGAAACTGAATTTATTTTAAAATAGGCTGTGATTCACCATAGCATATTCAAAATTTTAATGAGTGCCTGAAGTTACTCTATGCTAGTAAGGTTTGCAACATTAAACATCTTATAAATACTGGTCTGACAAGCACAAGCCCAGATTTTTCTACGTAACGTGGAATGTTCTACTATTCTGACTCCAAGAGTTAGAAACAATTTTATTTACTTTTACTCAAAATAAACGTGTGTTATACAGAACAAATGTATATTTTTTCTTAATTATAATTATTTTTCTTAATTATAAATGTATAATTATTTTTCTTAATTATAACCTCCATTAAGTCAATCCTAGAGTTGCCCATTTAAGTGTTCATTACATCAAATCTTAATTTCTTAGTTTTTGGTGGCTCTCCCTTATGAAGGTTCCACCTTCCCATAATTTCAAACACTTGAGAGTTTTTTTTAGAAATCTATATCCCCTGAGTTTTTTTTTTTTAAAGAAGCATTTCCACAAAATGCCCTGCTTACTAAATAAAATGTGCTATTACAGTTTTCACAAGACCCTGTATGACTACAAGGGAATGGGACGGACTGAGAGGGAAGCAGTGAGGGAGAAAGGAAGGGTGAGAAGGATGGTGAAGCAGGAAACGGGGTGGAGAGAGAGGGATAAACACCAGACGGTCTTTTACCCAAAGGTCCATTTCCACAGGCACAAAACAGTCAAGTTCTGACCACTCTAAACTCATCCACCTTAACTGACTGCAAAGATGACATAAGCCAAAACCGAATGAATCGGTGGAAGTGCTGTTCTCTGAAAACCAGCATGGACATACACCATCCAGAAGTGAGTGCTAAAGGACTCTACCTAGTTTTCAATAGTAGTCATCATCTACTGTCTTTTTAGCACATGGTCTTAGTGACTAAATCTCACTGCAATGTCAAGATGGGGAGATTTTCATTTCCTAAACTCAGCTTAACAATTAAGAACCATCAGAGGAATTTGTTAAATATGTGGCTCCCCAGTTCCACCCCAGACCTACGAACCTAAGCTCCAGAGAGGAATCTGAATTTTCTGATGGCAAATTCTGGCTGCTGGCCTTCTGCCTTTCTGCCAGGCAGCATCCTGGCAGCCCTTGAACCAAAGGAGCCATATGGCTGCTCAAATACTGCTCTGATAAAGGATTGATGGATTAAAAAATAAAGTCTGGACAAGTCTACTGGAAATTCACTTCAAAAGCATAGGCCTAAATTCCACTAAGGTAAAAAAAAAAAAGGGAGTGGGGCAGACTGTGGTAACAGTAGCCATGAAAAATGTTTGTCTAGGCTCCAATATTCAACCAGTAAGCATCATAAATCTAGAAAGTAAAACACAACACAAACCCATGGGCGCGTTGTCTCTCTAAGCTCAATCTGGGGAGTATCTGTACATTCTGAATCTCCACATCACCATGGCACTGAAGATTTAATAACCATCCAAAACATGGAATGAGTCCACAGATACATTTATATTCTTTGTTCTCTTGAATAATAAAAATTTGGAAGGAACAAGGCTTCAAATCAAAACCCACAACTCTTTCCTCTAGAACTTTCAGAGGTAGGCAGGCACATCAGATGAAAAGGCAAATAATTACTTTCCAAAATTCTTCCTGCCATTTTCATTTTGCTTTTTACTCAATACAAATTATAGTCAAACAAGTTTCATCTCTGAATCAAACCATTTTAAAAGTAATCCAGGAATATACATAACAGGGTGTTAGCCAAGAACTGACTCAGCAGCTGTGTGCTTAAGTAATCTGGGCAACTCAAGTAAATTCTGAATAGTAAATTCCTCTGAGAAAAACTCTTGACTTTTTCTCTCTTCTCTGAGCTCAGGCCCTCTCTTTGGGCACATTCTGCTCATCATACAGTATTGTATACACTCACAGCCGTTCATAAATTACCAAAAATAAAGTGTTCTCTGTAGACTGAGGGCTGGAGAGATCAATTCTTAGGCACAATTCCAAAGGTTAACTTTAATCATGAGGAAACTATGTTAAATGCACTCAAATGTACTGCTAAAATATTCTTATTTTCAAAGCAAAATACATAATCGAAATATGGAATACAGTTGGCCATTCTGAATGCATTCAGTGTGTCAATGACTAGAAACTAATCTAAAATGTTCACCTAACCTTTTCATCTCCCTATTATCTAAAGTCTCCAAACTTGTCATCACATTTTGAATAAAAAACTAACCATAAGTCTCAGTTTCCCATGAGAGTGGGGTGGGGGGGACTATAGCACGGGTAGTGCAAGAGAATAAGCTGTGCAAAATTATCTGAAATTCTTTTAATGTTCATATTTCCTGGGGGCTTTCCTTGGTCACTAGACAAATAACATTTTTATTCTTTAAGTAAAAACACCTAATAGGAAAAGAGGATCAAGTTTATGTTCAAGTTCCAATTTGTTCAAGTGCTGTAGTTGACCAGGGATTTTTAAGTGGTTGCAAACAACCAAACAAGTAGATAATAATGAGTTTCTTCTTCTGCATAATGAATAAACATGTCTCAACACACTGAAGATTAATTGAGACTATCTCCCATAGCACTTGGCAAATGCAACGCTTATACAAAGCAATGGAATTACACTTGAATATCCATCATGTCTTCTATGACCGTCGAGCGTACTGGATTCCTCTTTCTTGCCAAATGTGGAATACAGTCCCACATTTGATCACAAATACAAATAGTTTACAAAACGTTCTCATGATCACAAATAAGAAAGTAACAAGATCAAGTTTCTGTAGGAATTCCAGTACACCGAAGTCCAGCTAACAACACTCAGAACAAGTGTAAAATAATTTGTATTCCATGTGATGAGTAACTATAATAAAATTGGATGAAAAGAGGGCAATCTGGACTGAAGTAAGAAAGGAAATTGAGATCCTGCAGCTTTCACATCAGTTAGCAACGAAAGTCACAGAAAGAAGGGGCAGCAAATGCAAAACTACACAACAAAAGCTAGACCACAAGGCCAAGGTTGTGCTTACAATCATTGTTTTGAGTTGTTCGATGGTGTTTTTTATTATCCCCTAATGACCACATACATCTTTCAATGAAGTCTGCACAACAGAGTTTACCGAGTCTATACTTTAAAAAGAAAAAATATACATAAACATACATGCTGACAGGGCATTTGAAAATACTATGTAATCCTGAAAGAAAACTAAAGGTGCCTAGACTTTCATTTCTGACCACCATGCATTGGGTAGTGTCCTCTAGGATAAGGCGGAGCACAGGCAGGCACGGAAATGCTCGACCTAAGAGAAAAACCTAGTGAGTTTTTCACTGCCAGGAAGGGGAAGAGAACAATCGGTCAAGAAAGAAAATCCAGTGTTTGCATCACACTGGAGGGAAGACAAATCAGCGTGGTTCATAAACAAGGAAACTGAAGTGCACACACTGGGAGTTTACACACTGCGAATGCATGACTACACGGGGAGAGTCGCCATGACTCGGGCCCATCACATGAGTCCTTGAAATCGTAAGTTCCTATGGTGTCTTCTTCAATAACATTTCTATCATAAGAAAATACTTAAAAATATTTTTTCTGTTGTTGGATAAAAGCCTATACATTATTTCTAATTATGATCAACCTCCCCAAGTACTGCTATTTGACAAATATTTGGGGATAAACATGATAAAAATAAAGGTTGATTTTTCCCCACACAAATGTGTAGTCCTTCCACAGTTTCTGCTATCAAAACCACCAATTTTTCCACCTCTCAAAATTCACCTTTCTTAGATTTGGCTCCGATCTTCAGCTTTGATGGCCAAGCAATCTGTGTATTTGTTTCCTCCATGATCTGTAACAAAAATTAAGAGAAATGTTTATTCAATTAAGAAATTGTATTTACAGATAAGATTTTCTTTAAAAAAAAGATGATTTCAAGTCTTTAGGCTCATGTTGATACAACAAAATGATCTCATTTTAAAACAATGTAAAAAAAATCTTGGAAAAAAAGAGACGCATTTTTATAAGCCTTTTATCTAATCAGAAATATTCAAGTATATTCTTTTATTCCCAGTTTTCCTCTCTGTGATGCCCCAGAATTGTAACATAGAGGCAACAAGACCAAAAAGTGAATGAACAAGTAATTAACCCCACTTGATACCAGAACAGTCAGAGATGTCTGTGCTGAATAAAATTCCCCCAGACAACTGCCAATGGATTGTGACACATCAAACATAATTCTTATAATACAAAACTACACGGGTTAGGCCATACTAAACGAAGATTTTTTTTTTGGGGGGGGGAGTAATAACTTGCTTTGAGCACATTTATATTTCATTAAAGTTGATGAAAAGCCTCTAAACATGACATCACAGCATGAAGCTACATCCCCATCATCCTTTGGTCTAAAAGGGCATTTTGGCCACAGTTCTTTCTCACATGCACCAACACTGGCCTGCAGACTTGGAGACCCAAATGTGCCGAAGCGTAAACACAAGTGAGGGAAACAAGACTACAGTGAAGAGGAAGGAGATGATACATAAGAATGAATCGCTGACACATGTGCATCCTTTGCTCTTTACTTTTATCCCATGAATTAGACTAACGTTTACTTTTCTACCATGAATACAGCATTCACTGAACTGACAGAACAAACAACTAAACAAATTAAATAGGCAAAAACAGCGACTACCATACAATAATCACTTAAATTTGAGGAGGGTAACGTTTACTTTTTAGCATGGAGCTAGAGTTAACTACTATATTTTTGGGGATATAAGATGCACTCTTTTCCTCTCCTGCCCTCAAATTTGGGATGAATAATGGTTGTTAATGCTGCTGTTGAGTTCTGTTTATATTTACATTGATGAAATATTATGTTATTTATGTTATTACATATTTTACCACATTTTTGCTTCAAAATTTGTTTTTCCTATTTTCCTCCTCTAAAACCTAGGTTCGTCTTATGGTATAAAAAATACAGGTAAACAAACTAATGACTAAACACATTAACAGTACAATTAATAAAACAGTGCTCTTCCCCCTCAGTATTGGTTAGGGACCGGGCAGGAGGCTAATTGGTTAAGAATGTTGACATGCATCAGACTTCTCTCAACCCTTTTCTCATGCACCAAGGGTTCTCAGCAGCTCTTTTAGACTGGCAGTCCACAGGCACCTTTTGTCTATCCATCCCAAGGTGTTTTGTTTTCAAACACAAGCCAACATTTTTAAATCTGGGAATTTCTCCTACAAATCAGATCTCTAGCTCTCTGTAAATCTGGCAGATTTAGTCCCTGCAGCCCACATTCTGCATGGCCACCCTTGGCTAGCATAGAGAAACAGATGCCCTCTCTCGTCAGGCCCAGAAGACTCTCCGCTACCCCCCCACCCCCACTGCCCCACCAGGTCTCTCACACGGAGGTCAAGGGTCCCTTGCCATCATCATCATCATGCTTGTATTACCTCACTTGCCATTTATCACAGTGTTCGCACTGCTGTTTTTCTTAGAGAAATACTTCTCTACGTGTGTGCCTCTATTACAAACTGAAACACAAAGGGAGGGCACCAAGACAAGGCGCTGGCCTGGCTCTGAGGGTGGATGTGCTTGTTTCCCCAGCCCCACAGGACCTGGCCCCTTCCTCTTCTCCTCTGCCTTCGCACTGTCCCCGTTCATGGGTTCCGGTGTCTTCAGCATTAAATTGTTAACTCTAAATCCATACTTAAGAATGGAATAAATACTGCCTTCCTCAATTTCCCCTGCTCCAGCCACTCTGCCTCCCCAAGAATATGCAGTCGCTTCAGGGTCTTTGCATTCACTCTCAGGTCCCCAGCTGTCACCTTCTCCATCACCTGCCCCCTCCACTCTTGCACCACCCGAACCAGAATTATTCTTCCCACTTCACTGCATTTGTTTCACTCCTAACACATATCACAACCTGAAATTCTCCCACTTTCTGAGTTTGTTTGTAGTCTGCCTCTGCAAAATAAAAGTAAGCTCTCTACTCTGCAGACAACAAGCACAGGGTATGTCTGGGTAAATGAATGTGCATAACATCCTACAAAGTAGATTTCTTCATCCTTCACACAGCTGGGAAGCAGCAGAGTGAGGACAAAATCCCCAGACTGCTTTGCAAAGACCGTACTTTTACCACCATACTATACTGAACACAGGTCCTTTATCTTTTTAAAACATGCACATACAAATTTGAAAATTTGCTTTAGGAGTTAGGCATACTAACTGGTTATCATATCCTACAAGTATTTATAAAAAGCCTCCTTACGTGCCACAAGTGGAGACCCACAACAAAGAATATGACACAATTCCTGGTGTCCACAAGTGTACAGGCAAGTCAGGGACACAGACAAACAAACACGCAGCTACTGGACAGCTGTTTGAGAGCTGGCTCAGGCCCAGCTCACAAGAGCAGCTCACAGCCCCTGCTTTGCAAGGTCAGAGTCAGGGGAGGGTTAGTCAAGGGTTCCCAGAAATATAATCTGCAAAATCACTCAAGTTCTGAAAGTCAAGTACAAGTAAATTTATAAATGAGTTCATCAGTCTCCAAATGAGGGCAGGAAGGCCCAGTTAGAAGGAGTCCCTCATTGGTCACATTTTATCACCTTTCAGTTCCAGCGACTTACAGAGAGTTGCTATAGGGTCTCTACAGGAAAACCCAAGCACAGAGTGGCACATAGCGAGTGCTCAGTAATATTAACCCTTATATTGGGTTGGCCAAAAAGGCCATGTGGTGTTTTTCCATAAAATAAAAAAAAAACATTTTTCATTTTCAACAATAACTTTATTGATTTGGATATTTTGAGTATGTTGGCTATGTGCTACATGGTAGAACAATGATTGTTCTCAATTAATGTATCAATTTGTTTGCTATCAACTTCAACTGGTCTACCCAAGCACAAAACTTTTCAAGCCACTTTTGACATATTCGATCAGTCATGGCACCTTCTCCATACACTGCATAAACCCTTTTTTGCATTTCAGTTGCATTTCTACCTTTCTTTAAATCATAAAGCACGATATGCTGAAAATGTTGCATATTTTCTTTCATCTTCAATATTAAAATGGCTACACAAAAATTCACCAATTGGTAAGTTTTTTTTTTATGCACTCCGATATGATAGCTGTCACAATACAATCTAACAAAATTGTTTCAAATGAAGTTAAAGACAAGTAAGTGCTACTAGAGCTATCTTATGGGGAAAAAAAAAGCTTTCTGGCTAACCCAATAAATACATGTCGATTACTCTGGTCAGGCTCTGTTCTAGATGCTATGAATATAACAGCTCATGATCTAACAAGGGCGAAGACAAGTTAACCCTTCATTATGAACTGAGTCCCAAGTTCCATGACACAGCAGGGCATCTGAGAGTGAGCAGAAGAAATCCCACCCCAGTCATGGGGAGTCAAGAAGAGCTAGCTCAAGGAAACGCCTGGTAATGCTGTGACCTAGAAGGGGAGAAAAGGTGGGCTAGCCAGGGAAAAGGCGAACAAAGTGTCCCAGGCAGAAGAGGAGGCATGAAGAAAGATCTAGAAGGAAGGCATGCAGGTACCAGACAGGGCCTGAGGGTGCTGATTTAGCATAGCTGAGGTGCTTCGACGCTCACCTTTCTATGGCATAGACACTGTGATATATATACTATTAGTCTCAGACAATTATGAGAGTGGCAGGGTGTGAAGCTGCCCCAGGAAGAGGAAGACGCTCAGTTCTCAGCTGGATGAGTGGGTGGAGGCTGGCCCAGGAACCTCAGTCTGAAGTTGTTTGCTGGAGCAGGAGGCTGAGGCATGTCTCCTGGTAGAAGTGGGAGGGGGTCCAAGGGTGCAGAGGCAGAAATCAGGGCACTAAACAAGTCAGAGACTCTATATCCAGAAAACTATGCTGATAAAGATGACCTAAATGGCCATCAAGACAAATATGTAGGTAAATCAAGGTGGACAGAGGAACTGGACAAGGTGAGGTCAGGAAGCATGGGTTGAAATCAAAGAAACTGCAAAACCTCAGAGAAAAAAAGTGACTATCTTACATCTGAGAAAAAAATCCTAAAGTAAGTTCTAGCTAGTTTGGTTAATTTTATTATGGCCTCCGTTTCCTCCTTCACAAAACCCAAGTTCAAAGAACTAGTACTTCTGAATCATTTCCTATAAATATTAAATCATACCTTAAATATTTCAAAGAATTTCATTTTAACTCATATTTCTGGATGCTATACATTAATAAAGCAGCTACACAAGGAAGGTCAGAGAAAGACCTGGGATTCCTCCTAGAGGCAAGAAAGAACTAGAAAACTTACAGATGAATTCCAAATGTTTTCAAAAAGATGCCCAGAGCTTCTGGCTAACCCCAATCTAAGTGCTTACTTTCCTTCTCAAAGAGGCAAAGTTGAGTTGAACAAGAGCTTGAATGTGGACATAAGTGATACAGAAGTTACTGGCTGAGCAGACTGGGTTGTGGAGGTAAGAAGCTCCTAGTCTGGCTCGGCACCTTGAGAAAGGAGACAAGCAGGAGCTGCCGGCACTCTCCCCATCTTTGCAGACATCCAGACAGTTTTAATACAAAGCTGTAAGAATTAAAGCAACACTTTTCAATAACCATGGAAGTGGGGACGCTGAAGCAAGTGAATGTTATGGATCCTCAAATGGATGAAAACACACCTTTCAAGAGGACATCACACATTTTCCACAACCCAAATAATTCCCGCAAAACCTCACAGGGAATCAATTCCCAGGAACCCACGATAGGCCTTCATTCTTAAGTAAGTCAGGATGGCATCCAAAGTGTTGGGTTTGCATTCAAGTAATAATTCAATTAAGTGGCTAACTCTGACCAACCCCCTTCAAAAAATAAGATGTTGAGGCACGCCGGTTGTGTGAAATATAAAGTGAAGTTTAGGAAACATGCTTAAAATGACTATTGCTTCCTTGTGGCACCGAAACTATAAATACCACGACAGCTAAGCTAAGGAATGCCTAGGTATGCAAAGCCACAGAACCTCTGAGAAGAAAATGACTCTCTTCTGCCTCTGCAGGAAAAAAATCCTAAACTCAGTCCTAGCTAGTTTGGTTTTTTGTTTGTTTGTGTTTTTGTTCTTTAATCCTCACCTGAGGACACATTTATTGATTTTTTTCTTTTTTTGAGAGAGAGAGAGAGAGAGAAAAAAAAACATTGAGAGGCTGCCTCCCATACAAGCCTTGACGAGGGTTCAAACCTGCAACCTAGGTGTGTGCCCTGACCAGGGATCAAACCCGAAACATTTTGGTGTACAGAACGATGCTCCAACCAACTGAGCCACCCAGCCAGGGCTGTTTTTTGTTTTGTTTTATTTTAATCAATTATTGTCCTGGTTTTCACTGTCCTAAAATCAAACCTCAAAAAACAAATATCTGGTTTAGAATCATTTTCAAAAAACATTTGATGACACCTTAAGTATTTTAATGACTTGTTCTAACTCTTAATTCTAGGTGTTGTATGTTACTGTCATTTCAAATAGGTCCTTCCAACTTCTGGATATCTTCATTGTCAAAAGAATCTTTTCTCAATTCTACCAATTTATCTAGGTTTATTTAAAAGCTCTCTTATAACAGATAGCAGTCTCATATGTCACGAGGACAGAGGAGATTCTGGAGAAGTCCACCTAAAAATGTAACTATCTGAAAAATAACTATTTTAAATTTCTGTTGTGAAGACTTACTGTACTCACAACTTACAGGGGATTAATAATTGGAACGTAGCTTAATTCTTATGCTAATCTCAGATCTGATGAATAGCAACTATTCATAGTACACAGGTATTTGGCCTAAGAATATCAATTTTGAAACACATGAAGCAATTAAAACTAAGAGTATTGATATTAGAAAGAATATGTATTTTCATAGTTCACCTTTAAAGGTTACATTTTCATCATGAAAAGTCTGATGAAGACAGCAAGCCATGGACATTTAACAGCTCTGGAGGCTAAATGTTTACCTTAACTTTCTACTTCATTTTTGCATTTCATAAACAGGGAGTAAAAGTTCCCTGATTAAAGAATAATAGCACTGCTTTTTTTCATATTAAAAAGGTACCTAATAACCATGGAACCCTGTGCTCCTGTTTTGATTTCAGTTCTGTGGGAGTGATAGAGGGAGAGGTAAAAAGGGTGGGCAAAGTTTACATAAGCTGGAACTCAGAATAGTTTTTGTAACTGGAAGAAAGCTCTATCAGCTATTCAAAACTGTCATCACAGATGTACATGGAATTATTTAAATAGTTTTGCTTTCCTAAAACAACTTGCCAAAATTAGGAAAAAAAACGAGTGAAATATAATCAAATTCTACATGTAGTTTCATCCATAATAGAAAATAACTTATTCTCCAAAGCTCAAGTCATAATAGATTTTTTCCATCTCCAACAAATTCCAGACCAGCACACCATGTAGAAAGAGAACATATCTACCCATGTTCACTGCACTACACATCTTGCAAGTCTGAAGCAATTTTAGAATAATATTTTACAGATGAAGGAAACTTTTGCCAAACCAACAACATTCTACCAACGTGCTTATTTCACTGAATTCTTCAGTCCAGACGTAAAGTTAAAAATCCACAGGTAAGTAATCAGCATCTCAGATCAACCCAAGACATGTCTATTTATGCTGACTTTACTTGCAATATTTATTCTTGGACCAGGAAAAGAACACTGAACGCTCTAACTTGACATTTATGCTCTGAACTATTGAAAATTCATCATTCAGAATGGCTGCCAGCCGGGAGCCGTCTGCGCCTGCTTCTCCAGAAGACCGACTCATTTGTGCTCTGCTGTGCTGGTACCAACAGAGAGATAAGGTCTGTCCTCATGCAGGCGGCTGTTTAATGGACTGTGAGTCAATCTGCTGCATCTTACCATGAAGGGGGCTAAATGAGAAAGCCTACTAGAAAACACCAGAACGCAGAGAAGGCAAAGGAGTGAACTTCTCCAATGAGAGGGTGTCTAAAGGCTGAGGGGGGTTATTTTGCTGAGATGTTGAAGAGCTCTGTTGTATTTCACATAAATCCAAGAAATGCATCTTGATGATTCAGTTATTCAGCATCTTCAGACTACTCGTCACCTTCACCTTACACACTTTTCACACGCCTTTCCCATGTGCTCTGTAAATCAGACACGTGAAACCTATTTTACAGATGAGGAAATTAGGAGTCAAAGAGGTCGTTAAGCAAGCACATAGGTATGTGTCCATGACCAGCTAGAGTCTAAGTCACATGACTCCCTGGGGAGGGTCATTTCTGCCTCCCTGGCTTATGAAGGAAGTGGAAGACGCACTGACTTGTGGGGATGTCACTGTGAAAGCTCAACTGCCCAGAATCTCTGCCGTGAACGAAGATGAAGGAAACACAAGCAACAGAGTGGGTGCCCCTCAGCACTCTCTGATTAACTGATGATGAAGTGACCCAGAGCGCTTCAATCCAGGGATGTATCCCCGTCCCCATGCACACATGGAGAATGAGGGGAGCATTTTAGCTGTGACAGTGATTCAAAAAGGACCACACTAGCACTCAGTGTCCGGGGCTACAGATGCTGAATTTCCAACAAAGGGCGGGACTAACCACTTACAATGTCCATACAGACAGTCCTGGCTTTGCACAGTTCTGATATGCACTAATTTTAGTTACCACAGCTTAATTACCACCACCGGTATCTCAGCAATGCAGGCTTGCATTCCAGGTACTGATGAACTTTAACTGCGAGTACCTGCTTCACATACAAATTCCACTACCAGCTCTTCAGTACACAAATACGTGTACCACAGACACTCTCCTTGATCTGTGACCCAATCACATTGCTTCTTTCAACGCCTGTTGGCAGAAACTCACTGCACATCTGCAATCAGTTCATGCAATGACAACAAAGCAAGGGGCTGTGCTGACCTCTTGTGCCTCAGTGATAAAACCAAGGACATATTTCAAAAATGGATGCTTAAAAGTGGAAACTGGCCAACAGAGATAAAAGTGCAGGAAAGAAACACAAAATTATACTGCTGGAAGTGAAATTTGAATGAAATGTCAATGGGTACAAAATCGACTGCTGCCCGTGGGAATGTTGACACTGTCGCTGTTTGAGAGGCTCGTATGGAGCCGGAGGAAGCTTAGTGAAGACAAACTTACCGCCATCAGTAACAAAAGCGGTTGTATGTCCCAGAGGAATTGATGCTGGGGAAAAAAATTCACATTAAATGAACTCTGGGAGGTATTTCACAACTTTGAAAGTACAAAGGCTGAAATGTGGGAATCTGCTCCAGACTTATGATTATGGCAGCTCACCAAGGCACAGGGAAGACGCGCCCTCCATACTGGACTTATACAACCCCAAAAGCCAGCCCTGCTCTGACTACTCTTGACAAGTTTTTAACAAAGAAATGGAACGCATTCATTTCAATGTCTCTAATGTTTAGATACAGTGCACTAAATATTAGTTGCACTACTTTTCCAAACCCCTATATATTTATGACTGATAGGAAGAGGGATTTTCAACACTTTGACAAAATTTTTAAATGTTGCAGGTCATTCAATTTTCCCACTGACTACAAGCACTTTACACAGTTTCCGCTTGCACAGTCGTTTTTATGGCCCCATGCTGCCACGCAAGGTGAGGGCTGCCTTTTACACTCCCCTGAGAATCACTAGTAAGGAATTTCCAACTGTTCTACATTACAGGCAGGCTTAGCTCATTTATTTCAAAAAGTTCAGAGAACCACTTATCAAACAAAACCTAGTTCAGATGGGCCCTCCATGGTGAAAACTCCACCAACTCTCCCCCTCACGGTCACCTTTCTTCTCCCTCCCCTCCCATTCCCTCTGTGCCGTGGCAACATTACAGTGCTTAACTTTCTTTTTATCCAGTCCCACCAATGAGCTGGGCTCCTGATGGCCAATGACTATATCTTGTTCATTTTCAAATATTAGAATCCAGCACTCCTAGGTCTTAGTAAGCATGGTGAACGTAAGTGACAGTGACGAAGGAGACCACATGGCGGGCACAGGAGAGGCAACAACTACGAAGACTTCCCAATTATGTGGCACTTGCAGTGTCAGAGTTGACAGCCACTCCTTCTACAGCAAGGGTGTCAAACTCATTTTCACTGGGGCCACATCAGCCTTGCAGTTGCCTTCAAAAAGCCAAATATAATTTCAGCTCCTTAACAGTTAAGGAGTAGCTACATTTATACAGTCCTAAAATTATTTCTGCCCTTTAAAGGCAGCCACGAGGCTGATGTGGCCCCCGGTGAAAATGATCTTGACACCCCTGACCTAGAAAGTCTCCTTTAACTCATTCAAAAGAAGTCTGTTTATCAGAATAAATGAACTGAGTGAACATTCATCAAATGAGAGTAAATTCTAATTCATTGACAAGATTAATTATCCCAGGGTGGACTTGCATTATAAAGGAGAAAGACAACCTCCAACCCAAATGTGTGAAGTGGTGGGGTTAGTCCAGTGAGTGGCTGGCAGGGCCAATGATGGGCTTTTGATAGCGGGACCCAAGTTCTGGCATTTCTGCTCCAGCCTATGGCTGGCACCATCACAGGGAGCCACACTTCTCCATTTTTAAAAGATGAACCAGATTTTTATGTTAAGTCTCCTGATTTTTAAATGTTGGCACCTATTTCATTTAAGTAAAAAAAAAAAAACACCATGTGGGCCAAGGAAAGCATGAACCCTACTTTTGGGCCTGCGCTCCAAACCAAAGAGAGTCTTCATGGGGTGCGGGTGGGCATCTGTCATGACCTACAGTGTTAGTGAAGAACCAGCTTCTCGACTCCCCAGGAACATAAGGATCTGTGATTCTTAAGACTCTGTGTTGCTCAAAGAATCACTTTATTATCATCCCTCACAAGACTTAACCAGGTTTCTTTCAATCATGGGTAGTTATAAAGAGATTTATTAAACTTGAACTATCATGGTATAATTTGAACTGTACACTTAAAAACAGTTAAGATAGTAAATTTTATGTTACATGTATTTTTTTACCACGATTAATAAAAAGACAGGCATGTGATCCAGTTTGGACTAAAGATAAGTGAGAAGAGGTTTGATGGAACCCTTTGAGAATGAAGCTTTCTGGCTTTTATAAGAAAATTTCTGAAAAGGTTTCTCTCTCCCACTGGATGTGAGCAAAGGTGAGCATGGAGCCCTGTGGCGTCCGGCTGTCTCCTGCGACCGTGAGGATGTAACGGGGTGCTGAGCCAGAGATCCCCCAAAAGGGAGAAAGGCCCCATAGCTACCACTCAGGGGATGAGAGAAGCAGAGCAGGGCCACTGAAAGCTACTTTGCAGATCTGAAGAACTTGGCCAGTGTTTTAAAATAAAGTTAAAAAGCTGTGTCTGCACTTGGAGCCAGGGGGATGGGCATGACTCTAACCCAGGACATGATGTAGCCAGAGGGGCTTCCTGCGCCTGCCTGAGTGGCTTGGAGGCAGCTTCTACATCACGGGACCCTGCTTGCCTGGACTAACAATGGCAGCGGAGAAAGGCAGAAGAAACCAGACTACTGGCAGGTGTAACCCAGTGTGGGAGGAGTCGGGAATGGGGTTATAGAGGAACATCTGTGCCAGGACTTAAACCCAGGTGTGGCAGCCATGCTGGGGCTTAACCACATGGTTTGGGAGAAGAGAGGGGGCTCTCTTGACCACATGGCTTAGAAAGCAGGGAAGCAGTATGTAGCAGCCATGCAGAGCTCTGTCTCTTGGCCACACTGCTTGAAAGAATGCAGGACTCCCACTGGCCCACCAAGAGGAAGTGCCACATGGTTTTGGGTTATGGACGGGAGGCTCCCCGAGCTACAGACTTCTACTTTCTTTCCCTGAGATATGGTACCCCTGACTGGCCTGCTTGGCAAGGGGAGGTAGGATTGTGTGTATGTGTGTTTATGGGTGTTTTAAAGGGACTTGGGGATTTAACGGGGACATTCTGCCATTACTCCAAACCTGTATAACTTTTGAATAAATAGTTCCTTTCATTTCTACCAAACTCTGACACTGAGAGCCACAATTCTTAATACGGCGGTGAGTGCAAAGAACCAAGAGTAACAAGACCCATGGAGGCAGGGGATTCTATATATAACAAGGAGAATCAGCTCAAAGAGAAATCCATGAGTGTGTAAGCCAGGGCTGAGTGGGGAAACACCTGGGTCCTCAAGGACATCGTGAAGCTTCTTGACCGACTATTCCCGCAGCTCACTTACATCTGCAATCTTCAGTAACGGGAGCAAATACATGTTCATATGGTTGAAGCCAGCCCGCTAGTTGAAACAAACAACATTCTACTGGCTACACCTGCCAAACCGGGTCCTCCTGACTTCTACACTTTTCTCCAGTATCTATGTGCAGACCCTTGTCTCCTCCCCTCTCCTCAGCTTCTCCCTCGTCACTCCTCACCCCCCACACTGCTATTTCCCGTCAGTCACACAGACCTAGTGACTGTGTCTCCAAAATGATGTCCCGAATCTAGGACAAGCTTCCATCCAGATAATAACCACTTGGGAGCACTTTCAAGCCATGAGCTCTGATATTTCCAACCCCTCATTCAAAAGTCTGCCAGTGCTTATTCATTATCTCTTAAGTTAGGCACAAATTTCTTGGCCTAACACTTAAGACTGTCCATAACCAGGCCACAGCTTACCTTTCTGGTTTCACTCTTCCTCAGCCTGCTCTACTCATATCTACACTGCTTGCACCTATATCACTATCCACTGTCCTGTCCACGTTCAATCCCCATCCTTTTTTTCCAATTCAAATTGTCCTATTTTCCCACTGTCTCCTGCTGCTGAATTTCTACTTGTTGTTTAATACCAGCCGTAAAAGTGACTTCAAGATCCCCTCAATTCAATGAAATCTTTCCTTTCTCAGAGTTGTTACACTGTCTCTCTTACACCAGTTATGCTATATTACTGTTTTTGAACTGGATCAATCCCTCTTCTAGAACATATAATCCTTAAAGGCCAAGTCTGCAAGGCCTAATTACTGGGGAAGTCAAAGACAGCTACCATCTTGACAAGTCATAGCGAAGATGCCTGGGCATTTCATTTGCAAGATAATTATAGCCTCCCAACAGAACCATCTCCTGCCCTTTCAGGTACCCAAAGGAAGACTCACTGTCCTTTTATAGGAGCGTGCATCTAAATCAAGCGTCCCTGACTCATATGTTAATAGGAGCCAGGCAAGGAACAATTAGGAATGGGCACAGTGTATGTTTTTAATTCAAGTACACATTCCACAAAATGAAAAACAGAGATAAAAATTATTTATTTCACAAGTAAATACACCTCTCATTTTCTTGGAATTCACTGCCCCGCTCACTCATGTTTCCCCTTGGCTGATATACAAGGGTACAGGAATTATTTTCTCAGGGGCACTGAGAAAACCAACAGTACAACAACAGGGATAAATGGTGACTGACACTTGACCTCCGTGTCGGGGAAATCACAGGGAGTGGTGGGGGTGCAGCCAATAGCAGGGCGCCAGTCCCGGCCACGGCTGCTCCCACTGACTCCAAGAGCATGTGTGGAAGCCAGCCCAAAGGAGCCAGCCTTTCACATTTTTCAAGACGAGCTACCAAATCAGATTGGTATGTAAAATCTCCTTAATTTTAAAATGTTGGCAGCTAAATAAATTTATTTCAAAATCACTAGTCAGATGAATACAACATGGCCCAAATGAAAAACACTTGCGTGCCAAATACAACACGCAATGGTCCGCTTACTTTCTGTCCACCTGAGATCAGTGAAAAGAAAGAAACAATAGGAATGCAGTAACACCTAAAAGAGTGAGTACGAGGTGCTTCTGCGAGAATCAGAAAATCTGGTGCCCCAGGTGTTTTACAACTGGCTGGGCTCTGATCGTACCAGGGAGAAGAAGCAGGGCACCACCTAGCCCAGCACAGGATGTGGAACCTGGGTTGTTCAGTGGGGAGGCCCGAGGCTAACGGCTGCTGGGAAACTGCGGCCAATCCAGCCCAACACAAGGTCATGTGTAAATCCCCTTACACAGGGTAAAAAATTAAGAACCACTAAACTTTCCTGAATTAATGCTGAAAATGATTCCTTCCAAGAGGATGCCCGAAAATAAAGTGTTACCCTGTTGAATTTACTCCAGCATGGCAGAAGATATCCACTGTACTCTAAATGTACTTTACTGGAAGAGTAAGTTTAAATCATTTTGATATAAGGAAAAAAATGTGGAGCCCATATAAAGTTATGAGTAATATTCAAAAAATTTATACATTTCAAAAATTAATTTGATTGATTATGAAAGTTTCCAAAGAAGCTATTCTGGGGGCTTAAGTGTACTACTGATGTGACAAAGGAGACTTAGAAAGACAGACATGTAGATGTATTATACAAGGATTTCATTAGTGTGCTGTAGTGCAGAACTGGGTTTGGCAATATTTCAGATGTTTTTATGTGATTCTTAAAGTTTCAAAATAGTTTTCCCTTGTGAATGTTTACATTCTTAACATCCAAAGGAGGATCCGATTAAAAACCACTAAAGTTTCCAAATTCTACTTTTGAAAAAACAAGATTCTCTTAATACATCCAATTTCCAACACCTATTCACACCTGATCAAATGGCACATAATTATCCGGTCATGAAACTCGACCACTGGTGGGGTGTATTTCTGCCACTACGGATTCACTTACAAAACAAGATGCAGGGGGACACCATGGTCAACCAGTGGGAAACAACGATGGGCAAACACAGCCACAGCCCCTGCTCTCACCAGGCTGACAGTAGAGTCAGGGAAGCGGTCAACCCAAGGGCCCTTACTAACGCATAGTTACAAAGCATAAAGAGTCTTACAAAAGAAACTTACAAGCTGCAATATCATCTAACAGAGAGAAGCCCTGTATCTGTCCATCAGGAACAGCTACCCTGAAAAGGGGAGCCTCGATATGAAGCGTAGTTACTGCAGAGGTAACACCAATTACACCAGGGAGAGGGGTCAGTTCATTTACAATTACTCACTGCCTGCCAAATGCGTGCCAGTCATTGAATTAAACATCTGCTAGGTAAAACAGTCCCTGGTCACATCTACAGTATACAAGGGAAAACAAACAAATAAAAAAATTAAATAAACTGCTGGGGGAAATGAAGGAAAGGAAGGGGGAAATAAATTTTTTAAAGTGGGGGAGGAGTTAAAAGGAAACAGGACGTTCTGAGTCATAACAAAGACAGGTTGTACTTGATGCCGGGCTGGATGGTCTCCCTGAAGAAGGGGCAGTTGCGTCAAGGCCTGGAGGATGCCAAGAACGTGGCAGGCAGAGAGTCCAAAAGAGTGCGGAGGCCCTGAAGTGTGAGGGAATCAGTGTTAAAGGCCCGGAAAAAAGGCCAGACTAGCAGGAGAAAGCGGCAACAGGTGTGGTGGGGAGGAAAATAAGGACCAAGTCATACAAAGCCTGGAGAGCCATGAGAAGGGCGGTGATCTCATTCTAAGAGCACTAGGGAGGCAAAGAAGGGTATTAAGTATTAAAGAAACATGACTTTATTTGTGTTTTAAAGACCAAATTGAAGGGAGCAGAGCTGGGAACAGAGACAGGAGGCAGGAGGGCACCGGAACGGTCAGGCCAGAGAAGACAGGAGCATGGAGAAGGGTTAGGGTGGCAGCCAGAAAGGAGAGTGAATCAAATCAAGACACACAGAGAGTAGAACTGAAAACAGATGGGTTTGACTGAGGAAGGGGGAAGGGAAGGGAGTGACCAAGTTATCAGCCAAGTTGTTGGTCCAAATACCTGGATGGCCGCTGCCATTGGTGAGAATAGAAGGAAGAAGGAAAACAAATGAGGCTGAGGAAATAATGTTAAGCTTTAGATAAGTTATATTTTTAAAGTCTGTGAACCATCGAAGTGGACTTCCATCCAAGTGGAAATACCAAGCTAAGGTTATAAGAATCCAGGGATCAGAGGGAAAATGATCTAATCAGAACTATAAATCTAGAGCTATATAGATGATATTTAATGTCATGGAAACTGAGGCCCTCCCCTAGGGAGGACATGAAGACAAAGGCTCTCCCCATGTAGACATAAAACTGACCATGAGGACTCACAGAGACAGTGGAGAACGGCACTGGTAAGGGGCTGGGGGAGGGGGAGTGGGTGCTGATCAACGGTTACAGAGTTTCACCTTGTAAACTTGACAAAGTTCTGGACACCACAGGGGTGATGGCTACACAACTATGCATGCACTTAATGCCACTTAGATAGAGTTAAATGGTAAACTCTGTTATGTATTTATTACTATAATTTTAGAAAACAACTAAACATTTAGAAATTCCAATATTTAGGCATGGAATAAAATAGGAGATAGTAAAAAAAAAATTAAGAAGAGAGGAAATCAGCTTCCAGAATGGTGGTAGATGATGAAAAAAATCACAGAAGACAGATGAAAAACTCAAAACTCAAGGCTGATCCCTATACAGGGGACTTCCTCAAGGAGAAAATGAAAACACCAAAAGCCACTGAGAAATCAAATCGGATGAAGACCTGAAAGAACCCCTTGGAATTCTGAAACATCAAGATCGTGGATAACCCTGACACAACCATTTAAGCGGAACCGAAGGCACAGGAGCTGGACTGAGTGGACAGGAGAAGGAGGTCTGAAGAAGTAAACTCTCATCAGCAGACAACTCTATCAAGAAGTTCTGACTGTCTCAGGGCAGCAGAAGAACAAGGCAGTGGCTGGAAGGGAAGTGTGAGGTTAAGGGAGGTAGGAAGGTCATGAATAGCCTACCTCGATGTCCACATTCTTCCAAGTAGAACCCCCAATTTTTAGCTGGGCACATGGACACCTAAAATAAGTACTCTGGCCTCCTTGAAGATGGGTGTGGCCAGGTAACTAGGTTCTGCCCAGAGAAATGTTAGATTCTAGGAAATCTCATCATCAACTCCTGAATGTCTCCTGTCCCTTCTCCCATCCTGCTGAATGGACTGCGGTGTCTGAAGCTCCAATCTGGATTATAGAGATAAAGGCCATAACCTAGGAGTGGTCGCTGCATGGGCAGAGGCAGCTGGGTTTGCCAAGGCTTCCCAGGAGCATTGCCACCACTCCGAACCTGCATGGCCCGGTGACACATTTCCTTCATGAGAAGTAATCTGCCAGCTTACACAACAATTATTTTATTTTACTTTGATTTTCTGTTTCTGCAGACAACTCTGACCTCAAGCAGTTTTTGTCTGTCTCTCATACAGGAGGCACTAGAACACAACTGTGTGGAAACTGGGAAGATCCCATGAGAGACTCATCCAAGACAGAGGGGGATGAGGCCTGAGCTGAGAAGCATGAGGGATGAGGAAACCCAGTGTCCCTCATGAGAACCAGAGAAACGCAGGAGCCATCAAACCACGTGGAGCCTCCATGCAAACTAGGGTAAGGATTTCTTCATTCTAAGAGCAACGGGAAACAACTGGTAAGTGACCTAAAGTATATTTTTTCAAAGATCACTGATAGTAGTTTGGAGAAAGGAACAGAGTGAGGGCCAAGAGAGATGGTGAGGAAGACCAGTTAGGAGGTTATTCGGCAATCCAGATGAAAGATGGTGATGGCTTCAGACACATCAGTGAATACGGCACTGTGGCCAAGTAAGTGAAGGAGGAGATGGCAGTGCTGGCAGGACTTTGTATCTGATTATACGTGGGTGATCAGGGACGGGGAACTGCCAAGGATGACACTAAGGTTATGACTCAAACAAACACTATGAACGGTGGTGCCATTCGCTGAAACAGGGACTTGTGGAGAAGAGTCACACCTAGACGAGCTCAATGTTAAACATGCTCATTTTTACTCCCAGAGGTAATCAAGTGGCAATACCTACAAAGTAAAAGTCTTGTTTTAAGCAGCTTTATTCATAACACCCAAAACCGGGCAACAGCCAGTTGCCCGTAACCAAGGGAATAGATGAACTGTGGTAGGCTTCCTACAATGTAGTACAACTCATCATCAAAAAGGAATGAAGTACCGATCTATGCAACAACACACATGAAACCCAAAACCATGCAGAGTGAACAAAGCTTTCCACCAAAAGAGGACATGCCATTTGCTTCCATTTATACGACAGGATGGGACTTGGGGAAGGGGTACAAAGAAACCTTCTCAGGCGATGGTAAAGGTCTCTATTGGGTTCCCAGCTGCACATGTGTCAAAACCTGAAAGGAACATTTACTTTACCAACAACAGCAAACACTACAAACAAATAACTGTACACCCGTTATTGGTATGCATGTGAGGGGCTGAGGTGTGCTGATGTCTGCACGTTAGTCTGAAATGCATGAAAAAACAAGATGGGTTGATGACTAAATAGAAGGACAAATAGACGGAGCCATGGGTGATGAAGGAAATACAAAAAAGTGACTGTAGAATTTAAGCAGTGAATATATGGTATTCTCTGCATAATTCTTTCAAATTTTCCATATTTTTATAGTTAAATGTCAGAAAAACCTCAAGTAACCAAACTTCATTTTTTAAAGCATTAACTTTGTGTGATATCCCACAGTTGTATGCTCTCATCTACCGATGGATACTTGGGCATTTACACCAAGGAATTCTACTTGGCCGTAAAAAGGATGAAAATTTTACCCTTTGCAACAGTATGGGCAGACCTGGAGAACATTATGCTAAGTGAAATAAGCCAGTCAGAGAAAGACATATGTTATATGACCTCACTCAATCGTGGAATCTAATGAACAGACTGAAGTAACAAACAAAATGGGGACAGACTCATAGATGGAGAGATGACAGCTAGTGGGGGTGAGGGTAGGGGGTGGCGAGACTGAGCAAAAAGGAAAAAGGACTCATGGACACGGACAACAGTGTGGTGACTGCCAGGGGAGGGGGTGTAAGGGGGCTAAATGGTACTGGAAAAAATATAAATAAATAAAATTAAAAGCATTACCTAAAACTTTGCAATCATTATGTGATACTCCCTTCCTCCTTCCTTTCCCTCACATCTTCACTTATATTGTGAATCCGTGAATGTTCACTATTAAGAGATTTGTAACCAATTCGATCACAAAGAAAACAAAAATTTTAGTGCCATTTGAAATCATTATCTAGAGCTAAAATATGTACTTTGAAGAAAAAGAGTTAAATAGAAATATTTTAACACATTTTAAGCAATGTAACCATGATAATTCGGAGAGGGGAAAGATGGGAAAAGTTCTAGCTAATATAGGAAAAGTAATTCTGAATTATGTAACATTTTAAGGGACCTATTTTCCCATTTTTGTACCCTGGGAAGTGTTTAGAACCTATTTAACAAGTAGATAACTGTCACTAGCATACCAAATGTCTCATTATGTTACTCATTAATATATTTTTAAACATTTCCCTAGGAATGCTGTTAAATCCTTAATTTCCACGATCAAATATATTTTTTACTTAAAGAAAATCCCCTAGGTCTTTCTTTGCAAAAATGCGCCAGGTGGCTCAGTGGGCTGGAGCATCACCCAGTACACCAAAAGGCTGCGGGTTCAATCGCCAGTCAGGGCACACACCTGGGCGGCGGGTCAATCCCCAGCCGGGCATGTATGGGAGGCAACTGATCAATGTTTCTCTCCCACATCAACATTCTCCTCTCTCTCTCTCTCTCCCCTCCCCTCTCTAAAAATCAATAAACATGCCTGCAGGTGAGGGTTAAAAGAGTATGTATTAAAAGTTTAAATTTTACTAAAAATTTATCTCTAAAACATAAAGTCAAATTGTCCTTTTTATTTTTTTTCCTACAAGGGGGTTAGTTGGGGGTAGTACATTCAAGGAAGTGTTTCAGGAACATGCATCCTGAGAAGTTAGGCAGGACTCACAGGAGGACTGAGGGGAGCCGGGAGCATGTGAGTGAGGACGTAACCTCTGCAGGACATAGGAATCTAGCCAGGTCTGCACAGAGAGCTGAAAACCAAGTGGCTGCCCAGACTTCGAGGCTGGGATTTGAATGGGCACGAGAGCCCACTTCCAGAGGTGACAGGAGCTCCAGACTGGGGTTTGCAGGCAAACATCTGCTGAGGTGCTCCAGAGGACAATGGTCATGATAATGGTGAAGAGCAGGTAGAGGCAGAAAACGAGAGTGTCCATCATGAGGCTGAACTGCACCCAGAGGCCCACTAAGTGCTGCTTCTGAGTTCCATGTTCCTGCAGGCCCTTATTGATCCAGCACATCCGTTTAACTCTGCCTCTCTGGTACCAGGCACTTTCTCCACCACCCCCACTGGCCCCTGCAGGCCAGGCAGGTGCAGAGTGGGGGTCAGAACCAGACCCTTATTTCCCTTTTGGAGTGCACTGGGGCAGTATTTCCTTGGGCTAGTGATGGCCAGGTAGAACAGGTAAATGATGACAATGGTCTCCAGCAGGGAGACCACTAGCCAAGACAGACACAAGGCAAAACAGACACTAATTAGGAGGTTGAGGGGGAGCAGTGGCTGGGAATCAGTCATTCACCATGAGGAGAAATACAGTCTAGCCCAGCAGAACTGTCATCTTAAATTGGACATGATTCTCACTTTCTGCCAACAGATGAGAGTTGAAGAACTGGATGACAACTAGAAAGCCACTGGGTGCCAGAAGGGTCATCAGGTGTAGGCTGAGCCTGTGCCCAACAGCCACCTGTTTAGATGAAAGAACCAAAGGTGAACACATAGTCCTGGTCATCAAAGGGGAAACAGAAGATGTCCAGGTCACAGACAGATGCTGACTGGATTATCATCACATCTGATATGAGCATCACTATTGACATAAGCCACTGGACCTGTAGGTGCCTGGTCCACATCCGCGAACTCCTTGAACATGTCTGGAAGCCACAGGTTCTCAGTTGCCATGCTGAGCTTCCTGATGCCCCCAGCCCCGACTCCTCAGGTTCCACCTAACGCACGCATTGTACCAGGTCATATTCAGCCACAGCTGAAGCTGTGCATCCACTTCCAGGAGAACAGGCAGGGTGAAGACGATGGTGCCATGAGTGGGATGGTGTGGTTGATGACTACATGGAAGGCTTTCTGTCAACACGGCTTCACAGCAGGAGCTACGCCATGTTGGTCAAAGCCTGAGTGGCTGATGGTGAAAATGTTCCCTCTTCCTTGAAGCAGCAGGTGGAGAAGGCGGGGGGCGGGGGGAAGGAATCCTTCCCTGTGGAGCCAACCTCTTTACATCTTCCTCTCCTTGGCTCTTCTCTGGAGAGCTAGTAATGAATGCTGAACAGACCACAGGCCATGCTTTGAGCCCTAGCTCAAATCGTGCTTTTAATTAAAACTTATAAACTGTGTTTTCAAAACCAACTACAAATTAAAATTCTCAATATCAACTCTCCTGATGATATCGGTTGAATTATTTATACTTAATTCATGATAATTAATGAACTACGAATAAATAATTCAATGAAATAAATAACTGCTTGAATTATTTATTCAACCAATAACTACAGAGTGTTTATTATGTGGTAAGCACTACTTTAGTGCTGATAACATTAAAAATACTATATTAGAGCTCTGGCTGGTGTGGCTCAGTGGACTGAGTGCTGGCCTGCGAACCAAAGTGTCACCAGTTCGATTTCCAGTCAGGACACATGCCTGGGTGGTGGTCCAGGTACCCAGTTGGGCGTGCATGAGAGGCAACCACACATTGATGTTTCTCTCCCTCTCTTTCTCCCTCCCTTCCCCTCTGTCTAAAAATAAATAAATAAAATCTTTAAAAAAATACTGTATTAGAAAAGAGTTTTCATTTAGTAGTACAAGTATTTTAATTCATATTCATATACACTGCTTGGGAACTGTATTTTATTACTCATTTTTAGTAGATGAAGCTTTAACATAAAACCTGATGAATATTCTAAGACAAGTAGCTTTGCTTACAAGCATGCTATCAGCTTGGCCTTTACTATACAAAACTTTTACAATCCTTCTAAACTGCAAGACAAAGGTTTATTAATCCCTCAAGCAAACATCTGGACATTATCTTTTCTTCAAGCCCCATTGTTATCATAAAGAAAAAAGGAAATAGCTAAGTGAGCCCAAGGCTTGTCCCATTTTTAGTTTGTAAATTTTTCTTTGATCAGGAAAAATGCTGAAGTAGGCACACACCACCAGTTTTCAAGAGGAAGAGAAATTTTGTTTTACAAGATGCTGGGCTTTGGTTGGCACACCACAACCGGCCCAAAGGAATGCTTTCAATAAATGTGGTAACAAACACCAGAACTCAATGCCATCAATAAAACTGAGTTTTCCCCAATAAGAGATTGTGAGTTACACATTCCCTGCCTGTGACGCAGTCTTTGGGCCACATGCGTGGTGAAAAGGCACATGGGGTAGTGTAAAGCTCAAACGTGACGCCTGGGATACTAACTGGTTACGGTGCCAAAGCAAAATTTGGTGTTTTTTTGCCACCAGGGTCAAACCTAAAGGTAAGGTTCAAAATGCTGTGAATTCACCTGAAAACAAATTGAGCAGAAAGTGTAAGTTTTAAACTTTGACATTTTCCCTTTCTCTTATAAGGTCATTCGGTGAGGACTGAAAGCTCACCCAAGGGGAATTCGTAAGAGAAAGGACAAGAAAAAGCCTTCAAAACTACTTTTGTGTGGGTCGATATGCCTGACGCCAGGGCATCTACACCTGATGTGAACCTCCCACGGTTTTCCAGCTCCAACGACTCAGGGAACCTTCCAAAAGAAACCTTACTTCCAGTCTGCACCCTGTACATTTTGTTAAAAAAAGTGAAAGATGATAAAACACTTAATTCTGTGTTCACTGCCAATTATTTTATTTATTATGTTCTCCAAAGAGTACTGTAGTTTGCTGTGTATAATACACTCCCATGTTTTTGGCCCAAACTTTCAGGGAAAAACCCTTTTTCCCTGAAAGTTTTAATTTTTTAATTCAACTTTTTATTTACTTATATTTAGAAACAAAGCAAGTTATCATATTTCAGGGTAATATTTTACATATGGATATTGCTATTGCTTCCTAGAGTTCACTTTTATTTATGCATAAGCATAAATGAAAGAATTGAAAACACTTATATAGATACAGAATTAGTACTACCCATGTATAACATGCATCCTTGTTTTTCCCTCAAAAATTTGGGCAAAAAGTGTACATTATACATGGCAAAATACAGTAATTTACAGGAAGCTAAGACAAGGCAAAGAAGAAAAATATTGAGCACCTGGCATACATCAGCACTTCATAAACACGTATACATGATCTCCACTTCATCTACACAACCTTATAAAGCAGGTGTGATCCCCCCTGGACACTTGAACAGGAAGTTTAGCAAGATTAACGAAGCTACTTAGCACCGCGTGGCTGCATGAGCGTCCTTCAGTCCTGGCTTTGCCACTAACTAGTTATTCTCATATGACTAGTGTTCTCCTATGAACATATACTCATAAATGTAAGTCAGCTCTCTAACACTCTATTCCCTCAAATGCAAAATAAAAAGGCTCAACTGAACAATTTAATTGCATTGAAAGGTGAATCTGATATGGTAAGGACTGATGATAATGGTCAGACTTATTTCTTCCCCTCTACCCCTACTCTGTCGTCCTTGACTTTATCCAGTTTCAGTGCTTTCCTACCCACTTCACAAGGATCTAGAAAAAGGAGTTGCCACACCTACCCAAAAAAGATTACTAAAAGTTTTATTTTGATATAACACATCTGATTTCTAAAAGAAAAAATCTTGAATAGACAAGTTAAAACTACTTCCTACAATTAGAATATTAGAGAATTCCACTTTATGCTACAATTTTTTATTGCATTTTTTCCATTACCATTTAGCCCCCTTACACCCCACCCCCTGCTATCGCCATACTGTTGTCCATGTCCATGGGTCCTTTTACCTTTTTGCTCAATCCCTCCACCCACTACCCTCCCTCCCTTAGCTGTCATCCTGCTCTCTATCTGTGAGTCTGTCTCTATTTTGCTTGTTAGTGCAGTTTGTGATTAGTGACCAAATGAAAACTGACTTCGTTGAATTCCCTCAAATTGTTGTCACTACTGCACTCTCATAACAAGAAGTTCGGTGAAGAACCATCATTAACAGCTAACGAGAAATGGTACATCTGGACTAAACTGTCACTCTTTACGATTTAAAGGATGACAAGGCCTAGGAGAATAAGCGAGTTATTTCTTTTCGTATCCTTTTGTATCCTTACAATCCACTAAGACACAAAACTCTCTAATTAGTTAGAAAATACAATTCTAGCTCGGTGCCTTCCTTGAAACTGTCAAGCTGCAATGAACTGAGATTTTTCCATCCAGCCTAAGTGAGAACCTCTCTTATCTCATTCATTATTGAAATGTCAGAATAACCCATCACTTGCAATATACCGTACTTGTCAAAAGAGTTTAAATATTAAATAGACACAACAGGTTAAATAGGAACAAATGGCTGAGCTATTTTTACCACCTTATTTAAAATTCCTCTCAAGGGAAAACTCAGGAGAAAAACAAGTGCATGCCAGATCATTCTCCAGGTATTTAAGAGAGGAAGAGTTTGGTGTTAACATTTTAATGCCTACTACATGACATGTGAGGGGGGAGGGACTTTGTAAATTGCTTTATTTATTCAGTCCTGTAAACGATAGGCATCAGTATCCCATTTAACAGATGAAGGAAGGAATGAAAAAACAAGGTAATTTGCCCAAGGTCATGCAGCTTATAAATGCTTGGTGATGTATTTCCAGCTCAAATATATTTGAATATCTACTTGAATGATAAGACCAATCTCTGTATACTACCTCCTCCAACCTTCTCTGGCCTTGGCCAGGGGTTGAAAAACTAAAATGTCATATCCAGCAACTTATTAGAATTCTAGCTTTAGCTGAAAAATAAAACAAGTGTATTAACTGCTGCACCAGAGGTATGAGAAGACAGCATATAGAACTTGTACTTCCAGCACAGGGTAAACTGAATATCCAAATAAAGTCATTTCCGTAGAAAACAACTTAAAATGCTTACTAGATACAAAAAAGGTATTCTGGTAAGAGAAAAAGTCCTTAGAGATCAGAAATAAGAAGGGAATAAAATGGTAAGTGAAGGTTGGACTCAACATCTGCCACAGAAATGTCTAATATAATCTGGTGGCCTATAAACTGAATTTTTAACAAACCATGTTCAGAGTCTAGAAAATAAAGTTCACATCAGACACACACACATGAAACCCCAGAGGTTGAAATAAAATAAAACTCCCCCTTAGTGATCAGCAAGCAGATGAATGGCCGGCTTCGCCTGGGTAAACAAGGGGGAAGAAACCGTCTCCGCTGAGAACTCCTAAGCCCAGGTCTGCACCACACACTCTTGGTGACAGAAGTTACCAACAAAACCAAGGTGTGTGAAGCAGTCCCAGGCCAAGCTGTGCTCCCAGGCCAACAAAGTCACAAAGACCCTCTGGAGCAAAGCAACCTAAACAATTTTCAAAGAAGTCTCGTGGATAAAATTTCAATGAACATGAGCTCACAGTAAAAAAAAATGAAAGTCACTGCGGATATGAAGGGAAAAGCTATGAGCAGTGAGACTCGCTAGACACAGTAGGCTGCAGAGAAAGACCACCACAATAATGCAGATATATGATACAGTACAGAATAGTTATGCTTAAAGATGTAAAAGACTTACCAAAAGTATGTTGAAGGAACAAGATACTAACAAAATCCATCATGCAAATTTCTAAAATGAGTTAATTATGACAGAGGCAGGAACTCGGAGAAAGCCCCTTTCCTCAGGCACACAGAGCCTGCCTGAAACTGAGGCTGGGGGAGAAGGGAGAAAGCAGTCCACCCCCCACCCACGCACCACGAACCTTGCACCAAATAACAAGTGGCAGCCGCCTGCCACTGGGTAAGAGGCGAGAACACAGAGACAGCCCTGAGGCCCAGGTCTGCAGCAGCACCTAGAAACTGTGAGTGGGCAGGAACGTGGAGAACGCATTCCTGCACTCCGTGATCGTGATTGTGATCGTGATCGAGATGGCGGCAGCCCACCACCGGAGAAACCGGAAGTCTCTGTTGTGCGCACAGTAACTAAAGCACCAACGAAGTTCAGGTTTAGCTCAACTACTGACACTATTGACACAATCACCTATATTTAGGGCCGGGGGGAAAAAGACAAATGACCATTTATGGGTATTAAGATCGTTCGCCTCAGACCCTATTGTTATTTAGCACTCAATACCTGACATTCAATTTAAAAATGATTGAGACACAAAATGAAAAAAAAAAAAAGCCATTGCTAACAGACGACGAAGATGACAGAATCAGACTCCAAGGTGGCCCGGATATTGCAAACAGCAAACAGGACAGTTAAAGTAGTTATAAATACGATAAGGACCTAATTGAAAAAATGATCAACATGTGCATTTGAGGGTAGGGGGATTTATCAGCAAGAGGAAAAAATATTTAAAAAGTCAACTGAAAAATACATGAAATGCAGAACAAAGCAACAGATGTAACAGGCTGGGAAGAGGTATTCAGAACACCCATCCAATGAAGGAACCTGTAAGTAGAATTCTTACTACACAATAGACAACCCAATAAAAAATTATCAAAATCTTAAACAGACTTAACAAAGGAAGCCACGTGAATCGTCCACAGACACATGAACAACTGACTATTCAACAACACGGTCATCAGGAAAAGGTAAATAAATCCACAAGGAGAAACGACTATGGATCCCTAGAAAGGCGAACATGAAAAAACTGCCGGGAAGAAAGCGAAGCAGCGTGACTCTCACACATTGCTGGTGGGAACCCGAAGTGTACGGACACTGTAAAAAGCAATGTGGCGACTTCTGCTGAAGTGAAACATGCACTTACCCTATGAGCCAGCAATTCCACCCCAAAGGACTTACACAAGAGAAATAAAAATGTATGCCCGCACGAAGACCCATGAATTTGCAGCACTCCGTATATAAGAGCCATATAACGTAAACAACGCAAATGCCCATCAATGGGTATATGCACAAAAGAAAAATTAGTATATCCATCAATACAACAGATTACTACTCAGGACTAAGACAATAAACTGCTGACACACCAACAACATAGATGAAGCTCAAAAGATTTAAGTAAGAGAAGACACGAAAGACTAAACATTGTACGAATGTACTGAAATGACATTCTGCAAAACCGTAGGGCAAGAAACACAGCAGGTGGTCAGGTGCTCCAAGTTACGGGACAAGAAACGTTCTTCTCAATAAAACAGAAATTGAATTTTCAAAACCAACTACAAATAAAAGTATGTTTTATTTGTTTATTCAGCCAATACTTACTGAATGCCTACAATGTAGCAAGCACTACTCTCCAGGCTGTACCAAAAAAAATTTTCTTAGTAGAACCACCTGAATTTTCAGAAAAGTTAACTGAAAACAAATGCATAAAAACTCACCTAATACAAGTTTTCTACATGTTGACTGAATGTTATCAGAGCTCAATATTTTTTCCATCCCCTCACCAGATCCTTATAAAATATCCTTTACTTCCTCGTGACAGTTTATTACACGTTTATTAGGATGAACCACATGAGACTGCAGTGCCATCAACCACGCAGCCCTTTCCTATGTGTCCCTGGATGATAACTTCAGAAATCTACAAGAGTAATTAGCAGTTACGCCACACCTTCTCAGTGCAAAGTAATCAATGATTACATTTCTAGTCAAAACACCTGATATTTTTGGTGAATTCTTTTATGTTTCAAGAACTTTCCCAACATCCAGAGTGAAATGTTATTCATCTTATAAATAAAAACGATTGCTATGGAGGACTTAGCTGACTTCTGGTTTCATATTTCTAAGGTGAGAACTAAAGGACAATACAATTCTTTCCATTTTTAGTTAAAAGTCTTGTATTTAACTTTATTCTTTATCATTAGTGAAAAACTATGAAAATTCTTCTAAAAAGATTTATTTCATTCAGGCCTTTACAATGGAATACCCTATTAGAAAACAGACTTTCCAAAATTAAATACACACACACATATAAAATGGGATACCCTTTTGTTGAAGAAGCTCTTTTAGAATGTATAATTCATGCAGACAACTTGAGAAAAAAATACTAATTTTGTGCTTTCACACTAACCTAATATTTTTATAAGCTACTGGAATGTTTATACCCTTATAGTAGAATATATCTACCAATGGGTCCATGGTATTTTGCCCCTGAAAGCATACTAATTCCACAGTGACTGCAGTGTTCTTCAGGTACTCTGCCTGACAGGTGTCACTCAACACACGTGTACACACTGAGGCAACAAAGGAACGTGGCCATTAGACCCTCATTACAGAGAAAACACAATGAACAGAAATTTATAACGCAGGAGATGATGGTTCATAATTTTTAGAATTCCAAAATATAAATAAAGAATACTTCTGTATGTCTGCACTTTTTCTCAAACTATACACTAATTTCTATGCTTTTGCTTTCCTAATGTCATCTCTTAAAACTACATCAAATCTTAAAGTTATGGAATTTAATCTTTAGTTATATCAGTAATACTACAAAGCTTCATATTTTAAAATCCAAACCAATCAGATCTGAAAGTAACATGAATTCAATAATACTTAATCCAATTTTTTAAGTGAAATTTAACTCAAGGTTCTCCGTGCCCCTCCCACGGACCTCAGGTATTTTCCACCACGTAAGAGATCATCAAAGGTCAACTTGTGCCACGTCACCACTGCAGAATGAGCTCACACCAGTGAGTGAGCAACACCTGTACACAGCATACACAGGTAACACCACACCTTGACTTTAATTTTTTAAACCTGACACTGTTGATAATAGCAACCAACTTAACAATCTTCAGAAAATGAAAAACAGATGAGAAGTCTTCGATCATCATGAATCACATGGCAAAGGAATTTAGCTTCAAATCACTCCAAGGACCTTCTGACTACAGTCGGCTTTGGGGCTTTGATTTTAGAACCGAGGCCAGTGGCTCCCAACCACTTTTCCTTCCAGATTTCCTAAAGGGAGTGGGGTTAGGCTAGGAGATGCCAGATCTCTGCTAAATGCCCTTTCTGAACACTAGGGAGGAGGGACACGAGGCTGCCTTGATAGCAGTGCTTCCGAATTTAGTGGAGAAGCAGAAGCAGACATGGCATGAGAAACTTCAGAGCCTAAAAGGAAAGTGCAATTCAGGAGAGCCCTTTTAAAGTCACAAATTTAAAAGAATCTCCCCCTCAAAATACCTGACAGACCAGGCTGCTACCATCATGCCAATTTGGAAACTATGTCCTACCACCACGAGGGAAATTAAAAACACTAGAATACAGTCCAGCTATCCACACCGCACTACAGTCTCAAAATTAACAAGAATTTACCTCTATTCCGCCTATGGGAGAATTGGACAAATTATAAAAAGAGAAGCTGATAACAAACATTTTTCTTAACTCTCAGCTACTTCATGAGGAAAGGATATGTGGTTCGAAATACTTAACAAGATATAATGTATGTAACACATTAAGTACAATGGTTTTCAACCATGGGAGCACATTAAATCACCTTTGGGGATCTTCTACCTTCTCCTTCCCTGCACCTCCCTCCTGGCAGGAAGATGTCAAAACCCGAGGAAGCGGGGCCAGGCATGGCAGGGATGGGGCCACGCAGAGGCCTCGGTGGCTGTGTGCCTGGCAGCCGAAGAGAGGGGCAGCGGAGGGGCAAGCGTCAGAGGAAAAAGGACTCCTGCGTAGTTGGAATACCGGTGACATTGAGCAAAATCAGTGAATTAATTAGCATAAAATTAATATATTGAGGATAATGAAAGCCAGTTTTCCCCACTTCTAAGAGGGAAGGCTAGAGAGGACACTGAGATTTGAACTGTCAGAATAAATTCATTTTTCTAAAGTACACAGATGCAGAGAGATGCAGAAATAGCACCACAGACACATGTGTGTGTGTGTGTGGATGCACACACATCCACCACCCCGACACTGTCTGCTGAGAAGGCCCAGGAGCAATGGATGACTGAGACCCAGAAGGCGACTCCAGCTACCAGCTTCCACTCAAAAGAACGAGAGTCAGGGACAGGCAGGGAAAGCACAAGACACACCTGGAACACCTTGCTTTGCCAGGAGTAGAGAAATGCTCAAGGAATGCTGGGAACATGTCAAAAGAACATAAAAGTCAACCTAAAAGGGTATAAATCTGGGACAAATTTGGGCCAATTTGAGACTCAAAATAATGAGATTATCAGGTTACAACCAAACAAAATGGGAATCCATAAATTCATACCAGCATATAAGTAAAAAAAACATTGATGAAGAAAAGCAAAAAGAAAGCTCTGTTTAACAGCATGGTAACTAATACATGGAAATGGGATAATGAAAAGAGTCACCATTTGACAACTATCACAGTGGCAGTCCATAAGGAAGGAGCCCTTCATGAACGCTGGGGCTTCTATGTGGAGATCTGGTGAACACGGTATTAGCACAAGATGGGAAGATCTAACAAAACACTAAATATGAAGAGGATAATGGTGACTTCAGAGTGGACCAAGTCTGCATTCGCCAACTTGACCAGGTGATCCTCGTTAATGTCACCAGTGGTGGGATGCCTTGATGCCGCATGTTTCCTTATTTGACAGTCTTTAAAGAGCATGACATCATCAGTCCTTCCACGAATGCCCGCCTGGGTCTGGTCCTGAGAAAGCACCAGGTGGTCCCAGTGGACGGATGGCCCGCAGAATGATAGGCCTGCTGAGGACATGAGAAACAGGGGAGGACTGAACAGAGGGTCTCATACTGAAGGAGACTACAGGGCATGACAACTAAATCCAGCAGGCGTCCCTGGGTGGGGCCCTGCACCAGACAGAAAGGGACATTGTTGGGGCACGTGGCAAAATTTGCATGGGGGGTGTGAACCATACAGTGGTTTTGTGTAATATTTACTCCCTGACCACTAACAGACGATCTTTCCATGCCTTGCGGCCACTGTCACTTCCCTTTGCCCCACCCTCCCAGCATGGAGATGCTGATAGAACAAGTGGGGCAGGAGAGTGCCAGTCTCACAAACCAAGGAGTGGGGCAGTAAAGGTGAGGCACGAGGGAGACGGGACGGAGGCCACATAGGGTCATTGTAAATGCAGGTGTCTGCAGTGGAGGGTCCCTCCCTGGGGGAGGTATGTGCTGCAGTGCATGGGATGTGCCAAAAAAAAAAAAAAATACCACATAGATTAACAGAAGGGGGAGAAAATTCAGGAACATGTTAACAATTGAGAATCTGGGTGATGGGAGTGGAAGAGTTCTTTGCAACATTTTTGGAGGTCCAAAACTGTTTTTAAAAAAATGTCTTGTTAACAAGGAGTCACTGAAGAGCCCGCTAAAATTCCCAACACCCAGGCCACCCCTTTCATCAATTAAATTTCTGGGAGGCAGGAATCAGGAACCAGTATTTAAAACTCATAGGAGAAACCAGTGACTTCCCATTCTACAATATGCAGTATTTGTTCAATAAAAAAACTACTGCTGCTGGTGAAACTTAGATTTACCATAACCGAACACGTCTGTAGGCAGAACATAAGTCATTATATTGACATTTTTAAGAAGACAATCCTGAATAACTATAACCTATCTTAAGCTGGAAAGATCCACCACAGGGATGAGGCTGATACTATTAGCAGAGACAGCATTAAAAAGATTGTAAGTAAAATACTATCAATATTAATAATGATGGGAAAGCAAGTCTTTAATCTCTCATATGCTTATTAGTATCACAGAAGAATTACTGCACTTGATCTCAGATAATAATCATTACAAAGATTAGTTGCCCATAGGATCCTCAGAAATTACAAACAAAATATCAATTTAAATAGGAAACAAAAGAGCAAATGTAACTGACAGCTACTTGTCTTGCGCCAAATGGGTTTTTAAGTGGCTTTTTAAACTTAAATTTTAATTTGTTTTTTTACTAAAAAAAGAATTTATACCAAACAAGCTGGACCTACTGAAACTGTTTATATGTTCAGAGAATTTTCTCCTCTTGGTTTAGGATCTTACACATCTTTCAGTTTTATTCCCCCTCCTCTTCTTGTTTTACAAATAACTGAAAATTCATTTCTATAACAATCAATAGTTGTAAACAACTTAGATTACCAAATGTGGGATGGGCTGAACAATGTATGCTACACCCATACAATGTATCAGGTTGGCCAAAGAGTCCGTCACGTTTTTTCTGTAAAATAAAAGACACGCTTTTCATCATCACCAACAACTCTATTGATTTGGATATTTTAAGACTGTCAGCTATTGGCTTCTAGTGGGTAGAGGCCAGGGGTGCTGTTAAACATCTTCCAATGCATAAAACGGCCCCACAGCAAAGAATTATTTGGCCAAAATGTTAATAGTGCCAAGAAACGTCACACACCACTTTTGACACATTCCCTCAGTCACAGCACCTTCTCCATACACTGCACAAATCTGGTTTTTTGTGTTTCAAGCTTTCTTGAAATAATAAAACATAATATGCCAAAAATGTTACATATCTTCTTCCATCTTCAATATTAAAATGGCTGCACAAAAATTCACCAATTTTGATAGTTTTTTAAATGTACGGCTGATATGACAGCTATCACAACACAATCTAACAAAATTGTTTCTAATATAGTCAAGGACAAGTAAGTACTACAAGAGCCATCACATGGAAAAAACTAAACAAATTTTCTTTGCCAACCCAATAACAACATGTAATATGCAACAGGAAGAAAAATGAAGGTAATCTTTAAATATTCTATTGCAATCAGTTCCCAGATATATTGTTAAAGTTAACAATAAAGCAAGCAGCATAAATGGCGATGTTCTGTGCTGGGCAGGAAAAAAAGGTGAAGGTCTTTTAACATTTTATGTACACTCTTGGATATTTTGCATCCTGAATCCTGTAAATGAATTAAGCAAAATATAAACTAACATATACACAAAATAATTATGCATTCAAGAAATCGTCCTACACTAAGGTAACATCAGTGGCTCCACTCTTTTCCACAACCCCTGTGTGCATTAAACAGGTGCCACTGAAGTCACAGGAATGTTCATTCCTTCAATAACAGTGAGCTCCTACTGTGACACAACTACCACCACAGAGCACCTTCCTCGGCATGTACAAAAAAAAATTCAAAAACGGTGATCCCTGCCTTTATCTGGAAATAGCACATCCACTCTACCACAATGCAGTGCTGCATGCAGAGGGAAACTTCCTGAGGGATTAATGGTGCACAAGACAGCATTTGAGAATCACTTCCAGCTCCAAGTGGCCAGGGAGGATTTCACGAAAAAGATGGCACATCAGTTGGCCTTTCAAGAATAATGCATCAACAGGCAAAGTTTGGGACAGGAGAGCATTCAGACGGAGAGAATGGCATAGCTAAGTTGCATCTGGAGAGCAGCCCACTGGGCAACAGCACGCAGCAGTCCAGACAAGTTGAGACAGAAGAGGCTGGGAAGTGGGCCAGTGTAGAAGGTGTAGGTGCATACGTTATTAGGCAAATCCCAGGTCCAGGTGAATGTCTGGCTCATAATAGATGTTCACTAAGTGTTGAACATTCTAAGTTGTGATGGAGACATTGTCAAGGTTATAAAGTATCTGTCTGTGTGCCCAGATGCAATGTAGTTAGCCATCTGCAATATATTGAAGGTTGGAAGTGGTCCTGGCAATGTGTGGAAATGTCATTTATTTTAATTTGCTCAGTGCATTGTGAAAATGTGAAGAAACTGATAGAGTTTTAGTCTCAGATTAAGGAATTTAAGGAATAAAAAGTCTGGAAGACCAAACTTATTAAAACCTCAATGATTTAAACAATGATGTTTTCCCACTGAGGTCAAAGCCTGTACCTGAACAGGCGAAACAGGTACTTGCTGGAATGAAGCAGGCTCGACGGTGCTTGGTGAAGGAGCGCAGTGTCCCGAATCCAACAGACATGGCACATGAAGACGAGACTTCAGCGGTTTTCCATGCTGGACTACTCTGAGCTCAAACTTTGCATACTTTGAAGAAATGCTGAACTACAGTTTCAAAAAGAGAAAGCCACACTTCAGAAGAGAAGTTTGATACTTATGAGAGGGGCTTTAAATTTCTGCTGCTGCCTTTGGTGAGCACAGTCCTAGCGTGGGTGTGATTTTCTGAGCATTTGTCCCACCAGTGCGGCTCAGTTTCAAAAAGAGCTGAAAACAAACCAGACCCATGAAGATGATGCAACATTCCTGGAATTTTGGAGACAACTCCATCAATTCCAAAACTATTTCTGGTTACTTGGCCAAACTCAGGGCAGTGTTTATGTCTGCCCATCTCAGTAAAAATGCCTTCTGTTCTGTGAAATGGGGCTGCTACCATCAGCATGCCAACTCATCAAAATGCATCCCCCTTGACTAAATATACTCCACACTGTAGAGGAAAACTGGCCTTTTAAACACAATGTTTGCATTCACCTTATTAAAAGTAATCAATCATTGGCTTTAAGGCAATAACTATGCACCACTGCGTGACAAGTCTATTAATCTGTTCTCTGTATGTCTCTTGTATTAGTGGTTAAAATCTCCACTGGCATGGTCAAAGTGTTCTAGTGTGTGTGGCAGTCTATCACTGAAACCTCTGCGCAGCCTCCATGCATACAAATTTCAAATCATGAAGCCTTCCATTAACAGCGAACACTCATTTAAGAAAAGGAAGGAAAAACTAATCCTAACTTCCAACTACGTGCTAGGCACAATGCTTGTTTCGTCTACTACACCTTAATTCATGTTTCAGTTCTATAATAAAAAATAAGTAAAAACAAGCTACATCCTGCCAGATAGTATCAATATTAAACAGCCTTCTCCCCCAAATCAGGAAACAACAAAGGTTAACATGGTAGTAACTAATGTCTCTTCCAACTTTAAAATATTATGTCTCTAACATTTAAGAAATGAATTGCAAGGGAGGTAACAAGTCATTACATAATTGGCCACTATAAATGGATAGTGCTGTGAAATTCCAAGTCACAACAATAAGCATTTATTGACTACCTGCCATGGACGCGTTAAAACTCACTGAGAGCATGACTGTAAGGAAGTAACTATTGCAGTCACACAGGCCTGCATGGTATACGCACACAATTTGTTTGATCTGCTTTACACAAAGTCCTATGACACATTCAGTTTTACGAGAAACACACCTTCACATTGCATCCAGAGCACCAGGCTTTGTCAGGAGACAGCAATGAGGGCCTGCAGGTTCATGTGTTAATTCAACTGCTATGAAGAGCCGCAAAGCTCAGAACTCCCAAATTTCCACTTACGCACATGGCGGAGGTAGATTCTCTTTTCCAGGTTCTATTTTAACTGCATTTGGGAAGTCACGGAACTTTAGAGTTTACTAAATTATGTTCATTTTAGTCCAGTTCCTTCATTTTATAAATGAGATGACAAATTTAAAAAAGGGAAAATGACTTCTCGAAGTAATACAATTAATAAGCATCTTGCTTCTGAGTATCAACACCTCTCATTCCACCTTTCTCTTCTCTATTGAATTTGGAATGGCCCTCTAGGTGGCTCCTGAAAATTCAGTAACAGCTAAACTGTACTGAGTACCTAACATGACCATTCATTCATCTTAATCTTCTTATCTGAAGAAAAATTCACTTTTATCTTAGTTATGCCTACCCTAGAACAAGATTTCAAGGTTTGTAAAAAGCTGTGGTCGAGCTCTTCCACTATAAATTTGGGTTTGTAATCTATTTTCAACCACAACCACTATTTAAGGCAGCAGACTTAAAAAGGCTAAAGCTTAAAAAAAATGTTATCTTTATTGGCCACAGCACGGGTGTTATATATTTCACCATGAGGACTTTAAGTGTCTTTAAAAGCACATGTGAGACAAAAGCAGCAAATGAAGACTTGACGGAAACCAGAAGGAAAAATCAGCACAGGAGAACAACACAAGTCAAAGGGAAGACAGGAACACAAACTTTCATGCCACAGGGCTGGACTGGTCACTGTCTTGGGCTCCACATTTGATCCCTGCTGCCCTCAAACAGAGAGAGAAACCACCTTCATACAGAATCACACTGTCCATAAACTAAGAAGCAGCCACTTGTTCAGGGTGGCAGCGCAAAGGCTGCTGGTAGGTAAGACCTGCAAGCAGCTCCCACAGCAGCTCCTCACGCAGTCCAGTCTGGGATGCGGAGGGTGGCCTCCATTAGGATGGCGTGTGCTGGTCTTTTCTGCTCACGGCCTCTCAAAACAAGCCGATGGCCTAACGCCAAACAAAGGAGAGAGACACAACCCATCTCACTAGGCATGGAAGTGCATGCGAGGAAGGCCAGGATCTCTCTCCCAGAAGAGTCTGGCTGCCCTCCAACTCACAGACAAATGGGTGGCTAAGGTCACAAAGCTTAGAGCCTGGCCAGAACCATTCTAGCCTGGAGAGTGTTCAAGGCAAGCATTCCTCATCACCTACAAAAGTAATTTATAAGTCGGGGATGGAGTGAAGAGGGAACCCAGTCTTTTTTTTTTTTTTTTTTTTGGTCTCTAGAAAGCATAATTCAACAAACTCTAACAGAAGTTTAGCCATTAACATTTACACTCCTGTAAATTTCCAGGGACCAACTGCAGCTGGCTTCATCTTTTCCTGCTCAGACAGCTTTTCCTCTTATTTATTTTTAACAAAGGGAGCTCCAGGTTGACTTTACAAGCTTATTAAAAAGATACAAAAAGGCTGATATTTACTGAAAACAAATTATAAACCAAGGAAGAATGAGTGAATATGACATGCTTTAAGCAATAAGTACAGTAATAAAGAAATCTGAATTAGCAGAATAAACCATATAACAAACCCTACTCTGGGTTAGGGATACCCAACAGCTTCAGGTTTGAAATCAGAACACTGACGGCTGCACATCAGCAGTGAATACAAAGAGTGTGGTCTACTGTGTCCCACAGATGACCCAGGCACAACCCATGGAGGACAGGGTCGTCCTGGCTGAAGAGAAAGCTCCTCACACAGTCCGAACAGCTGAAGGCAGATATATCCGGCTCGCAAAGGAATCACCAGGGGCAGGGGCAGCACAGTGAACCCCATCATCACTACTTTCCCCATCACAGCTTGTCCTGCCTGGAATTCCTCTCTCCCATCTCTTATCACCAAGGTAAGACTGCACAAATGCCTGGTCACTTCCAGTATGAGAAAGTCAGTCCTGTGCAGTGGAACACTCCACTCTCAGAACCAATTCAAAGCCAGCCCCACTCTCCAGGAGCAGCTGGGTTTACAGCTCGGGAAACCCCGTGTGGCAAGGGCAAAGGGAGAGAGGAAGGGACAGAGACAGAGAGAGACAGAGAGAGAAGCCACACCAGGAATGCGCGCTGTTCACTCCAGGTCATCCGTTTAGTAGGTGGCAACTGGCATTCTTTGAAATGAAAAGAGAGGAGGAAATAACAGGAAAAGATCAGGCTGTATGACCTGTAACTTTATTTCATTAAGTTTTTTTCACCATTTTCATGTAGGTGTGTACTAGGTCAGCAGATTTCTTACTGCTCTGTATAGTTAAAAAAAAAAAATCACTTCCTTTGATCTTGGAGGTGGGACAGAACATAATACAGGTCACAGGATGGTCCTGACCCACACTAAGCCAGGGGAGACTTTCTCCCCAGTTCACCCTTCAAATTTCACACAGGCATCGGGGCACATCTGCAGTCTGTCGCTTCAGTGGTTGTGCCACCAGGTAATGAAAGGCTAGTCTCTCCTTGCAGGTACACCCAATCTTTATGAGAGATTTCCTTGGAAAGGCCCCTTTCCCAAGAGACTACCTTCCCACCTCATATGGGGACCACTTCATTTCCCACCAGCCCAACATCCCCAGTAGCTCCCCACCTCTTTCTTCTCACTTGAGTTGTTAAGGAAAAGATGTACCAAAGACTAAGGTGGTGTGTGGCAGCAGCAGTCGGTATTACAGTAGTTTCAACCACCGCTTAGTAAGTGTGGAAAGCGTGTAGGCTCAAGTGTTGGCAGCTCTTCCAAGCTCTCTTCAGAATGTTACAGCCATATGACACCCCATTCTGGGTCCTGTTTGCCAAGTATGAGAGAACAATAAAAGTCCTACTTAAATTCTGCATAGTGAAACCATCAAGAAAGAAAAGCAGAGAGGAGAGAAACAAAGTCATCATATTAGGAGAGACAGGAGTGGTAAGTAGTTTTATAGTCTAACGATGGGGAGGGTTTCTCGCAAATGCAGAGGTGTTGTGCATCTTAGTTCTCTGGAAGGTGAAGACAGGGGATCATGGGGGTGGGGAGAGAGAGAGGATAAACCTGGCATGACACTGTTTTCCCCATAACATAGCCTTTGCACTCATTATGGGACATCTCTATAGTAATAAATGAAGTCATGCGAGAGTGGCATGCACACGAGTGTTGTAGTCGCCACAGAACAAAACTGTATTTGATACATGCCTTTTACGGCTTGGATTCCAAGGTTTCTCTGGCAAAAGGCAGATGGAAGTGGCATTTAAAGTGGACTGAGTACAAGAAGCTGGTGAAGGGTCAGTGTAACGGAGCACTACCTCCACATGCACTGTGATGCGTGTGACAGCAGAGCTCGGAGGCAGCTGCTACGGGAATATCTGAACAAAACGTGAGCATCGAAAACTGCCAAGTACCACAGGCTCCTAAAGCAGATGACAGCAACCACATCCGATGGTAGGAGAGGGTCTCAGTCCTCGGTGAAGACCCTGTCCTTGGAGATGGCTTAACGGCTTGCCAAAAAAGCAAAGTGGCTTTTTTTTTAAATGTAGTTGATTGTATTATGTTTATTGCTGAAAACCATTTAAAATTAGAATAAGGCATGAAAACATCAGATCAAGTTGAAAAAAGAACTCAGCACGTCCAAAAGCTGTGGGGAAGAACCTGATTTCTGGAACTGCATTGCTGAATGCAGCGTAACCTCCGAACAGTCAACAGCACTCACAAAACCACGCAGCCACTACAATGCTTGTCAAGCTTTCCCTGCAATTCTGGTCAAAGCCGAACAAGAGAGAGCTGGAGAAAACTTAAGCTAGCCTCATGCTTGCAGGGTTGTGCTTCTCCCCCGTGACTACACACACAATTTTTTTTTTGAGATAACTCTCTTCCAATCCCTTAAGCACAAATTCTTGTAACAGTGAAGGACAGACCTTTACACCCCATCAACAAGACAGAAAAGTAGTCGTGAGCAGCCAAAGAAGGTTTTGTAATTATTGGGAAGATAATGGCTTCCAGGAATGGAAAATCACCTTAGGGGAAAAAAATCACTCCTTCAGTCCATGGTACTTAACCATTATGATTCATTCCTCTGGATCCCAGATAACTAGTATTTTATGGTATTAAAATACTTCCTAAACTCATGAATTATCTTTAAGTTCTTTCAAACTTATGAATTAAATGAAAGGCCAAGGAGTTCTGATTCTCTGAAGCAGCAAAGAGATTTTGACATTCATGCAATTTCCTAAAATGATATAACTTCAGTGCTTTTATAAACTAAATTTCTTACAGCAAAAATGTGTCTTCTTTTCAATGGTTAGTATAGGCAAACAGCAATGTTTAATAGTACTTTTCTAATTACAGAAAACATTTTCATATTTTAATGGGAAAATGATTGATTCCATGATCACCAGACAGGATGCTGTAGATCAAAATTTATTAAAAAGAAAAGTTGATGGCTAGAAAAACTGAACAGAAACTAGTTTACAGAATAAAAGATAATTTAAAAAACTACATATGTGTAAATGCACACAGTTAAGATGATGATTAGAGACATGTTTCCAAAATGTGACCAGTATCTTTGGGGAGGAATTTAGCTGTTTTTAGTTTCTGCTCTGTACTTTTCTATACTCTCTTTTTTAATGAGCACAAACCATTCTTACAAAACAAAAAAGATGCCCTGACTGGTGTGGCTCAGCTGGTCGGGCATCTTTCCATAAAGTACAAGGTCACAAGTGTGACCCTAGGTCAGGGCCATGCCTGAGTTCCGTGTTCAGTCCCTGCTCAGGGTGCACACAAGAGACAACCAATCAACATTTCTCTCTTACTTCGCGATGCTTCTCTCCCTTCCTCTCTCCCTCCCTTCCCCTCTCACTAAAAATAAATAAATAAAATCTTTTTTTTAAAAAAGGAAGATGAGAAAGTATAACAGTAGAAAATTGTAAGGGTGGGAAATTGTAACCTACCCCACTATTTTTTTGACACTGTTTCTCTAAGTGCTAACTCTGACTAATATGTAGCTTTCATGCTGGCCAGGGCTTTTCTGTTGTATTTAAAACCAGCATATAAATTCCCTAAAACAGACAGTGGTTAGCAGTTTGAAAAAAAAAATTTTTTTAATTCAGGAGCTGGCAAAAGACACCATATCATGTCTCCCAAATGGCGGAACTACCTGTAGCATATTTCACTAGACAATCTCACACAGCTTAAAATAAGATTTTTGCATCCATTATTTCTACTGTGAGTTTCCTAAGGGGTTCTGTGCAGGAGGCACACAGATATCAAAATGTTTCAGACACGTGAGGCTAAATGAGAAAGGTTATTAGCAGAAGGAAACCCATCTTTACGGTAATCACTGTCCTCTCATTTCCATGTAATGGCACCCAAACAGATAATGCAGAGAGCCTGCAAGACCCTCGGCCTTTTTGGAAGGACATGTTACAGTCAGACCTCCCTAGGAAGCGTGGTAAAACTAATTCTGTTGGTGTATTGTAGAAAATTTAGCCCAAACAATAGGTTGCTGACCCCTATTACAGATCAACATATATTTCATCTTTCACATTCTTATCACCCTAATGGTGCATGCATCTTCTCCTTGGGAAGGCTGAAAGGAAAGTGCTATTACCTGTATTTTGCCCCCAACATGACATGCATTTGAAAGTGCTGTCTTTTAAAGTTTTAGCTTTCGTAATTAGTCTGCTTTTTCCACCTAACAGTAAATGGCACGGCACTGTCCTGAGGGACAGTTGGCCTGGAGAAGTCGTGCAAAACAAAACAAAAACAAGAGCAAGTAAACAAACAGACCTACGCTGAAACAATTAGTTTTTAAAATCTTTGCACATCTAATCACTCATCCAGCAAAGCATTTATTTCTTCCATTTCACTGGTATTGCTCCAAATTCATCTAGAAAAGTTAAGTAAAGGACTGAGCATAACTAACTGCATGTGAAAAGCTTGTTCATTTGCCAGAAGAAAAAAGTACAAAAGCTAGCACACACTCAGCAGGAAAACCCAGCCATCAGGAAGGAGAGCACCACACGGAAAGGCAGCTGTTCCTGGGGAGGCGGGGTTGTGTCCTTCACACTCTTCTCGTCACCTTGGTGTCAGTGCACATGGCCTGGCCCACTATCTTGGATGGCGGACCTCGCTTAAAAGTCAGTCAACTGGCCGCCTGGGAAAGAAAATTTAACTTCACGAGCGTCTCAGTATGCCAGTGGGATTGCTGGCAATACTCTGCGTTTTAAATTCAGATAGTAATAGAGTGGACCACGTTGTGAGCCAGGTTCACAGGATTTAAATTGAGAAACCAGCCAGGGTGGACGCTGGGGTAACGTCCTCCGTGTTTGTTGAAGTCTGCCTAGCAACTGCTGGCAATTTTTTAAAGCACGTTCACCCTGGAAAAACAAATACCTGCCAAAATGCTAATATGGTTCTAATTGCGTACCGTTTCCCTCTGTAAAATGTATCATCAGCGCCCCCACCTTGACCCAAAGTACGACGAACCGTGTGTTTGGACGGGGGATGTGCAGGGCGGGTGCTGTCCCTTTCTGTCCACAGAAAGCAAATGCTTCGTTTAAACACAGACTCAGCCTTTTAGAATGTGGGACATAACACTATTGCACTAACTCGGTTATTAAGAATTCACGAAGACACCTTTGAACACGTACTAAACTATCAAAATTATGGAAAAAATCATCTACACATTGTCTTTAACTTAAATTTGGAGACAACTGATAAAATTGTTTTTAACTTAAATTTGTAATCAAGAGGCCATGGCAGAAATATCATCAGGTTTCAAATATCTCCACATGGAAGGCTTTTTAAAAAAAAATAACATTTCCCTTTCTGATAACATTAGCCACATTAAATTCAATTACATATTCAGAGCTTGAGAATCTTTAAAAGTCCAAGCAAGAAAATACTTGCTCTTACTCAGTTTTCCCGGTCACTTGGAAGTGGCCCGGAGGCACAACTCGAAGCAGCTCGTGGAGCCAGGTGGGACGGCCACAGCGCACAGGGGGCCACACCGAACACAGAGGCACCCAGGGGCGGGGGTGGCCAGGGGCCTGTCTCTGAGCTGCACAGGCACATGTGAGAAAAAGCTGCTCCCTGGCTGTTTTTGAGATTGGGCTCAAAATAGCTACACTGTCTTCACTGCCTGACAACTTCTCGGTCTCAGGTAGTAGACTCAGTACAGGGCACACAGACAGCAGCAGCAGGGGAACATGGCCAAGTCCGTGGGATTCTCTGGGCCAATTTCCTTTCTCTAACGTAAGAAGAAAGCCACAGGGTTTCTACGAGGATTAAGAGATCTCTTCTGCAGCAAGTGCCTTAGTACCATGTCCGACATGTTAGAGGTATCTGTGTTATAAGTGGTGCTATTGTTAGAATTAGTAGCAATGACAAAAATAAATTAAATAATAAAGGCTAGATAACCACATTATTATCTAACTCAGCAGGGTGGGAAGAATATCCATGGAGGATGGTCTGATAGTTGTATAGGTCATCCTAGAATACTAAATTTCCAACTCTTGCAGAATTGCTCTAACTCCTACTGTCACATAAGAAGATGCCCCCTGTCTCTCCTACACTGAGACGTACCAAGAAACAGCCATGTTGCAGCCGGGGAAGCTGCTGTCAACAATGGATTCTGCTAGACGTGCACTGCAGTGTCTCCTTTAGCAAATGCACTGAAGCTCTTCAAGGTTGCCGTAGCGATAAAGCCTGTGAGCTTTCTGAGCCACTGACTCCGGTTTCATCTCATGGACCTTGTGATTCTTACAACTGGCAGGTTTCTTTTTCAGCTCCGGTCTTGATGGGGAAGCTCAGAACCTGATGTGTGTGTTATATACACACCTTACTGGTCCTCTGGTCAAATTATTTTCCAACTCACATTTTCCCACCATGCCCATTTCCTCTTGCATTTACTGTCTGTGTTACTGCATGTGGATTATTAAGGCACCTCAAATCCCTCATGGAGGGATAACATAAGGTATCTTAAAGTTTGACCACTCTGCCATTCAGGATTCACACTAAAACTACAAGAATTCTGTGTTCGGTCTAGTCCAGCCAAGCTACAGTTTAGCAGTAACTGAAAAATATTCCCGATGGACAGATGGTGATGGATGACTACGGAGGAAACTGCTTCAGGAAATAACTGGGAAGTTTGACAAAATTAGCCACAAAGGAAGAAGACAGCAAAGAGCTCTGTAATCAGAGGAGGGTGATTTAAACCACTGAGTGTAGCCAAATGCTCTTGATGCACGAAGCTGTCACGTAAGTGAGATTATCCTCCCTGTCTCAAACGCTCACACCCCGATCTCAGAGGTTCCATCACAAAGCCTTCAGAAGACAGACCAACCCAGGGACTTCAATTCCCCAGGTTTTAAGCTGGGAATTCAACTCAGCATTCCTTTAAGTAATGATTAGTTGAGAGAGCCAGAACACGCAAGATTTCATTTGGGGTGTCTGAGAGAAGAGAGACCTGGTTTACAAGGCCCATTCATTAGTAAATATCACCTCATAGGCATTAAGGCAGAAGAATAACAGACAAATGGTCCACTTTTTCAGAAGCATATGTGTTTTTGCTGATATGTCCAATTAAATGATGAGTTATGCGGTCAACCGCACTTTCCAGCAAGATCACTGGCTACACGGAGGACGACAGACCAGAACAATGACCACATGGGCCAGACATGAGAGCAGGGTTTTGCAAACATTCTCAACTCACAAGGAACTCATCCCAAAAGAAGTTCCACAAAGTTCCGGGAGTAATGTGTGCCTAGAACTCAGCTCTCTGACCTCCTCCTCTGCCCTACCAAAGTCACTGTTCTGCGTCCTGGAACACATTACATACACACTCAATAAACATTTTCAGGGAGCACTAGCTGAACCCCACTAGTGACAGCACCCCATCCTTGCCCACTAGCATCTTTTTTTCACAACATGGGAACAAAAACCACAGAGAGCAGCTGCTGTTCATTTTCACTCACCCGCAAGCGGAGCTATTGCACCCCTCCCAAAATGCAGAGGCCTCTTCATGCTTCTTTCTAGGCATTCAGTGCCCATCAGCTATTTAATAACCCTAAATGCCTGCTTCAGAGTGACTGGTTGCCATTTATTTAAGTGTGCAAAGCTGGCCTCAAGGGCCCCTGGCTATTCCAGTTTCGCTATAAATTTGCAGCAACTCTATTACAACTCAAAATTTGTCTTTCTAGCAAAATACTTTGTATCTATGTTTCAATTTTAATTTTTTTCTCTATGAACATGTGGTCTTCTTAATGTCAAAATATCGATGCAAGTGGGTTGCTATTTCATAGCAAGAACCTCTTAAGTAGCATGACAATAGGAATGTGCTTAATGACAGAACTGCACACTTAAATATAGTTAAAAATGGTAAATTTTGTTATGTATATTTTACCACAATTAAAACACACACACACACACACACACACACACAAAGAATCCCCTAAGTGAGGTGCTCTCTGTATAATTCCATTACCAATCACCTGGCCAACTCATTGTTTACTACGAAGTGTAGAGGCTACTGGTATTCCCAAACTACACTTAAGTGAACTGTATCAAAACTTAAAATCCCAAATGATTGGTCTCTTTAAGACTCATCAATACTTGACTAGCCCAGGGTATGAGGTCACCACCATAACATTTCCTTTCAGCTGTTGTCACTGCTCGAAACTATTCCGCAACGGTGTTCAGGGAAAGCACAAATATCAACCTAGACGGCGCCAAATCATTCCCGAACCTCCGGAAGGCAAACATCTGCCTCTCACTGTGCACCAAGCCCTACAAAAATTCCGACCCTGCTTCCCTGATTGTGTTAAACCTTTCCTGAGCGCCTTGCCCTGCTTTAGTTGCTCTGTAAAAAGAAATTCTTTACTAACTGTCTTAACATCATAGGGAATGCAATAATACATCAGCTGAGATGCTTCGTTATTCCCGCTGGGCCTTAGCTCTAAGGAATGTGTTATTGTTTTGGAGGAACTGTAAAAGCATTCCATTAAAGACAACTGAAAGAAAACACAATCATATCCTTAATGGGTAGGCTTTCTTAAGTGTGTTGGTCTAACTAAGTGTGGGGGGCGATAAAAGAACTGCTTTTGAAAACTGAAGTAAATATTTAAGACAGCTTTTTGTACATTCAAAGCAAATGATTAAAATTTAACTGTCCCCTGAACTTACTCCATTTAAAAAGTTTAAGGAGTTCTTTTTTCACTTGAGGTATAATCATGTACTTTAATAAGCCTTCCTCTTGTTCTGCACCATAGTATATTTCATTCTTAGACATATTATGATTATTTTATTTGCTTGTTCCCTTTTATTTTATCTATAGCCTTCAGTAAAATCTCTATTTGCTCCATAATGGCAGAGCCTGTGACGGAACTGTTCACCATTGAACTTCAGGCCCGACACAGAAGCCGGCACACACTGAGGCCCAGTTTTCTTAGTAAGTACACTCACGACTTCATTCATTTGATCCACAACTAGGTAATGAGTGAATCGATTCCATGGCTGCAAAGACCATCTTAAGATTTAACAAATGTCTATAAACTGCATATGTAAACTTTTATTCTCTGCAATGAAAGAACTCCCAAAATGAAAGAATAGAAGTACGTAATTTCTTTAGAATCTAACGACTTAACACACCTTAGAATTTTACATGTAAAGACGCCACAACACAGCTTTCTTCAATCTGAATAAAGACCGGTTACTACATTTTACAATGGCCCTACCTGACTGCAGGTAAACACTTTGGTATAAGCATTCTACAGTAACTTTGGTTTCTTTCTACCAAACCAACACCTTTCGATACCCAAATAGTAAAGTCTGCAAGGAATGCTGTCACTAAACAAAGGTAGGGCTTATGATATAAACCTGGAACAAAAATTACATTGTGTATTCAATAACTTTCTAACCCAATCCTTTCTGAGACATTTATAGTCCTTAAATTACTATATATTGCTTCCACCAGAAAAGGGACAACAAAATAATGTTTTCTTATGCTTAATGAAAAAATGACCATTTCTGTCCAAAATTTAATTAATAAGAGCTAGCTAGCTGTGAGGCTCGGGACAAAGAATGAATCTCTTGTACTGATCCCATTTCTCATTACCACATGGCTTCTGAGAAGATTAACCTGGATTAATTTCAATGGCAGGTTTGCTTATCGACTGCTTTAACAGTTGAAGACCTTCCTGTTGCCTTATCTTCCTGTGGAGTTTAGGAAAATAAAAGTCTTGGCAAATACAAGAGCACTACATAAATGTCACATGAAGAACAAATACTCTCTGTAAGCTACTACTTGGAACCCTGTTTTGATTGATTGGGAACACATATAGTATGGATACAGGTATGTACCCATACTATAAACAGAACTAAAAACAGAACTTCAGAGAGCAGATGGTTCTGCCCCTCCCTTATGAAAAAGAAACCAGAGACCTAGAAGAGATATCCAGCGCTGGGTCACCTCCCTCTTCTTTCTCCTCATCGAATGCTCTTTTCAGGGCAACTAGCTGCTGATAAAACTGGTCCAGTAGCCTTCGGCCTTTCTCATCACCACCATACCATGAAACCACTGATGTGAACGTGCGTTTCTTTGGAAGAAGGCGTTTTCGAGTCTGTCTGTAAACTGGAGGACCATATATTGATGCATAGGTGGCAACGAGACACTGGTCTGCCTCGCAGAAGCACTGAGACCAAACACAGGCAGGAGAGTTGGGGGAGAGGAGGCTGAGACAAGAAGAGAGCAAAGAAGGCAAGGGCCAAATAAATGAAGCTTTCTTCCTCTAACTGCAGATTAAGTTATTCCAAATTCAGATCCACATTTCAGAAAGAATACACACATGCCTACCTATCCCACTGGATATTTTCTAGCCATTTTTCAAATGGTCTCAAAAAAAAAAACCACGCAAACAAAAACACCTCCTTAATTACTTAACATTAAAACACATTGTTATTTCCTTATAGGTAATTTTACATGAACCACTGCACTATTTCTGCAATGCAAGTCACTATTTCCAGGCCTGATCTGTCTCCTAAGCACACAAGTAAACATCCCCACCTTGACTTCAAAGTCACATTTTTCTCCAAAACAGCTCTCTTCCCAAATGTTACTATGTCTCTCCTTTTTTCATATTAGAAACCTTGAAGTCATCTTTAATTCTTTTGTATTTTTTCACATTTCACTAGATCCTATCAAAATTCTCCATTCCCATTTCCTCAAATATGTCCCTTTATCTTCCTGTCTCATACCTCCCCAAAGTTCCCAGGCCTTCTTCATCTTACAGGTCCTATTTAAGTGGCTTCCCTTGGCCACCACAGCACGAAGTCACCCAACCTCCCTCTGGTGCATCATGCTGGTACCACTTTATTGTCAGTTGTGCCATCTAGACCTATAGGGGATCAACAAAGTACATCTACTCAGTCAGCAACTAACGGAGTCTATTATCTAACCACATCCCTGCAGACACCTAGTGGTGCCTTACATTCAATATTAAATAAAAGCCTCCATAATGATAATGATGCATGGTTTCCACTACCTGTACCGGCAGGCCGGAGGGTTGTGGGAGGGGGAGTTCATCAGCACTCTTCAAAGGGCTCGCATCACCTCAGAGCACAGGGCACGAAACTGCACGCTGCAAGCAGAGCTCGCGTGAGGAGGGAAGGCAACACACATCAGAACCCAAATGACAAGCTCTCATGGCTGAGACATGAAATAGTCCTCGAGCCACAGAGACCTGGCAGCTCCTGAATCAAGAAGGTGCCTGGATTTTCTTTTTATCCTCTTTGGACAAGCAAAACAGAAATATTTCTGGCATCTGTAATGAAAGTTCAGTTTGCCCTGATTATTCTTTATTGGTAGCAAACCTCATCCAGCCACAGCCTGACAATGTTCTATTTCATAACAAAGGAATAACAGTATTTCTAATAATGAAAACCCATCTTATTATATAAGAACTTAACACCATCTCAAGAAAAAAAAGAAAATAATCTCTACTATAGAAAAAAAATTTATTCTAAAATACAAAATATATGAACATAGTTAAATAAAAACAAATATAATCTTTTCCCAATATAAAGAATCCAGAAAGCACCACCCCCAAATAAAAGTTACCAACACTCAGCTTTATAGTGAGAAGAGTTGCCAACAATATTACAGAACTGTGTGTGCTCTTCCCAACCAACTGAAGACACACACACTCATCCTGAAACAGCAATGACCCTGCAGCCTTCCCTCCACCTCGAATGCATGCACTGGCCTGGAAGGGGCTCTCTTAATTTGAGCACTCAGAAACTAGTTGAACTAATCACATATCAACTCAAAAGAACAGAACTACAATGCGAGAAAATAAACTTTTTAATAAAACCCAAACAAAGGGCAATATATAAATAAATGGCAATGGTCAACGCAGACTGGGCCAGTCCAGAGTACCCAAAGAAGAGTGGGATGTTTAGCAATACACAGCTGGACAGGATCAGAGAGACAGACAAGAGAAAGACTTTCTGGGTGGGTAGATATTTTTATCTTCAGCCACTAGAAACAGGAATAATTGCAGCTTCGGGCTATCACCAGTGGGCGGGGGGGAACAGGGGGGTTGATCTGAAGAGCATGGGAGACAAAGTTAAACAGCAGGAAGTAGCCAGACTGTAATAAACACTTGGTGCCTAAGGTGGACACTGAACTTTGTCTGGGAGGCACTGGAGAGAGGTCAAAGGAATTCTGCGCATGGAAATAAACTGACAGCAGTTGTACTTCAGGAAAGAATCATGTACAACACAGTGAAATACACTCTCATCCCCACCACAGGAGTCACTGAAGACTTACAGCACAGATGCGGACACAGTCACTTGAGAAAGCCTCCCCTGTGTAACTACATCACATCCAGCCCTCACAAGAAGCTTGGTTAATGAAAAAAATAAATTTTCAGCCCTGGCTAGTGTGGCTCAGAGGACTGAATGCCAGCCTGCGAACCAAAGGGTCGCCGGTTCAGTTCCCAGTCCAGGCACATGCCTGGGCTGCAGGCCAGGTCCCCAGTTAGGGGCGTGTGAGAGGCAACCACACACTAATGTTTCTCTCCCTCTCTTTCTTTCTCCCTTCCTTCCCCTCTCATAAATAAGTAAATAGATCTGTAAAAGAAAAAAAGAAATTTTCAAATGATTCGCTGATTGTTTAATTCTGTAGATCAGCAATTTTCAACCACTGTGCCTCAAGAATTTTTAAAACATGCAATACCTAACTATTTAGTTAGGGGCACTGACCTCTTTTCCCTTCAATTTTCAAATAAAAAATGACAACAGACAATACAACAACAGCTGCCCAGTGTGAATGAATCAAAATCATACCTTTCTTTTGGTCAGATCGGCAAAAAATCTATTTTTTAGTGTGCCACAGAATTTTAGTAATTAGTTTATGTTTGCCATGAGATGAAAAAGGTTCAAATAGCTGCTACAGACTAGATTTTCAGCAAGAAAAAAAGGATTTGATCAAGTAATATTGTGAAGTGCTGCATATTATATATTCTTCTAACAAATTCACAAAATGCAAAGAACTAGCACATTAAAGTCTGTAAGCAGTTGTGCAGGAAAGAACTTTTTAAAATAGGAGACTTAGTAACACAATACAGAACTAGTGTTTCACAGCATACTTTCTTGTAAATCATACAATGAAACGTTCAGTTCTGCAAGAATGAAACTCAGCAGAAAGTGAAATCCACTAGTAATGACAGGTACACACAAAACACAAAACTCCTCCCCTTCCACATCAGCATGAGAGACTAACACTAGCTTAGAGTTTCACTATATACTTGTCCATACTCCACATCAGTGGTTTCCAAACTTGGCTGCATATTAACGTCGCCCAAGCACTTTAAAAAAAATACTAATGCCCAAGCTTTACTTCCAGAACAATTAAATCAGAATCTCTAATTTGGGCATCAATAGTTTTTCAAAGGTCCAGATGACCCAGCACTGGAACCTGGGCCTGGGATCCAAGGATATCAGATGGCTAGAAGGAACGCAAAAATGTCACCACCCCTCTACCACCAACTCAAAAACGCAGAGGTAGCTATTTTACCTCCTTTAAGTGCCTGCTTAAACTACTGACTTGAATGCACAGGTTTAACCAACCTTCCTGGGGTGGCAGTAATGAGCAGTGTGCCATCTTGCCCCCACAACATAGGCACGAACAGTGTTACTAAGCCAGACAGCCAGAAAAAGAAGTCACTGGACACTGAAACAGAAAATTCTACAAGCCTGCCTTTTTCAGAAAGCCGTCCCACCTTGTCCCCAGCTTATAAAGACCCCAGCCAGTACAGGGGACTTTACTTTCCTCTGTGCTGCCTCCCTTGTGCTCAAGCACTGGCTTAATAAAATCTGTCTGGAAACTCCTCTGGGGTGTCCTCTCAGTTTCTACCTTGGAGACCCCAGGGACCCCAATGCCAGTAACAACGCTCAGGCAAACCTGCAGGGAGGAGGGTTAAGAATACTGCTATATATTAGGAGTTCACTATCGTTAAAGTGGTTAACAGCAGAGTTGGAGACGTGGGAAAGGGAATGTGAATTCCAGTTAATAATTCAACTAGAAAATCTGCCCCTGAAAAACTGAGAATGGGCTATATTTATTCTGCACATGATACCAGATCTCAAATATTCTTGGCCTCCCCTTCTCTGTACTTATTCATCATCACACTGGTGGTTTAATACTAGTACTAGTGTATGCTGAGCTGATAGCCAACAACTTCTTTAAAGGACTCTCTAATTTTATACAAACAGAACCAAATTTTCTATTATTTTCCAAACTGGAATTACTGGTACCTATTTCTCAGAAGTTTTAAGTGTGATTTCCATAAAACACAGCCAGAAGTAAACTGCGAAGCCAAGACTTTCAACCATCTTCCTGGAAAAGACGTTTTAAAACAGCATATCAGAGAAGGCTCAGGACTTAGCTAAATGATCTCAACTACTTATTTTATAGCCATCATCCCAAGCTTGGAACTTTTATCATCCAAAATGCAATAGAGGTATTATAATAGTTGAAAACTCGTGTTTCAAAGCATAGTTGTAAGTTAATCTTCCTGGGAATGCATTTATCATCCAGGAAAGCAGTAGGAAGAAAAAAAGTAATAATATATCCTTAACCCAGTGTTCATAAGGAAGTCAGAAGCTGAAAAACCAACCACATTGCAAAATATTTGGTGATCCTGACTATCATTTTTAATTTTCATCATCTTTGAGTAGACAATGAAAACAAACAATATAATCCCCCAAACTAAATCTAGATTTCAAATCCTTCCACTCAACCTCTCAACATTTCACTTGAACCTGTGAATAATTAGCTCAGATGATATAATGGTGTATATCACTTTTAATTCAGTTGTTTTCAGGGCTAAATGACAGAGAAACAATCTCCACTGTCCTTTATTTTGCCTTTGCAAAGGCACGCAGTTGGTTCTTTCTGCCAGAAATGCCTTCCCATCCTGCCTCCATTAAGACATTTAGGTCATGAATCATACGCATAGAAGAGAGCTTGACCTAATCTTAACTCTGCTGCCTCCTCAGAAACTCTCCTACAAACCTCACCTAATCCTACCCAACATATTAGACTCTTTTAACCTGCCCTTCCCGGCCCTACCCAGACTCTTGCTGCCTAGGGCAGCCTCTTTGATTCCTCCGAGTAGAAAGAACCACTCCGGTTTCCTCTACTATACACTCTTGCCACACTGGGTGGCACTCCTGTGCCTCTGCTCCCCTGAAGTGCAACCCTCCTGAAAACAGGGGCCAGATGACCCCCTCTTCCTTTCTATAGCCCTGCACCAGGCACAGGATTCTTAGGCTCATAGTGAATGTCTCCCGAATGGTGTCCTGAGCGACTTTGTAAAATCTGTACATAACCATTCACTGTAACCCCTTCTTGCAAGCATCATTCTCATTCAGCTTGAAAGCTCTTTGAAAGTAGAAATTACTCCTTCTTTAGCATTCCCATGGACCCTACAAGACAAGAGGAGAGTTTTTAGGTCCACAGGTCATGAGGTGGCTCACTGTACTTTTTAACTTACGAAAGGGATACAAAGTGAAGTGACACTCAAACGAGAAGACACAGCCACGTTCCAAGTAAGTACTGAAAGATGCTTTTTCCTCAATTCTGTGACTACCTCCCTCTCAATGTACTAACTGAAGCCAAGCAAAACGTAGGCTCTCCAAACCCACCCACCCAGACAGTGTGCCCCAGAGCTTCGCAAACAGCACCTCCTACTGACTCACACAGGAATTTGGACCACTGTCTTAGAAAATCCCACAGAAAAACACAACAGGAAGACGTTCTATTTAAGAAAACAACTCCAAATTATCTGAGTTGAAGGTTTTCTTATTCACAGGGGATCAAGGTTTCCTGGTAACTCCAGAGTAAACAGGCACATGGGAAGTGAAGCTGGGTTTTTTCCCTCTCAAAAAGTAATTGATGGTGAACTCGAGAAAGAAAACCGGGGAGAAAACACAAAAGCCTCTGTATTTTTGCCTGCAGTCGGTTTCATCCCTGGCTAAATTCCTTCCTTCCCCACCCATCATCACTTTAACCAGTAAGAAGCAGAAAATCTGAATGACTGATAATCTAAGTTGACAAAAAGTGCTAAAAATGGTAATTGCTAACGAAGGAAAGACATACTTAAATACTTCTCCTAGACAATTTTGATTTCACCAAGAAAAAAGGGGGGTAATAAAATCTATTTTTCCACCACTTAAAGTGCCAAAAGGCAGCTCCTTTGGAGAAATTTATATCCAAAGAAATTTAAAAACTGCATAAGCACCAGTTTGAGACAAGCCACAACTGCTAAACACACAAAATGAGAGAGCAACATTCGGGATATTTAATAATTTAATTCAAGGATCATGTTACTTAAAGAGGCTCAGAGTAACAAAGTGTTCTCCTTAACTACTATTAAGAAAAACAGAAAATGCTTTATACTGTACTAATCTCTCTGCACGTTGGCTGACTACAAACTCCCCACAAAAAGTATAATATTGACTAAAACAATATTAACGTCAATGGCCACGTAGGAGAAAAATCATAATATGTACAATAGAAGTCCATAACAAAATCTTTTTGGAAAATAAGGACAATACATTCTTTTCCACCTAAGATATTAATAGTAATGAGCCTATTATTCCTTGAATAATGCTGGCAACTGACTAGCAGCTGACTAACAAAAAGAAACACACCCGGAATAAGACTAGTACATCTACACAGTGTATACAGAGAGGGCGTTCATCGTGAACTGGGACAATGTGTTTGCATGGTTTAAAACACATGGTATTGCTGCTGTATACGTATTTTAATGACAGGCTTGCAGAAAGTGTCATGTGTTTTATCTGCCAGCACTGCTCCTTTAAAGACCTAACTTAATTTAACCACACCAAAGTTTGTTAAAATGAGAATGCATAAAGCTTTCGAAGAAAGGATGATTATGCAGTTAATTATTCAAGTCAACAAATGCCGATTATATGTTAGTCTGATTCCTTTCTTAAGATTTTATTCATTTGTTTTTTAGAGAGAGGGGAAGGGCGTAAGAGAACGAGAGAAACATCAATCTATTGCCTCTCGTACATGCCCAACCAGAGACAAACCTGCAACCCAGGCATGTGCCAGGCATTGAACTGGTGACCTCCTGCTTTGCAGGATGAAGCCCAACCAACTGAGCCACACGGGTCAGGGCAGTTTTAGTCTGATTCTTAATTACCAAACCTCATCATGGTTGTCAACTACATCAGAAGAAGCAGAGAAAACTGCAAGGACACCTGCAGATCCAAACTTGAGAAGCATCACACACTGTGCCAGCTCCGGCGAGGGTCTTGCTCACTTCTGGTATACCTGCTCTCTGTGTTTTACTCCGCATTCCCTTCCATGGATAGGTTTCTTCTGCTTACTCACAGCTTCTTCTCCCTTGTAACTCCAGGTTGCCCATGGACAACACTGTCCCTCCTGGCTTCTCCCTTGACCCACCCTACTTCCCATTCCATTCCCACTACCACTCTAGGTCTTGGTTTCCTGGTTTGTTAGAGATTGATCACAGTGAGTTTTCAGAGCCACTCACACAGGTGATGGCCGGTGTTGGGTCTGGGGCCCCATCTAGGCCCATCAACTGGGGCCAGAAGGGCTGGGAAGCAGAGCTGGTTGGTACAGACTGGCTCGCCCCTCTCTTTCTTCACCACACAGTGTATGAGAAGGCAGGCACAGAACCACATAAACTACAAAGTACATAAATTTAAAAGTAGCATTCAGAGAAAAAAGCAAGGTAAGAGTTGAATTAGCCTGAGGATAAACTCTAAAGTGCCCTATTTTGCCTAAATAAAATGAAAATATTAAATACATCAAGTAAAAGGCTGGACTTTAAAAAAACAGAAAAGAGTCCCCAAATTGAAGAAAAGACCATTCGTGGGACAACAACAAATCATTATTGTAAGTTCTGCAGGTAAAAAAGAGGAAAATGTCAGCTACAAACTTCAGAACAACCAACTTAACGTAATTTTGATTATCTTGACCGTTTAAACTAAATATGAAGAGCAAATCCATGCCATTTTTTTACTACATTAATTTGCCTCTAGCTTTGCGTTTGTCCCTCTAATAAACCACATTCACCAAAGCTTTAGATACAATTTCTCTCATTAGGGAAGCCTAGCCTACACCAAAGCACATGACTGCTGATTTAAAGAAAATAATTTATGTCTTATTAACAATAGTCAAAGTCAAAACAGCACTCTTCAAATCCTGGCTGCCACAAACTAGCTGTCTAACCTTGAAAAAAAACTCAATCTGAAACTATTCATGTTGTTGCCTAGAAGAAAGACACCACCACCCCACCCAGCTTTCAAACGCACTGATTCTTCTGTGAACCCATTTCAAATCAGTAAAGCTTAAAGCTCCTTATTTAATGTCATAGCACTCACTTAAGTCACGCTACAAGGCACGGCACAGACCCCCTCATATTATGGACTATCATCCTGTGGCCGATAACCTCCATCCTAGATAACCCTATGGAGTCCATGGTGAAGAAACACATCGTACAAGAGTTCTGACTGCTAAGTCACAGAACCAGGTGAAATCTTTGAGAGGGATGCCATTCTGGAAACCATTCTGCCACATGGTCTACAAGCCCAATGTCAAGACAAGAGCTTAGAGAGAAAGAGACAGAACACATGAGTTGTATCTAAGTGGGTCTTTACCTGCCAGTCTGAAATGAGGCCTCCTTATTTTCTATTATGCACCTAGCAATGACACTGGAACCAACCTTTCCTCTTCAGTTGGATGAAATGCCAATTCTTTGTGCCTGTAACCAATTCACAGTATTATATAATCTTTGGCTGCTTCTGGATCATATCCATACTGTGGATATTATGGTCTCGCTATCCACAACTCTATTGGTCAGGCTGTATCTAAAACATCGTACCACTGCCACATTGAAAATGGGACATTGTTCTTGCTCCTGATAGTCAAAAGAATGGTAAGGGGTCTGAAAATTAAGTCCTATAATAAGTAAGTATGTTTAGTCTGAAGAAAAGAAGGCACAGAGACATAAAACATAATCTTCAAATGTACCTATAACTCCAAATGGCAAAACAAGGGCAAACAGATTAAAAAAGATGGGGAGGATTTTCTAAAAATCAGCACGGATTCACGTTGTGTACATCTGAAACCTGTTTGTCTTTATAGCTGTTGTAGGTGACATGGAAGGAGCCTCAGTGCTTGACTGGAAGCAGAGCCAGGGGCCCTCTCAGGCTTCTCTGTACGCTCTACACATTGGCAAGAACTTATGAACCCGTGGGCAACCACAGCCTACTTCAGCCATCATGATCTGCTTTTCTCCATGAGGTGCTTTTAAAACTAATAGAGGTTCCCTGTAGAAAACTACAGGTAAAGGATAAAAGTCACCCATAATCTCATCACTGAGACAGTCACTTAACGTTTTGGTGTAATTTCTGCCCCAGTCACTTTTCTAGTCATAAATATATGTGTAACAAAATTTGAGTCAAATGTTCATATGCCTTTCTCCTCATTTCTTGCATTTACATAATAATCAACTTCCCAAATCATCAAATATTTATAAAAGACCATGATTTTTAATGTCTACATACTAACCCAAAGTTTGGATATATCATATTCTAAACATGACCGTAAGCACTTAGGTTATTTTTAACTTATAAATTATTACAAATAATACCACAATGACTATCCTTACCCATTCATCTTCGGACACATCTCTGATAATGTTCTATGTTCATACAAGACTGGATTTGTCTTATGCATCCTTAGATATAATAATAACTTGAATCACAAGACAATCAAAGAATGTAATTAAATATACACACATACACAGACTACCAAAGCAAACACAAAGCTCCTGTGATTGAAACTAATCATCAAACTTTATCCTCCCTCAAAAATGGTTACTCTATCTTAAAAACTTGTTTCTGATCCAACAGAAATATACACATTTGTATATTATCAGCTCATTAATGTAATTTGGATTTATCTGTGTAATGAGAAAATTGTTTTGAAATCTTAATATCAACCATGAATAACGGTGTTTGTATCTTTTTTTTTTAAAGATTTTATTTATTTATTTTTAGAGAGGGAAGGGAGGGAGGAGAGAGTGAGAGAAACATCAATGTGCGGTTGCTGGGTGCCGTGGCCTGCAACCCAGGCATGTGCCCTGACTGGGAATCGATCCTGCGATGCCTGGTTCGCAGCCCGCGCTCAATCCACTGAGCTATGCCAGCCAGGGCCTACGATGTTTGTATCTTAATATTGTTCAATTTAGACAAATTCTGATAACTATAAGACTCAGGAAATTCACAAATTCAGAATTAAGAAAATCTATTCAACGAGAGCATTTTACAAAATAACATACAAGGCTCTTTAAACAAAGACCAATAAATGATTTAGCTGGACCTTCCCACAGTCATTCTATCCCAGGCAGACTCTACATCACTACTTAATTCACAATCCTGTCTGTGACCCTTCTTAAAAGACCTATTTTCATAAATTTAGTTTGATTTTCCACATGATCCAATGCTTTGAGTTCGGTTTCAAGAGGAAAGAAGACCATTTTAACTATTAACAAGTAAACTTTCACCAGATATTGATTTAAAATTATTATTCACTTTAAAAAAATGTAGTAGTGCCTTGGTTGGTGTGGCTCTGTTGGTTGGAGTGTTGTACCATAAACCAAAAGGTTGCAGGTTCGATTCCAGGTCCTGAGTTGTGGCTTCAGTCCCCTATCGGGCACATACAAGAGGCAACCAATCAATGTCTCTCTCTCACACCAATGTCTTTCTCTTTCTCTCTTTCTCTCTCTCCCTGCCCCCTGCCCCCCACCCCAGTGGGCATGTCCTCTAGTGAGGATAAAAAAAATTTACATAAAAACTTGTAGTAGAAATTAGGGTACATTCACTACCATCAAACACACTTTTTAAAGGACTCTCAATGACATCTTCTACTTCCATGTTTGCAGAAAGTAATAAAACAGCAAATGTGATCATGTGATTTTCACAGAGCAGTTGTGTGAAGTCATTGCCAAAATAAAAACCAAGTACATGACATTATGACAGAACTCCAGAGCGGCATGTGGCGCACTTGAGAATGCAGTCTGACCACGGGCTTCTCATGTTCACAGGAGCATAAACAGGGGACCGAGACGGCCCAAGCATGGAGGGTGAGCAAATCTCCAAGGCTTTTTCTTTTTTTCCTGAAGTTAACAGATTTAAAATTAATTAATTCAAAATTTGTAGTAATTCAGAGTATAATGAATTGAGGTTCACTTGTGTTCTTTTGAAGAAAGGACTCTCCAAAAGTGTAAAGATTTCATAATCAGATTAAAGCATAGTTATGCTATGTAACACAATTTCTTAAAAATCTAAACTTAATTTTAATGGAAGTAAATAAAGCAAACTTGGTAACCATTCATCCTGGAAGCAAACTGTGTTACTTTATTCTGCTCAATAATAATAAATTTACATTTCTTTTGAGAAATCAGATGGCTCATTATCAAGCTAACCTCCTTTAATTTTGTGAATTTTGGGGAGCAATTAGACTTTTAATTGTGTTTCTATATATTGGCAAACTTTTTATTAAGTAATGCACATTTTGTCCAGAAATTTTAATGAAACATTTTTATGTATTATCAGGTTCAATCTTACAATCCAGAAACCAACTCCTGCCTACTTCGTGCAGCTATTCCAATTACCAAGAAGCACATGACAGCTGCATCCTTAAACAACCTGATGCCTGTTGCTGGTGGACTACCCACTCACCCGTACTTGCTAGACTCTTGAGAGAAGGCAGAACAAATGATAAGATATAAAATAGGATCAATTCTTATCCTTAACACCATTCTAGAAGAGAATCAGACAACCTGTGTTTTTGGACTATTCCTTTCTTCCAGGTGTTATACGTGTTCAGGTATCCCTATGAAGCCAGATCAAGAGAATCATGATCGCAGATTCTCACACTGAAACTTACTCTCAGGGCCATAATGGAATAAGAACTCAGGGTCCCTGAATGTCAGTTTTAAGGCCTAACTATCCATTAGTGATGATATCCACTGGTAATAACCTTTGCCTAGGTTTGGAATCAACGCTGTATTTCTGCATAGCTTTCTCAGCACATCTTCAGAACCATGATATCGAATACTCTTCTATATACACACACACACACACACACCTTTAGTAATATTTAAATTGTGAATCATATGAATGTATTACCTATTGAAACAAATACTAAGATTAAAATATCCTAATTTCACCCTGACTGGTGTTGCTCAGTGGGTTGGGCATCGTCCAGCAAAGAGAAAGGTCACAGGTTCAGTCCCTGGTTGGGGCACATGCCTAGGTTGTGGGCCAGGTCCCCAGATGGGGACATGAGAGAGGCAATCAACTGATGTTTCATGATATTTCTTTCCCTCTCTTTCTCCCTCTCTTCCCCTCCCTCTAGAATCAATAAATAAAATCTTTTTTGAAAAAAGTCCTAATTTTATTTACATCCAATTTGACTTAAAATGTTCAAGCAGAAAGACTCAGAGTAAAAAAAAAAAAAAGGTATACCATGGGCTATAGTTTACTGAATTCATCTTGAAATAATTAAAAATTATTTCTACTACCGAAGGAATGTGTTCTATTCAACATACACAAAATAGTGGCCAGGGGAGAAAGTTGAAGCAATTTTATTTAAAGTGGAAGTTTCTGCTTCCCCTTCCGTAAAATGATCCAGGAAGACCCCACCTAAGACCACCTAGTACACTCATTTGGAGGAACAGATGAAAGCAGATATTTCTCCCAGCCACTCCCACCAGAAGAAAACACTTGCTACGTTCCAGTCTCAAAATGACAAAACTAATGTTTGCAAATAAGGATAAGTTTGAAGGTAGTAAAAATATACCACATAAACCACCAAACTCTATCTTATTTGTATCAGTCGTACTGTTAGCCTTTGTGAAAGTCACAGTGTTGCAAACCTACATATTTTAAGAGTATAAAATATCCCCCCCTTTAAAATATGTGCTGTGTACTCTGTGGAGAAAGCATGTATATAACCCAATGCAATGGAAAAGTTGGTTTTCATCAGTTATGATGCTGACTGTATTTTGTCTTCTCCAGCCATTGGTATTCGAGGTTCCTAAAGCATTTTTGCTTTGATGAGTCACATCTGTAATACAATCACTATACCCATCCCTACCTAATATACTGCAACACATTTTCCCCTCCAGGATCTGGCCATAGTCATTTCACAAGAGGAAAAAAAAAAGAACTGATTAAAAGGAAACAGGACAGACAGTGAGTAAGCCATGAACAACTGCCCAAAGCACTGTAAAAGCCAGATCATTTCCATGTGTTTCAATTAAGGCCGCCATGAGCAGTGGGCAAAGAACTAGAGAGAATACTGATAAAGTTGTATCCATTCCCTCCCTTTGTTAGTGTAGTTATAGATGAAGGATAAGTACAATTACTGGGAAACTTGCAAAGTTTTAACATAGGAAAGCATTTGGGATAAAGCTAATGCAAACAGTCTATTGGTAATCCCACCAGCCAATCAGAGCATATTAAAAAGCACTATGGACAGAAATGACTATGATTGTATAAGCAGTAGGTGTCTTTCAAAGGCAGGGTAACAAATTAGATTTTCTTCACTTCCTTACATGTCAATTATATATTTATTTTAGAAAATTTAGAAATGACTTGTAATAAAAAAAACCAGATTAGGTATAAATCTTTTAGACTAGGCAGTTAAAATCTACAAATCACACTGAGCATCAAAATGTAATAAATAACATTTCCAGTTTTGGCAAATTCTTCTGGTTATAGTAAACTTTTCTACAAAATCATTTCCCCCACTAAAGGGTGTTAGAGATTGAACTGTGCCGCCCCCAAATTCCCACAGTGAGATCCTAACCCCAGTACCTCTGAACATGGCCTCATTTGGAAACAGTCATTGTAGATGTAATTAATGAATGGTGAGGTGCAATCACCCTAGTGGTCGCATATGACCCAAGCCAATATGACTGGTGTACTTACAAAAAGAGGAAATTTGGACACAGAGACACACAGAGGAAATTTCATATGAAGATGAAGGCAGAAATCAGGATGGCATCCCACAGGCCAAAGAGCACAACACTGTCTCACAGCCTTCAGAAGGCACTAACCCTGCTGTGCCCTCATCTTGGACTTCTAGCCTCCAGAACTGCAAGACAACAGATTTTTGTTTTTGAAGCCACCCAGTTTGTTGAACATTTTTACAACAGCCCTAACAAAGTAATATAAAAGGTTTCAAAGGCACATGAAGACATAAAACTTGAACCACATACATTTTTCATAACAATCTGTCTTTTGCTGCGTAGCACTTGAAAATCCCTACGCTCCTCTTCCCCTTCCCACCCCCACTGCTGCAGTTACATAAGGCCCCACAAATAAGTTTTCTCCAAGGGAATGTGAGAAGAGGTGACATATGCCACATCCAGCCCTGACCCTTAAGACCATGGCCCACCTCCTCCACACTCTCTTGTTCTGCACCAGCTCACATTTGGACACGGCGACGACCCACCTTCAACCACACAGATGAGGCCTATGACTTACAGAACAGCACAGCAACTTCGCAGAAGGAATCTGGGTCTCTCACTGACAGTATGGGACAATACTACCCAGCAAGTGGGAATACTCACCTTCGACTGTTATGTAAAAGTAAAATATCTCTGTTCCTTAAGCCACGGTATTATTGGGTTTCTCTGCTATAACTGGTTAGTTTTTTGCCCTAACAGAGTATCAGGGGAAATAAAATGTTTCAAACATGTGCAGTAAAACAGTATATAGAAAACCAGGTAGATTTCTGAAACAATAACTAGGACTGAATGGGAAAAGTTCATGTGTACAGATAGTAAAATGAACCACTATTACAGCTTCAAATTTAAGACAATGCATTTGATGATCTTAGTAGTTGGCAAACTGCAATTAAAGTCTTAAAGACATTTTTAATTTTCTTTCATTTTTTTATTTTATTTATTTATTTTTAGAGAGGGAAGGGAGGGACAAAGAGAAAGAGAGAGAAACATCAATGTGCGGTTGCTGGGAGCCATGGCCTGCAACCCAGGCATGTGCCCTGACTGGGAGTCGAACCTGCGATGCTTTGGTTCGCAGCCCGCGCTCAATCCACTGAGCTATGCCAGCCGGGGCTATTTTCTTTCATTTTTTAATTTCAAACTTTTTCAGTGAGAATACTTAATTTAGGTTAATAATTATATCTCTACAATTTTACATAAATTTTAAAGGTACAAAAGAAAAATGAAATAATATATAAAAAGTTTCACACTCCTCCTCCAATCCCCTCTTTACAGAGAGACAGTATGAAACTGGGAAGGTATTCTTCCAGACTAAAACATTTCTTTTAAATAATAAGGGTAGTCAAATTTTAAACTCAGCTCCAGAGAGGTTTCAATTTTGATTTGTGATACACACCTACAGTCAAAGCCAAAACACATTCTAATATGCATATGGAGCCTTTGAATTTTCATCGCTCTGGAAATAGAAAAGTATTTTTCAAAGATGCTAATGACCAGCAATATGGCCTCTTTCTTATTCTTAAATGTTTCCCCAAATGTCATTATGTGAAACTGGAATACGTGTGACCAGAAGAAAGTTCCTGGAGAACAATTCGATACTTCTCCATTACTTCATTCTACTGCAGATGAACCATAATGTCTCTTTCTGTCTGGTCAAAACACTGAAAATTACTCTTCTGGAATTTGGGATGTTTGCCTTTAACTTACAGGTTTTTTTCCAGAGTGAGTATCCCAATCCTATATGGACACTTGTCTATCAGGAAGACACTTTCTAATGAACTAAAGAAGAAAATGAGGAGATAAAAACTATTCTCGTTTAGTTACTTAGGAACCTCATTAACCTGTAACCAAGAACAGAATCTGCAATTCTAACCCACAGTTTGTGGGACACACATGTTCCTGGGTGGAAACATGTGTTTCCATTTAAACTGCTGGAATGTATATACGGCTCCACAAAGAGTGATAAATATTAGCAAATCTTCTAAGAATGAAGGTCCTTTATGACCACATACGCTGTGTTTTGATTCACTTTTAAAATGTCTGAGTCATACAAAGCTCAACAGTCTGCTTTTTACATCTATCTGCAAGTTAAAGAAAATGAAAAAAAAAATTCCTTCCACAGATATCATCTATGTCTCCCACCACAGCCAACCCAAGGCAAACCTGAGTATCTGCTCCTTGTCTTCTGTCTTCTTCCCCTTGCGGCAAGCCTGCCCCAGCTAATGGCAGGGCATTCCGAAATGCCCAAGGACTAAGGACAAGTTGGATATTAACCCATGTCAGATATTGCCAAGTAAAGGGCTTCAGGCATAGCATATAAACCAACAGCATGAACCTAAAGCAGGGATGGAAAACTGTGGTCTGGCACATTCTATTTGGCCCACCCAGCATTTTCAGTTTTTTAAAATTTAAATCCCTTTAGGAAATCCATCCCCCTCCCACTGAAAGAAGGTACTTCATCATATATGGTACTGTAGCTCACCTTGCACTATGAACCCCTCGTATGTTGTATGCCAGCCAAACATCTGAGGTATGAATGCCACATAAATCCTTCCACCTCTGAGCCTCCTTACATTCTGGGTCTTTCAATCCACCCAAGCCTACCTCTTCCCGTGGCTAACTTCCACTCTTCTGAAGACCTCAAGAAGTCCTCTCTAATCTCCCAAAGTCCCAGTTAAGTGCTTAGTCCTCTGTGGCCCCAGACTCCTGCTATTTCTGTGATCGTATCACCAGACACCAGACTAATTCCTTCAGTGCAGGGCTGATGCCTTGCTCATGTTGGCCTCTCCAGTGTGTAGCACACAGCAGGTGGTAAATAAATATTTTCAGAATGAAGAAATGGCAATATAAGTATCTGCTCTGAAAATATTTGCTTTTAATATTCTTGGAAGAGTATGCAGATGAATGATGAGATCGACAAAAAAAAAAAAGTAGATCACACAGAAGGCAAAAGAATAAAGAGGCTTGTAAAGGCCACATCTGGTTACACATAGGTGCTTTCCAAGGGCTTAATGACCCTCTACAGCAATATTTAATCTCCTACATAGTCGCTGCTAAATTTTTACTCTTCCCTACCCCTAAGGTAACTATATATTTGTTCCTACACACATTTTCTAGATCCCAAACAGCAAAGATACAAACACAATAAATCCAAATAAATAAAAGAAAGAGGAACATGAACTTGAATCAATTTTTTGGACACAAATGGCATCTTCCCTTATATGGCACATGTATTTTAAGAAATAGAGTTGATCAGAATTAATCAACCATTCCTACCAGTTTCTCATATTCATTTTTTAATCAGCTCCACTCCTGTGTCCCTTTGTTATATATGACGGGCCGCTGTCTGCACTGAAGATCACAGCTTTCAGAGGACACCCAAGGACAGAGCTGACATGGTTACCAACTGTGAGCAAGTAGATCTAAAGGTGCACCTTCATGGATTATATTATCTGCCCACAGTTATGCTTACGGGAAAAGAGGAAGGCTTGGAGGGGATTCCTCCTCTCTGCCTCCCAGGTCAGGAATGTGTTTGGGGAAGAAGAAAATAGGGATCGAGAGTAAAAGAAGATGATCAGGACAGCCCATTTGGCAGCCCTCCTTGTCTCCAAGCAAAGAGAAGGAGTCCTTCTACAAAGGTACCGTGGCAAACAGCAGCCCACCCTTTCCAAACCCCGAGCACCTCCAGCTGTCTATCGAGAACCTATCTCCTTTCACAGGGAAGGAGTGCTTTCAGGGGCTTCTACTGCAGCTGAGACAGGTATGTTTCTCCAGTAATTCTCACCAAGGCAGGAGTAAAAAGCAACTTACCTTTCGAAAAAAGTCTTCCCCACTTTTGCCTTTTCCTTCAGCAGCAGCTGTAAATAAAAATGTAAACATTTAAAATAGTTTCTTTTTTTTCAACCTATGCACTCAAAAACTCTCGAGTATCAGATATGAGAATACCAAGGTAAACAAGATGCCACCCTTGTCCTCCCAAAGCTCAGTGACTGCCAACAGGCTTCCTCGGGGGATACAAACTTGATACAGAAGAAAACGCCAATCCAATCGCAGTTATACATCTTTAGATAATTTCCCACTCCCTTTCTGTCTGAAAGACTCACAAATCTCTAGTTTCACACAAAGATGAAAGTAATCTTCTTTCATAGTTAAGGAACTATGTGAACAACTGTAACTACCAATATAATCAGCTGTAGTGCCCTAAGTACTTCCTGTCTGTAATCAGTCCCAGGCCTGCAGCTGCCTTTTCACTGGGGCTCATGGGACAGGGCCTGCTGAGCTGTGTCCGTTTTATATTTTGCAATGACTATACACTCTACTTGGATTTCGGCTGGCATCATATACTACTTCAATTCACTCCTTCATTAGCTTATATGAAGAGAGAGAAAAAATTGAGAATTAAACAGTAATGGTAAAGTTGCAGGCAACAAAACTGCATGTAAGATTAATTAAAAGGCTGCTGTATGTGAAGTCTTTTTGTATCTACATGGTAGCCTATAAATACAGCACAAACCCATTCTCTATGTTCAAATGCCTTAAGACTGTTAACATTTTTTCTTTCCACCTGTGGGGAGAGGTGGGACGTTTGACCAAAGGGAGAGAGGACGAAAGCCAACAGCATCTTGCTTGCCACAGGCCTCCAAGAGCATCCGTCAGAGGGCAAACACCCAATGGGTGCCTGATTAGAACGCAGAGGGGCAGTGGTTACCTGGAGCAGCCCCCTCTTGCCCTGACAGCGAGAGGAGCTGGGGTGAGAACTCCTGGAACTTGTTAAAATGATTCAAGACCCAAGAAGTATGACAGATCACTGTTAGGAGAAGGATTCAAAATTCAAAGTAATTCTCTCTGCTTTCAAAATAATAACAGGTATTATTAACTGTTTTTCCACCGACTTTTTTTTAATTGCACAGTTAAATACAAAACACAACTTTGTAAAAGCGTGTTTTTGTCAGCAGGTTTGCATCCAACAAAGAGAACACAGGGCACAGGACTCTGTGATTACCAAGGGCAAATTGAGGAAATGCCTGAAAAACAGCTAAAAAGAAATTAAAAATTAAAAATTGGATTCTAATGTTTGGCAGGCTACATAACCCTGCCCATCCCCAAAGATGTTTCTGTCCTGATCCCTGGAACCTATCGATTTGTCGCCTTACCTGGCAAGACGGATTTTGTGGAGGTGATTAAATCAAAAATCTTGAGATAGAAGGATAATCCTGAATTAGCCAGGAGCCCCCAATGTAATCACAAGGGGCCCTTGTGAGACTGAAGCTCCTTGATGTAGCCCAGTGACACCCATGTCAGACCTCTGACCTCCAAAACGTGAGATAATTAATTCACGTTGAGTCACTGTGTTTGTGGTCATTTGTTACAGCAGCAAAAAACGAATACATAATGCCAATAGCACTTTAACTTTGTGTTCTGCACAAACACCATACTGTGAACGGTATGAGCTGAGCGCAGACCCCGAAGTGAGCATCTGAAGCACACATTTCCACAAAAAGATTCTACACAGTTAACTGTACGAATTATGATTTTTCACTGTCTAACTTGGAAGTATATCAGCATTAAAGCCCTTTTAAAAACATTAAATGCAAATCTGAACAAAAGAAAAGCAAAGTTTAATCTTTCTAGATAAATTGGAAAATGTGGTGGACCCTTGCTAGAGGGGCCACCCATGCAAGGTAAAAGGTCAGTGCCCAAACCCAAAGACACAAACCTAGGTGTCGACTGTCTTACAGGAGCTTCAGTTCAGCCACCTCTCTGGCTGTCTTTAACTCTACAGCTAAAAATAGTTTAAAGGGGTCCTAATAAATAACACAACTGCTTGGCAATGAAAACTACATACCAGGGCACAAAATTGTGAAAAAATTCTATGACATCAAGGAAACACTTCTTCAAAAAGAAATTTTAGAATCAAAGATATTTTCAAAGGCCTATCAACGAAGGCAGATAATCACCCCTTTCACACACACAGAACTCTTAACACAACTTAGAATTCATCAGTTTAAATTTCATGATACAACTATATTTCATCACAGAAACTCCCTTTTGGACACTTATTTTGCTCATGACAAACTCATTATGTCACGACCTTGAAATGCCCCCTCATTCCAAATCTGAACAGACTTCACAGAATGGCCATTCAATAGCAGAATGAATAAAAAGGGGGACATTTCCTTAGTTAGATCCAAAGTACAATTAACTATGTTCCAGGAAAACATCTAAAATTTAACCAGAAATCTGCACCTTTCAGCAACCTTATGATTTGCGGGGGAACAGGAGACAGGGTACCAGAAATGGCAAACCCATTAGTACCAAAAATCACTGTTCTTTTTTATTACAAATGTTTATGCTGAGAAACTCCAAATCTGAGTCTGATTTTCTCCTAAATCATGAGAAGTGGTCATTTCCCAAGCCCACTAGAGCCCTGGTAAAAGAACTGGGGTAGATCATTGTCTCAGGTGGAAACCACTGTGGGTCCCAGTCACTGGCTCTTTGCAGGGAGTGTCCTTATCTAATTCCCAAGTGGCTGGGTCTCCTGTGGGACTTTCACTGACCACACCCAAGCACGGTTGTCCAGGCCATAGAAACCAATCTAGGGAGAGCAGCCTTTCACCAAAAGTATCTTCTCTCCACAGGAACAGGAACACTTCTGTGCCCGAATGTGAGAGTTCAATTCTCAAACTTACTCCAAAATCCTCCATATCAAAATATAGACTCTGAAGAAGTGAGCGATTGGGGCAGGTGCTTGTAGAATATTTTTTTTTCTCATTTAAGATGTTCATTTTAGAAACCCAGAAAAGAACAAAGGAAAGTTCGCTCTTTCACCCCACAAATACGTGTCCTGTACTGGCAGATTAAAACAGGCAAGGCCATGCCCTCTTTTACAGAACCTTCGCCCCTATGTCCAAAGCCACCCAACTAGTGAGAGAAAGCCAAAATTAAAATTCAGTTCTACTGACAACTTTCCCAAAAGATCTTTTCATAGTCACAGCTCTCTCCAAATTAAACCTAACAGGACTGTAATTTAGCTCTTCTCATTCTGGGCAGTGTGCTAAAAAGCGAGTCACTTTGCTCCTAACCCAACACTAGAGCTAGGCAGCTACTGTCAGGCCTGAAGAATAAACGTTGCTTCTAGGGAGTCCATCTGAAGAGTTGGACTGCAAGAAAAAATAGGAGGTATGATAAGATCTGGATTCAATGGCTTTCTCTTCAGTACATTTGCAGGGCAAATGTTGCTTGTGCAATGAGCCAGCCCCTACTTGATGTCATGACATCCTTTGACCTTTGAAGTCTGATTATATTCTGTGGTATAACAGTTCCATTGAGTCCTCACATTCTTGTACACTGATACACCCTCATCTTTTCTATTCCACAGGAATATAAACACACATAATGATTTAGTAGCCTTTTTCTGTCTTTACAATATGAGTTCTGCTTGATGTTCCAAAATTTAATCGTTTGATTGTATAAACCATGGATTCTTCTTGCCAATGAAAGCAATTGTTTTTACTTTCACGACACAGAATAAATTATTTCAATACTACTGAAACACGGCTTCATGGGTTGTGCAGGTAAAGCATTTCATATTTTAAGCTGAACAACTCATTTTTTATGTTTATTATACTTTATTCAGTGCTTTGCCATATTTTATTTCATATTTTTGCTTCACAAGAAATATGGGATGGTGAAAGCCACAGCCAATAAAAACAGCAGAAGTTGAAACAGGTGTAAACTATTACAGTCCCCCAAACTTCAGGGGCAAGTCCAGTTAATTACTGAATTAAAGTGGGGTGGGGGGAGCTCAATTTTAAATTCTTTGTAGGACACATGGAAACTTGTTTAAATATTCTTTTCATTCTGAAATGCTTTTCCATTATAACATCTTATGGTTTATGGAGCCAAATCTAAAAACACAAGGGCTATGCATTTTGTATTTAAAATACAGCATTGAAGATCATTAAACATTCCCTTGATAAGCAATGAGTTTTTTTTCACCCCTATTGAATCTGAGCAGGAAAAAAAAACAAGCTCAAATTATAAAAATAATTCAGAAATATATCTTAAAATCTGTACAGATTCAGGGCATTCCTCCCTTTTTTTTACAAGACAGTCCAACTATAGCACATTTGTAACTCAGGAGGCTACTCTACCTTAAGGTCGCCTGAAAGATAAGTTTCTCATCATTACAGAGCCTGAATCTCCTGTAAAAACATTTTAGTAAAAATTTAAAACATTCACTCAGGGTATCAATTTAATCCTTATCCTAAAATAGCTATGTCATATACTCTATTCTGTATATTTCTGTTCTCAGAAAAGTCCTCTGACTATCTGGCCAATCGCACTGACAGAGGAATCAGCAAAAGATGTGGAAGATGCAGTGTCTATATAAACCAGGAGAACTTTTGTGTTCATGAATCATATCTGACACTCTAGATGCATGCAAATCTCTGAGAATTGATTGAATAAATAGTAGATATAAAGCCTATTTTTATTTTTTAATGTTTCTTGATTTTCCAAATAGAGAGGAAGGGAGAGAGATAGAGAGAAGCATCAATGTGAGAGAAAAACATCACTTGACCACCTCTCATACATGGCCTGACCGGGGATCGAACCCATAACCTAGGTACGTGCCCTGACAGAGAACTGAACCCAGCCTTTTGGTGTATGGGGCAATGCTGCAACCAACTGAGCCACACCAGCCAGGTCTAAGCCTATTTTTAAAGTTTCTTCAATTCCCAATTAAAATCATTCAAATTCTCTAGACAACTGAAGAACACTTTCAAGTTTAAACTTCAGTAGAGAATACTGCCATTTGAATGCTGTATGTCACAGTAGATATGAGGATTCTCAGATCTCATCTTTCCTGAAACTCCCTTCCTGCTTCCCAAGTCCACTGTGAACACATCAACTATACCTGCCCTGGTGGGGTCGGGGGGTTGGGAGGATCACATGGCCTGTTGAGAAAAATCAAAAAGAAATAGATAAAAGTAATGTAAATTTTACCTTGATAGTGGCTAGATACTTAAGAATGATTTTCTTCTTCAGTTTAATTTTTTCTTAAATATTTTTTTATTTTTGCAGTTAAAAATTCCCATGTTCAAAAATGCAATAAATTGCCCTGGCTGGCATGGCTCAGTGGATTGATTGCCAGCCTGTGAACCAAAGGGTCACTGGTTCAATTCCCAGTCTAGGTCACATGCCTGGGCTGCAGGCCAGGCCTCCAGTAGGGGGCATGTGAGAGCAACCACACACTGATGTTTCTCTCTCCCTCTTTCTGTTTCCCTCCCTTCCCCTCTCTCTAAAAATAAATAAAAATCTTTTTTTTTAATACAATAAATTATTTAAGGAGACTGTAAGGATGTACAGAATCATCTCAATTCTACAGGTAAGTATGTATGAGTGTACGACACATAGTGTATATGTTAGAAAAAAACTATAAACATCAAAATGTTAACAATTGTTATTTGAGTGGTAAAATTATTGGGTCATTTATCATTGTCTTCTTTGTGTTGTCCAGAAAGCTTTAAATAGCTTGAACTTTTTAATTAGATAAAAATAATCTGAAATCCTTCCTGTTTGAGAGTGCACTGAATTTTACCATTACTGGTTTGTCACAGCATCATTTTCAGCCCACAGTGCATAAAACAATCCAGCAAAAGTCTGAAGGTCAAATGTGGATATAAGCTACCTAAAAAGACAGAACAACTAACACACTATCAGAGATGAATAACAGACAGCCAATAAAACCACACCAAGTATAGAACTCCACAGGCCTCAATTAACCCAGCACCTTCTAGACTGAAGTACTGACTTTCTGCACCTCTCAGTGGAGAAGTTTTCACAACTTAGGCCTATAATAAGAAATTTCTAGCTGAAAACACTAAATAATCCAATATTTGGAAAACTTATGTGATTCATGGCTACATTTAATAGCTAGACAAAAGACAGAAAGAGACATTCTCTAAAATGAATACACCAAAAGAGAAAAAAATTATGTATACATTTCTAATTGAAATAAGACCATGTTTACTAAAAGGTCACATCAAGTCAAACAAAATAAAATATATATAACACCTTACTAATTTGACACATTCTAAAAAGGCTCAATGACTAAGAATATGAAAGAAAAGAGATGGATTATCTACAATAATTTGGACCGAGATCATGGGTCTTAACTATACCAAGAAGGCATCCTGTGAGGCAATTCTTTAAAATTTTGCATCTCACCAAATTTTTAAACAGAGCTAACAGGACAGACAAAGACCCTCTGGGGGTGAGGGAGGAGTCCTATCTACTTACTCTAGCAATGGGGACCACTGCTGTCTCTTTAAGATTTACACCTACTAACCCAGCAATTTTCAACTTTTTTTCATCCCATGGCATGCATAAACAAATTAGTAAAATTCTGTGGCACACCAAAAAGGATGTATTTTTGCCTATCTAAGCAAAAACATGTAGGTATAATTTTGATTCACTCGCACTGGCCAGCTATTGTTGTGTCGGCTGCTGTCATTTTTTTATTTGATAACCTAAGGGAAAAGAGGTCAATGCCCTTCATTGCATGCTGCTTGTTTCAAAAAGTGTTACAGCCCCTGAGTTGAGAATCACTGTCCTAACCCCAGCAATTAATTCCTTGGCAGACCACACTTCTCAAAATGCAACTGCAGGGGATTTTCGTCACATGCTAAATCTCTCAGGGAGGTAAAGCTCTGCCAACATTCCAGAGGGGCGAGGGGCGGGGCGGGGGGGGGACATGCAATGTAAGATGGTGGTGGCCCCACCACACTCAGAGCCTCAAGAAAAGCATTTTCTTGAGCCCAGCCACCTTCAACCGTGTGCCACAAGAATTTTTAAAACATGAGATACCTGACTATTTAGTCAGGGGCACTGACGTCTTTTCCCTCAGATTGTCAAATAAAAAAACTGACAACAGCCAACATGACAATAGCCGTCTGGTGTGAGTGAATGAAAATTACACTTTTTTTTTTCTCAGATCGGCAAGAATATATTTTTTGGTGTGCTGCAGAATTTTAGTAATTAGGTTACATGTAACATGAGATGAAAAAGGTTGAAAATCACTGCTCTAGGCTAGCAACTTTTAGTTCAGAAAGCATCTGTTGCCGTCAAATGTAGGAAAACAATTATTCACAAAAATCTGAGAACATCTAAATTACATTATGAATTGCTTCAAGCAACTTTTAACTTGAACTCTTCAAGCAACTCTGACGAAGAGTTTATTTGGGCTTCAAATTTGCTGACCTGACAAGGAAGACTTCCTCGTCGGCTGGTGACCCTAACTAACATACACCTGTGGAATCTCACTCCAACTGATTAATAGGTACTTTGTTCACATCAAGCACCTTGCTTTTAGACCCTCGTTCTTCCTACCTAAGCAAGCCCTGCAGCACCACTGAGTCTGGCCTGGGATCACAGACACTATTTGACAACTTTGAGTATTTACATTTTTTTTTTGTAATAAAACGCTCTTCTGGCTTTATCAAAAGCTAGAGGGGGTGCATGGCCTTCACACAGCTGAATGGAGTTATGAATACCTAACACACCACAATGAGCTTCTGTTGATCTTCCTATGGAGTTGCACTGTCTGAAGCAAGAGCCACTGGCCACTTGTGGCCACTGAAACGTGGCTAGTCTGCATCCAGATGTGCTGTAAGAGTGAAAAACATACTGGATTCCAAAGACTCAGTACAGAAAAAGTAAAAAAAAAAATCTCATTTTTTAAACTATATGTTGAAATACTACCATTTTTAATACATTGTGTTAAAGAAAAACTACATTAAAATTAATCTCACCTGTTTTATTTTACATGTGATAATAAAATTTTAAATTACATTTGTGGTTCACATTATATTTCCACTGTACAGTGTTACTACAGGAGATAACTTACTTAGCTGTTCCCCAAAGACGACCGAAAAAATTCAAGCAGAGAGCATAGTGACAGGCTACAGAAAAGAAGGAATGTTTCGAAATACCAAGAGTCAGCAGCTGAAATCAAAGCTGTATCTGTCTTAACCTCCTGGGAGCATCTTGAGGGAGGAAGAAAAGGTTGGTTGTTATTTTGGAAGGGTTATGGGAGGGTTAAAGAATTAAAGTAGTTTGAATAAAATACATAATGTTAATAACCATTTCCTTAATATCCAGTGTTGGCCCAGTCCAAAACCATGAAACTATTTAAGAGTTTATGTGGATGGTTATTTAATGGAACGAAGTTTATATTTCTTTTGTGTTTGTAATAACATGGCAATGGGGCAAGCCAACTGGTTTTAAATCAGAACCAAATGTGTCCCAGGCATGTTTAAAGTTCAGGTTATATGCAGAAATCCACGACAAGGCGGTCTATTTGCTGTTCTTCCCACCAAATGGGTGCAGGGGCAGGAGGACACAAAGATATGCCTGCTTTCAAGGGGACCACTCCAGTTCAACTCAACACTAAAAGGCTCATTTACTGATTCATTTAAACAAAACTTATTTGGCACTGGCAGCACATGGTGAGAAGACAAAAGTTGTGGAGCCAGAGAAACCTGGGTTCCACTTGGTTTGCCATTTACTAGCAGTATAACTCCAGGCGGTGATTTAGCCTCCCTAAGGCTCTGTTTTCACCTCTAAAATATACAAATAAGCACTCTATAAGCATTTAATATATGGAAGCCAGCAACCTTGACTTCAAAGAACTTACAGTCTTACTGAACAGTAAGTTCTTTGAGGTCAGTAATAAAAGTGACAAGACTCTTAAAGGTTGAACATTACGTTAAGAGTCATGGACAACAGGAATTCTAAGAATGAACATCACGGGGAGCTTCTAGGCTGACTGCGTAAAGCGGGAAAGGACCAACACATGGCAAGATGGGAAAAGTGTCTTCTGGGGAGAAAGAAGGCTGTGAATACTCATGTCTGTCTGTTTGACTGTCTCTCTTTCCAAAACTTCAGTTTCCCTTTATATGCCTCAGAGCACTTTAAGTAGTACCTGCTCCTAGAAGGAGCCACAGGCACAAAGCAGCAGAGAAGACAGGGACCCCACCCCCCCGCCACCAGTGACTGGGGACATGATTCTTTATCTGAGGAAGCACTCCTCCTCAGAGGACTGCTGGGAAATATGTGTGTGCAGCGGTGGCAGCGGTTGCTGTCACGGGAGGCGTTCTGGAGGGCCTCAGCGCAGACATTCAGCGTCTGCAGACATCGGGTCTCTGTGGCCAGGGCAGCTACAAAGAGCCCACTGGGCTCAACAAAGGACTGTCCTGCCCATTGTGCCAATACCCCTGCTTGAGCAATACTGGTAGGGTGCTCCTTCTAGAAATGACCTTTCTTCAGTCAATGATCTTCCAAATAGTATGTGTCTGTACCACGTCTCCTTTCTACACTGTCAGTGGGCTACCAAATGGACAGTTACTTCCCATAATCTTTAATCTTTCCATACTCTTTTAAGTTGTCAATAAACTTAACACTATCACGAAATTCATCTTTTTTTTCATTGCATGCTGCTTCCACCAGCTCAAATGAGATAGGTCTGATTAAGCAAACATACCTCGTCCAATAGGACAAGGGTTCTCTAATACTCTGGTTGACTGCAGGCGTGACAGTAGAAGAGAGGTGCTCACGAAAAAAGTCATATTCTGGGCCCCACACACGATCCCAGTGAATCTTAATTTTTAAGAGAGTCCAGGAATCTGCGTTTTTATACACATACCATACCAGATAATTCATACACACAGTTAAGTCTTGGGCATTGTGACATCCTGGAATCACACAATAAGATCGAGGCTTTACTTCCAAAGCCTCAGTCAAGATGGCTTTCTATAACCCCAGCCAGTTGCCCATTGCTGACTACTGCATCCTACCTTAACCCCAGGACTACAAAGAAATACTCTGAAACATGTAAAGGGTTTAAATATGAAAATATAAATCATTCTAGGCATTAAGGTCATGCCAGTGTTCTGGGGTTTTAACATAATTCATTACAATAATGTAATTATTACAGCAAGAGAAGCTGCTTTTCAGGACTAACCAAAGAGTGCAGTTACTGACTCACATGTTATCATCAAAACTGTTTCTGCCCCTTCCTAAACTTCCTACACTCAAGGCCTGTTGACCCCAAACTGCCTCATACTACATCTCATTAGAAGAGGTCTAAAGGGCTAAAACAATACTCGTCCTGGGGTACATTTTTCTCTGCTTGAGAGGACCAAGTCTATGACCTAAAGGCTTGTGGGATAAGGGCAGATATGCAAAAGAGGGGCAGCAAAGGGACCTCCTCAGGGGTACCTGACCGACACTCCCAACATGCCCTGCTTCCACAGCTAGCTGCACAAGGCCACCTTCTACAAAATGTGGCTTTGCACAATCAAGTTACTAAAGATCGAGGCACCCTCATTCAGAAGACCTAGGAAAATATTTAGGAGAGCTCTTATTTCTTAAACTCAGCAGTCTGCAGCTGATAAATCACACGCCTACTTTTATGAAATTAAGCAGATCACCTCCTCTCAAAACGTTTGGTTTGAAAAATGATAAACTCTTCGAGGGCTAAGCTATCAATTCTCATCTGAAAAGAACCATTTGTTTTTGTTAAAGCTAATTGAAACCTAACATCTGATTATAATTTATTCCATTTAAAGTTCTTGGTTTGTTAACATGAATTCATTTTTCATCAGTAGGCAGAAAACCACCTTTAAATGTGGTTTTCATCTCAACAATGCTTGAACTGTAATTTTAAGGTAATAGTCTTTGGCCTAGGATAAAAGTTGTAACAGATATCATTACCTCGATTTCCTTTCATAAAATATGTGTGTATATTTATGATGCAAATACGGTAGGCACATTCTAAGTCACAGCTTTTTTCTTATTCCCAGAATTGTAACTTTGGTTCAGGAATCACATTCTATCTCAATTAAAATTGATCTGCTGTAATAGCAGAGTGGGCCTGTAAGTATTCATTTTCTTGAACAGTTCCATCTTCTCAGCAGCTTTGTGCACTGTGTTTACTTTGGAAAGTTTCAGATCATTTTTCTTAAGTTCAAGAAACTGAAATGTCTTAGGCCTCGATTATACACCAGTCTCCAAACAGTCAAACCTTTCCAACAAGGTAATGTAAATTTCTTCTCCTGTTTGGGTTGAGAGTTGGCAATGTTCAGTCAAATTCTGAATATCTGTGTTTGGGGCACCTGCCCTCAAATACACTGTAAGAATCCTCTAGAATAGCTTTCTGCTTTTGCTAAATCTGTTCAGATTAATTTCAGAAAGGTTTGAAAATAAATTCTTGATCTTTAGTGGGTCAGATACAATACTTGAATCTATCCTTTTTTTTTAAATTGTGTACTTTTCCAGAGAAATTTTAAAAATTGTATCAGATGAAGGTTTTATAGTTTATATGATTATAGTAACCCTAAAATTCAGTAAAAAAAAAAAGACAATGAAAATATAGTACTTGTACAGTGGTAAAGTGTAGACTCATGCAATCATTTTGAAAAATAACTTGGAATATATAAAGAAAAACTGTAATTCCTATGTACTTGACCCAGTAATTCTATATCTAGGAGACCAGGTCCTAAGAATACATTCCAAAACATTAAACAAAAAGCAAAAACTACTGACACAAATATGTTCATTTTAGTAAAATTTATAAAGGCAAACACATAAGAAAAGCAATATGAGAATTAAGAAAATTTAGATAGATTGTTATTCAAACATTTACCATCATTTAAAAAGATGATTTGCGTGATTTACAAAAACATAGTAAGAAAAATTATTATAATAAAATATCCAGATAAAAAAGAAAATTAGGTAGGCTTTTTAAGTGTCTCATAAAACTGTATGTGCAACATGACTGTAATTATTATTACTTAAATAAAACACACAAAAAGTAGAGGCATTCATCAAAAGGTCAGAATGTGTATGCTAAGAAAGAGTATGATTATACTATATTTTATTTCCCAAATTTTCCTGGGATATAGCTACTCAGACCCATCGAAGTAAAAGCCACTTAAGAGTTTTTATCATAAGTCTAATCATTTCTAAAAGTATCTGTGAGAAAATAACAGCTCTATGAATTTGTATTTTCTCATCTATCTAGCCCCAGGAAAGTCTGATTTCCAAAGGATATTTTCAAAGTCAAAATGAATATACAAAACAGTAGATCTTGCCCAAATTTTTCAAATATCTACCCGAGCTAGAATGCTTGCCTTCCAGAAGGTCCTGCCAAGCCTCTCCCCCCACGGTGCTGCAGAGATAGCCTCAGCCTCCCGTCCCCTGGCCCTGAATCCATACAAATGCTCTGCGTGTGCAATCCAGTCGGCTTAATCAAACCTACTCAGAGGCCTGAAACAGAACACTACGGCTGTGGGGTTTCCAAATAAGCACCTTTTACAAGCACAATCACAAGCCAACAAAAACAATTTTGAAAAATGGGGTGCTATGCTACATGCCTCTTGTAACAGCAAGGGCTGGGAGTCAGCTTCTCAAAATTGTGCTGCTGTATGAAGCACGAGAAACCCCCTCACACTCACACGCAGAGACAAGGAGTGCGAAGGGAGGAGCAGAAAGTTCACCGCCAGCAATTAGGGAAACAGTAACTTGAGCTTCAGTGGATGCATCTTGAAGCAATTCTTGAGCTATCTTTACCCAAAGAACTTCCAAAAATGTGATGAATCACAAAATACAGAGAAACGCAGGTGTTCCCTCCCATCCTCTTCTATTAGACTTTGTGAAAGACCATCAGAATTGTATTGGTTACAGTAAGAGTGTTGGCTGGGAGGCAATCAGGTAGCTAGAGTTTATGAAGAAATATTCGCAAAAGAAAAGTCTTACTCTTCACCCTCCTTCCCGTGAAAGGGAGAAAAACTGATCTCAGCATTTTTAAATGGAGGTGCTCCTAGATCGATCAGTTAACATTGACCTGGCACTGTGTCTGACCCTTTTCCAGGTGGGAATGAGGGAAAGAGAAAGGAAGAGGTACAGTTAAGTAAAAGAAAATTCAGAGGAATATTTTTTAAATTATTTGAAGGATGTACAGTTAGAAAGACAATCAACATTATTGCAGATTATTCTCTAAAGATATTAAAAATCTGTCCCCAACTTTCTACACCACTCTCCTTCCTAAAACAGAAGGAAAAATAGGCAGTGACAAAAGAGAAGGCAAAGAACATTATCCTTATTTTAGCCAAAACCAAGTCAGCCACACATGAAATACTGCATGTATTTCTTATCACACCACCTAAAGAAAAGACTGTGTTTAGATAAGGGCAATTAACATAATAACTGAGATATTTGTTAGAGCCTATTTTCCCTCTAGTGAAGTTTTCTGTGGAAATTTCTTTCTAGTAAGGAGAAGGTGAGTTAATAAAATCACATTTATAAAATTATGAAAGAGAATACAAAGGTTTGTCATATTCTAGAAAATAATCCTATATATTCTAGAAAAATAGCACCACCTCATCTTGAGAAACCCTAGTAAGCACTTCTTTTTACATGGTTAGCAAACCTATGAAACGTGTTGACCAGAAACAGAACCAGGTACAAGAAGAACGCAGAGCACTTCCTGCACTCCGCAGTCCACAGAAGCAGGGCACGTGTGAGGAAAAGCTGGGTGTCTGCAGGGTCAAAAGATCACCCACCTCAACTCCTGAGGGCACATCAGCCTTCAAGAAACAGTATATGTCTTGGTATCTAATAATCAGAGCATCTGGCAATATAGTTATCTCACTGCATTTTATAACCTCCCACCAGTGAAATTTAACTTCCCATACTTTTTTCCATGCAACAGATAAAATAAATGTGCTTTTCAGTCAAGATCAAGGGAGGAGTCTCCACGTCATGCCCACCCTGGACTGAATCCTTCCTGGCATTTGTTCTTATGACTCCATGGCACCTAAAGCCGTGTGAAAGAGCATGTGTGTGTGTGTGTGGCACCTTCAGGGTGCAGGGTGCAAAAGGCGAGCCCATTTCTAATCAGTTAGCAGATCTTGTCAAAGATCAGTTCCTCTAAAGCAAAATTCTTTTAAAATAAAAGGGTTTTAAAATAAAATATTTCCCACTGATGTCTAAACATGGGCATATGGTTATATTCTACACTTTTGCATATCTCATTTTATTTCTGTGGATCAAATGCCAGGCAGTTGCCCCTCCTTTTTAAATATAAAGCCTAAGAACTTACAAAACCGTATGAGATTGAGAACAATAGAAAAGAACCTTAAATGTTTGGATAAGTGGACTCACTTTTTTTTTTTTAATTTTAATCCTCACCTAGGATATGTTTATTGACTTTAGAGAGGGAGAGAGAAGGAGAAGGAGAGAGGGAGGGAGAGAGGAAGGGACATCAGTGTGAAATAGAAGCATCGATTGATTGCCTCCCATACACACCCTGATTAGGGATTGAACCCGCAACCCAGGCATGTGCTCTGACTGGGAATCAAACCCATGAACTTTTGGAGCACAGGGCGCTGCTCCAACCAACCAAGCCACCCAGCCAGGGCATTTTTATTTTTCTATTAGAGGAACTTGAAACACTTTTGTTTAGTCCATGGGTTTACACAAAAAAATAAAGAATAAAAAACAATTCTTTTAATATCTGGTATAATTCCCAAGCCTCCTGCATTTCAAGGAAGAGGAAAATACACTCATGTCCCAAAGCATCCATGTTTACAAGAAATCCAAGTACCATCTCTAACTATCACAGTCTTCCTCAATGCATACCACATTTCTTGGCAGTAACTAGAACTGAAAGCACCAAAATTCTTTTAATTAAGGAAAAAATTTTAAGAGATGCTCTAAAGCAGGGAAAGATTTGTTTTTAATGGACTTCATTATAATGAGTCATTTCATAGATAAGAGAGCTCCAGGATGAAAGCCAAGAACCAGCAGACACAACTCCTTCGCACAAGCGGGCCGTTACATCCAGTCACATCAGAGATGTCACAAGTCCTGCGTGCAGCCCGGGAAGAAGGGTCAGCACTGTGTCCTGAGTCAGCAGCTACCCTGGCTTTGGAAACTCTATGTATGCAACATGGATTTCTCCTCAGTAAAAACAGCCCCAAACTCCGCTAAGAGCAGTTTTCTGCTCCATGCTCAATCCTCTGACAATAAAGTTAACTGTGATAGAAGAACATACCATCCACAATCCTCACGGACTGATGGTTGCTTGTTAATGCCATATGAATAAGCATAACTTTAGATTATCTGAAAATAATTACACATGGATGCAGATGGGGACAAAAGCTGTGTGTCATGCAGTAACTGGGGATTATTCTTAGCTGTGCCAGGTACCAGCTGTCCAAGCGAGCAAAATGACTTAACCTTCCTGCACCTTCGTTTCCTCTTCATGTGAAATGGGGGTAAAAATAGTTCCTACTCATATTTTTTTACTGGATTCTCCGGAAGCAAGTGACAAGACTCTGTGACAAGTATTTGAGTAGAAGTAGTTTCTGCAGAAGTTGATCCCAGGAGTCGCTGACAGGGAGGTGGGAAAGTGCAGGGGAATACAGCGAAGAAGGAAGCTCCTGTAGGTGTGTAAGCAGGTTCCCTCTGCAGGCCCCAGGGCCGCCTCTGGAGGAATCTCTCAGAGACAGCAGAGAGATGCCTCCGAGCTGTCCCTTGGAGGGGCTCGGACACTGCTATTCACCCACCAGTTACAGCCTGCCACTGGCTGAGGGGGAGTCTCTGCTGGCTGTGGTGCCACAAGGCAGGACTCACAGGGGTTAGGTGAACCGAGTCATCACCCTGAAATCCAAGCTCCCAGGAAAACCCACAGTCCTCAGCATACTAGGATGGCTGGTCACCCTACCTGGTGCTTCAGTAGTAAGAGGTGGGGACAGGGCTCTACCAGCATCTGCTCTGTCAGCCAATGTCATGAGGAGCAGAGGCACTCCTCCACGCAGAGTGCTCAGCCAGAGCGTGGTGCTCAGTCAGTGCTGGACAGTAGCTATTACTGCGCAGGAGACATGCGGAGCACATGCCACTCCACACCGGGCACGCACTGGGCCCTCAAGCTCAGTCTGCGGGAGAACTCCACTCAGACAGCCAGGCTCCGCCTGCCTAAACGGATCCAGAAAGCCCCCACCGAGAGCCCCTAATACGAGAAATGCTGTTTCTGCCTGTTGTTATCAATATGAAGCAGGGAATTCAGCTTCAGGGTTGACACAAAAGAGAACTAAAGGTGTCAAAAACAGTAGAAGCAGCTCTCCTAATACACCTCCACACCACCAACGCCCTTCCCTTCCCTCCTGCAACATAAAGGCACTGACACACAGAGGACCCTAACCCTCGAGGCTGACAAAATACACCCATGCACCCCTGGGCAGCCCACTCCCAGCAGGGTTGTCATCTATTTACAGAAAGCCAGCTGTATCTGTTCCCAAATACGTCTGTCAAATACCCCCAAAATATGAATGTTTCCAATCAGTGCCCCATTTCAGAAAACGCCTTGACCTTATAAGAAAACAAAACATAAATGTATATTTATATTTCAAGAGTATAATAAAATATTTATAATTTGTGTACTTTTTATGATTCCGAGTTTATCTGGCTTCAAATGCATCGGAAGAGCACTTCCACGGTGTGCAAACACTTCCCGTACACTGCTCTCGGTACGCGGGGCTGGCTGGCATGTCCGTTCAAAGACACCTTCGCACACAGTCTACGTGAAGCCCTCTCTGAAGGTGGCAGAGAGGGTGCAAACCCTGGGTCCCTTCCTGACGAGCTACTAACGAAGTGAAATGAACTACTTCCCACGATACACAGGAAGTACAAACCATCTTATCAATAACTGCCAAGAATACTATCTTTTTCATAAAAATTTTATTTTTGAGCCTTAATATACTAATACACTCAAGTTTTTATAAAAAATCCTACACTGGAAAATATCTACATGTGTATGGACTGACATGAAATTCTGAAAATAAAAAGTACTTTTCCTCTCCCTGAAGCTTCTGGGCAGCGGGCTCCCAGAACTTTATAACAGGACCCCTGGAATGCACACTGCTGTTCTGTGTGGGAAATGTCAATTCTGCTCAACAGGGCAGGAAAATCTGCCCAATAACACAGGAAAATGAAAGGACAGATGAAACTCCTAAGTTGTGTTAAGGATCAATAGGTAATAAGACATATCAGATAAGGTTGAACATACGGGTGTGAACACAGAAAGGGAGGAAGACAAAAGGCACCTAAAATTCATGAGGCACTAAATATACAAGAGGCACCTAAGGCACTAAATATTCATTGCACATGAATTATACATGAGACATGTGGCACTCAATATTCATGAGGTCTTAAATAGGCCACCCCGGGTAACATCTACTCTCTTCCTTGGCACAAGACACACAATTAAACCTATTGCTGTCAACTGACTAACTGGCAGATAGATCCCTGTGTGTCTCCCACAGGGAACAAGTGGGCAAACCAAACCAGAGAACAGCCTGGAAACCACACCAGCAAAGACCCTGGGTGCAGACCAAGAATGCTGGTTGATGCCAGCTTCCTGAGTCACCCTCAACTCAATGAGCTCGTCCATTTACACACACACACAAACCTTTCCAAATTACATACAGATGTTTACACACATGTAATTATATGCTTGTGTGCCTGCGTATATATGTACATGGGTATGTATGTGGTGTGTGTATCTATCTGTGTGTGTGTGTGTGTTGTGTGTCTATCTCTACCCTATGTCATGTGGGGAGAGGAAGTCTGCAGCTCTCACAATAGATTGCGTTCTGGGCGTCAACGGTGCCTGACACAAAAGAAGTACTCAGTCAATGTGTGTAGACGTACCTGCTTTTCAATAAGGGATTACCAAGGATATTCAACTGTGGAGCTTGGATTTATCCAAACAAGAGGAATTAAAATTAATCACTTTATTTTTTCACCCACCCATTTCCCAACCTATGGCAATATGTGAAATATAGCAGACATACAATGCACATTAAGTGATGGCTGAATGAATGAATGAATGAATGAACGAACGAATGGGTTAAGAAATAATTTTTTAGTGATTCTTACAATGGATTTAATCCTCAGAGAAAATTGCACATGACTACATTTTTACTACTAGCATGTATAAACTATCGTTTTCCCATTGTAGAAAATTTAAATAGTAAGGTGAGAATCTCTCTTAAGTGATAAAGTTTAACTGGAGGAAAGCAACCAAAATGACAATGATGACGACAAAAACCCACCATCCTAGGAGGCCAGTTAGGGAGTTTCTACATGGCTCAAGCAAGAGATCAAATGCATCTTGGTACAGGTGTGGTGGACACAGACGTCCTTCTTTGATGTGAAAGCTACCCTGGAAGCAAAATCCACAAAAGTTGACAGATTAGGTATGAAGAGTAAGGGAAACAAAAATGGAATCAAGGACAACTCTGAGGTATCTACTTGCTCAAACTGATGGATAGTGGAGCCCTTTACCAAGACACGATATTAGAAGATGACTATAGGGTAGAAAAACCATGAATTTTTTTTTTGGTTTTGTGGGGCTCAGGTGATATGGTAGGCAAAAGAAGGCCCCCAAATCCTCCCCCTGAAACCTGTGATGTGTTAGATTCCACAGTGAGAGAAAATAAAGGTTGCAGATGGAAATAAGATAGCCAACTGCTGACCTTAAGATAAAGCCATTATCCCGGATCCTGAGTGGGCCCAATGCAATCGCAAGGGGCCTTACAGACGGGAGAGTCAGTCAGAGTCAGAGATGCAGAGAGGCTTCACTACTTGGCTTTGAAAGTGGAGGTAGGGCTGCGCTCCAAGAAATGTGCGAGCCTCCAGAAGCTGGAAGAGGCGAGAAAAAAAGGGGGAGAAAAAGGTTCTCCTGAGAACCTCTACAAGAAACACAGCCCTGATGTTAGTCCAGTGGGATGCGTTTTAGATTTCTGACCTACAGAAACATAATAAATACTGCAACGTAATAAATTTGGGTTATTTTAAACCACTAGGCTTGTGGTAATTTATTACAGCAGCAACAGGAAGCAAGTGGCCTTTGAGACATCTAAGTGGATGGTAATTGAATAAGAATATATAACATCATCTAGCCAGAGAATATAAACTAGAAAGGAAAGGGCCCAAGAGGTTGGTGATCAAATCTAATATCTTGACAGTCAAAGGTATTCTTTCATGTTTATCCTCACTCAAAGGAAGTGCCAATTTAAACTACATTGAAATATCATTTTTCATTTACCAGATTAACAAAGGTCGAGAAGTACTAGGGGCGTCCAACCTTTTGGCATCTCTGCACCACTGGAAGAAGAGGTGTCTTGGGCCACTCGTTAAATACACTGCAACGCATAATCACAGAAAGATCTGATAATGTTTGAAATAAATTTATGACATTGTGTTGGGCCCATCCACAGCCATCCTGGGCTGCATATGGCACCCCTAAGACAAGGTGCTGGTGAGCATGCAGAAACCCAGGCTACCTCACTTACTGTTGTCGTGAATATAAAGTGGAGAGTTCATGGAGAGCAATGCTGCAGTGTCATTTGAATCATTATGCACATACCCTAAAATCAATTGTGCCCAACAGAAATGCCCACCCACAGAGCACTAGTTAGGTCATGTTAGTCTATCCAGAAAGACATTAGAAAGAATGGGTACTGATAAAGGACAATATTCTAGATATTTAGTGAAAAATAAAAAGCTAGGGAAGGTGTGCAGAGAATGCCACAATTTTTGTATGAAAACAAAGCAGGTTATACAAACATATGCTTTTATATGCATAGGCGGCCTGTTGAGGGGGGCACAAGTACTTGATAAAAATGGTTACCTCAAACAAAGGATGGGGGGAGGACTAAGTAATACATTCACTAAAGGAATTCGAGGAGACCAAACTTTTTAATGTATATATTTTTTATCTTTTGCAATCTGCCATACGCATATATGACCCATTCAAAACAAAAAGGTGTACTTTTCTCTGTCTCCCCAAATGAGGGAGAATGGGGTCCCTCCTCACTTTCCCCCCTATTTACTTCTAATATAGTACACTGAATAGCCAAAGCCCATCCCTTGCTCGTTTTTATTTTTTTAAGAACCATAAAACAGGCACATAAAAAGTTGAACACACCCTGGTTGGCATAGCTCAGTGGATTGAGCGCGGGCTGTGAACCAAAGCATTGCAGGTTCGATTCCCAGTCAGGGCACATGCCTGGGTTGCAGGCCATGGCCCCCAGCAACCGCACATTGATGTTTCTCTCTCTCTCTTTCTCTCTCCCTTCCCTCTCTAAAAAATAAATAAATAAAATCTTTTTTAAAAAAAGTTGAACACCCTCTCTAAAAAACTTGAGTATTTTTCATATATTCTCTCAAAGCCCATATCAACCAATATTTGTGGATCAAGAAAACTGAAACATTTAAAAACAGTATTAAGCATGTTTATGTATGATGATAAAGAAGCTGACCATGAATGACTTAATATCATAATAAATTAAAAATATTCTAAATATAAATATTACCATTACCTTAAATTTGTTGTGGCTCTGTGAAGTGCTCAAATTTAGGGAAAGCACTATTATTAAAAATAGTTCAATTAACACTTTAAAAAATGATTGACCATATAAAACCTTCAAGATTATTAAGCACATTTATCTGAGACTTTGTATTATCCTTATAAAAACAGGACTATAAAGAGATATTACCTCCATTAATTAATGAGTACAGATAATAAAAAAAAGTTACAGAACAAGAAATAAAGCCACTATGTCCCTGGCCAGTGTGGCTCAGTAGGCTGGGCATCATCTCACAAATCAAAATGTCACCAGCTCAATTCCTGGTCAGGGCACCCGCCCTGGCTGCGGGCTAGGTCCCCAGCCAGGGACATGAGAGAGGAAACTGATGGATGTTTCTTTCACACATCATTGTTTCTCTCCCTCTCTTTCTCCTTCCCTTCCCCTCTCTCTAAAAATTAATAAATAAATAAAACTACTATGTATGTTTTAAAGAAAAAATGCATCGTGGTGACTGCAGTTAATAACACTGCATGGTCTATATTTGTAAGTTGCTAAGAGAGTAGATCTTAATAGCCCTCGCCCTCAGATTTCGAATAGCACATCTCTCCTCCCTGATTAAAACCTTCCCTCAGATCAAACCCAATGGTAATCACATGCACTTGTCTGTTCTTACTCCCATCACTGACATCCTGAGCAAACCTAAAAATTAAACACCCAATTCCTCTGACACTGTTTGATCCTGAGAAGCCACTAGCTCTTTTACACACTGAGCTTAATTTCTCATTTATACTCCATTAGTGACTAAGATTTTCAAATTTAATCAAAATTTTGCTTGATAATTGGAAGGGAAGGCTGGTGGCAGAGAGAGCTTTAAAAACTCCAAAGCATAAGATTCAGGGGAAAATATGGTCAATTCTCACACAGCCACAGAACTAAAATTTGAATGACTCAAAGTGACTGGCAGTGTATACACTCTGTTATCCAACATAATCGATAACCCAAAAAGCTGTTCTTTTATATTTTGAAAACATCCAGAGCTTTCTTTGCCCTGTAGATCCATCTTTCTCTTCCCAGTCTCTGTAAGCAAAATTAACCTGCATTCCCACTGGGATGACACCAACTCAACCCACTGGGCAGAGTAATCCAGATGCTGAAGAGGTGACATTTCACAACT
>PVIA01002648.1:0-199154 GCA_004024845.1 Tonatia bakeri | reverse complement strand
CATAAAGGAAAGAATAAACAAATGGGACCTCATCAAAATAAAAAGCTTCTGCACAGCTAAAGAAAACAGTTTCAAAATAAAAAGAGAATCAACTGTATGGGAAAACATATTTGCCAATGATACCTCAGACAAGGGCTTAATCTCCAAAATATATAAAGAACTTACACGATTATACTCTAAGAAGACAAGCAACCCAATTTAAAAATGGGCAAAGGACTTGAACAGACACTTCTCCAAGGAGGACATACAGAAAATCCAAAATCACATGAAATGATGTTCATTATCACTAGCTATCAGAGAGATGCAGATTAAAACCACAGTGAGGTACCACTTCACACCAGTCAGAATGGCCATCATAAGCAAAACAACAAACATCAAATGTTGGAGAGGTTGTGGAGAAAAGGGGACACTAGTGCACTGTTGGTGGGACTGCAGACTGGTACAACCACTATGGAAAACAGTATGGAACTTCCTCAGAAAATTAAAAATGGATCTGCCTTTCAACCCAGCAATTTCACTGCTGGGACTATATCCTAAGAATCCTAAAACACCAATCCAAAAGAATCTTTGCACCCCAATGTTCATAGCAGCACAATTTACAATAGCTAAGTGCTAGAAGCAACCTAGATGCCCATCAGTAAATGAATGGATCAAAAAACTATGGTACATTTACACAATGGAATTCTATGCAGCAGAAAGAAAGAAGGGGCTCCTACCCTTTGCAACATCATGGAAGCAACTGGAAAGCATTATGCTAAGCGAAATAAGCCAGGCAGTGAAAGATAAATACCATATGATTTCACCTTTAGCAGGAACCTAAACAACAAAACAAAGAAACAAGCAAAATATAGTCAAAGACACTGCATTAGAGGTCAGGCAGAAAGTGACCAGAGGAGAAAGAAGAGGGAATTTCAGGGGAAAAGGGGAAGGGTTTACAGGGACAAAGTTAAAAGACACATGGATAAAAACTAGGGGGAGGGTGGTAATGGGAGGGAAGGTGGGAGGGGGGTGGGTGGGCTTGATTGGGATAAAGGGGAGAAAACTGTACTTGAACAATCATTAAAATAAAAATAAAGAAAAAGAATTTAGAGGAAGCCTTTGTATGGAAAATAAGCATAAAAAAAAGAATTTTGCAGTGTTTTGAACAGGAGAAGAGACGCTGGGAGAATTGTGTGAGGTCCCAAGGTGCCTACTTTGAAGGGGACTGAGGCATCATTGTCCTATGTACAATGTTTCTTCTATCTTGTATCTTCATTAAATGTCTCTATTTTTCTTTTTTTTGGAATTTCTTTTTTTAAGTAGTTTTTATTGATTATGCTGTTACAGTTTTCCTGATTTTTCTCCCTTTGTCCCCCCACCACCCTGCCCTTCCAACCCTCCAGCATTTCCCCACTTAGTTCATGTCCATGCATTGTACATATAAGTTCTTTGGTTTCCCTATTTCCTATACCATTTTTATCTTTCCCCATCTATTTTATGTCTACTCATAATGCTTCTTCTTCCCTGTACCTTTTCCTCCCTATTCCACCCTTCCCCCTCCCCACTGAACTCCATCTGTGTGATGTCCATTTCTCTGATTCTGTTCCTGCTCTGGTTGTTTGCTTTGGTTTTGTTTTCATTGTTTTTCTTTTCTTTTAGGTTTATTTGTTGATAGTTATGAGTTTGTTGTCATTTTATTGTTCACATTTTTTATCTTCTTTTTTTTTTAGATAAATCCCTTTAACATTTCATATAATAAGGGCTTGGTGATGATGAACTCCTTTAACTTGACCTTATCTGGGAAGCACTTTATCTGGCCTTCCATTCTAAATGAAAACTTTGCTGGATAGAGCAGTCTTGGATGTAGGTCCTTGCCTTTCATGACTTGGAATACTTCTTTCCAGCCTCTACTTGCCTGCAAGGTCTCTTTTGAGAAATCAGGTGACAGTCTTATGGGAACTCCTTTGTAGGTAACTGTCTTCTTTTCTCTTGCTGCTCTTAGAATTTTCTCTTTGTTTTTAATCGTGGATAACTTAATGATGATGTGCCTTGGTGTGTTCCTCCTTGGGTCCAACTTTTTTGGGACCCTCTGGGCTTCCTGGACTTCCTGGAAGTCTATTTCCTTCACCAGATTGGGGAAGTTTTCCTTCATTATTTGTTCAAATAAGTTTTCTATTTCTTACTGTTGCTTTTCTCCTTCTGGCACCCCTATGATTTGGATATTGGAATGTTTCAGGTTGTCCCAGAGAGTCCTCAGTCTCTCTTCACTTTTCTCATTTCTTGTTTCTTCATTCTGATCCAGTTGGATGTTTATTTCTTCCTTTTGTTCCAAACTGTTGCTTTGAATCCTGGTTTCCTTCCTGTCACTGTTGGTTCCCTGAATGTTTTGTTTTATTTCATTTTCGGTATCTTTCATTTTGCGACCAAGCTCAATCAGTTCTCTGAGCATTTTGATTACCACGGCTTTAAATTCTCGATCAGTTAAGTTGGCAATGTCCTCATTGGTTAGTTCTCAGGTTTTGCTGTGTTCTCTTTTGGGCCATATTTCTTTGTCTTGGCACACCTGTTAAGTTGTAAGGGGCGGGGCCTTAGGTATTCACCCTGGCAGGGCAACCCTCCTTGCTGCATTGCCTATGTGGGAGGGGCCAGAGAGGGAAAAATGCAGCTCGCCTGCTCATCTCTAGTGCACTTTCCAACACACTCTCGTGTCATACTGGAAGTACCTTCTACCACAGAAACCCCAGCCATAGCCCACAGTCAACTGTGAATGTCAGTTTCCCCCTTAAGTCAGTCCCTCCAGTGCAGCTCCACCGAGTTTGGCAGTCAGCCCCACCCCTCAGCCACCTTGCAGCGTTTTTTCTGAGTCTGCCTTCCCCGTCCACCTTACCAGTCTGGTTGTTCTGGTTGATTTTTTTCTTTAATTCCTTGGTTGTTAGAGTTCCATCAGTTTGATATTCTGGTGCTTCTGGTTGTTTATTGTCTTTAGATTGGTTGTTATCCTCCTTTTGGTTGTGAGAGAAAGTGTAGGGTTTCTACCTATGCCTCCATCTTGGCTGGAACTCCCAAATGTCTCTATTTTTCAGAGTGCATGGCTGGATACGTTCTGGATAGTCCTTGTATATTTATCCTCACTTGAGGACATTTTTTCATTGCTTTTAGAGAGAGGAAGGGAGAGAGAGAAACATCGATGGGAGAGAGAAGCATTGACCTGTTGCCTCCTGGGGATACACTAGGATTGGGGATTGAACTGGGGATTGAACCCACAACCTCATTGTCTGCCCTGACTGGGAATCAAACCCACACCCTGTGGTTACAGGACGATGCCTCAACCAGTTCAGCCACACTGGCCAGGGTATATATGTATGTGTACACACACACGCGCGCGCGTGACAACAGTGACAAAACACAGCATCTAGTGATTCATTTTTTCAAGAGAAGCAGAAATAAAAATATTTTTAATTATCAAATGGCAATTAAAATGACAAAACTTGAAAATGACAAAGATGACTATGAAAACAATATATCTTTGATCCTGTTTTCCCAAATCTTACCACATCACTCATTCTAAATGTTTCCAAAACTGTTCTTTTTTCCTTTAACTTGAATATATTTATTCTCTACCTTCCATTCTCCCCGCTGGGATTTATTTTTTTAAACATTTATGAAGTTTATTGAAAACAATAAAATACAGAAACACAAGATTCTCATTTTAAAGTAAAATTGACACCGTTTTCCAGAACTTTCTTGGTACTGCACCCTCCTTATCATTATTGAAAAAAGAAAAACTCGTGTCTTTAGATCATTGTTTAATGGGTCCAACTAGCAAAGTTTGTGGCCTCAAAGAGCTCCATGCTAAAAAAATTGTTCTAGCACCGCTCAAAGCATGAAGTGACTGCCCGGAATTGTAGCCAGTCCCAGTGCTGCAGTGGGAGAGGAGGAGACAGCTCGCCCCATTGGTTTTTTCATTCAGAGCGTTCATCTTTATTTATAATGTTTCCGCAAAATTGTTTTTCATAGCTCAGTAAAACTTCATATTTTGCAGAATCACTTAGCTTGAGCAGTAGTCTACTTTCCCCAGACACATTTATGGATATGGGGATATGGAATTACTGGGCCACAGGATAGGAACATTTTGATGTCTTATGGGTTTATTAAGACTCTAGAAATATATGAAAGTACCTGTCCATTGTACCCTTGCTTATTTGGTATGATTGTTTAAAATATTTATTAATCTTCTGAGTGGAAATACTTTATTATTGTTTTAGTTTCTATTTCTTTGATTACTAGTGGAACTCAATAATTTTTCCTGCATGCCTGTTCACTAATACGTATCGATTGTTACCCACTTCTTCAAGGTCTAGAGTACTTTCATCAATTTGTATGAGCTGTTTATATAAGAAAGATAATAGTCCTTTACATTTAGTACCTTCTGCAGATATTTTGTCATTCTGTTGTTGCCTTTTCATTTTAATTGCTTTTAAACAATCTGTTCACATTTTCCTTGGATTTTTTAAAAAGTTGATGCTAAGTAATAATCACCTCCCAGAGGCTTATTACATATTCTATTCTGATTTTTCCATTGTTTAATATTATACCTACTCTTTAATTAATTGGAAATTATTTTGATGTGTAGTATAAGATGACCTAAACTATTTTTTTCTAAATAGATAGTCATTTTGGAATAGTTCTTTATATTACTGATTTATGACATCCCCTGTATCACATGTTAAGTTCCTAGGTATAATGAGACTATTTCTGCCCTCAAATATTTTTTTCACTTGTACCATCCTGTTTCAATATAGTCATTTTGGAATATTATTGTATTCAATTAATTTAGTCTTTTTCATAATTAAAAAAATTCTCGCAAGCTCCAGTCAAGATGGTGGCATAGGTAAATGTGGTACTTGAATCCTCCCACAACTACATCAAAATTACAAGTAAACTATAGAACAACTATCATTCAGAACCACCTGAAATCTTACTGAACAGAAGTACTAAAACTAAGGATAAACGGAAGTCACATCAAAACTGGTAGGAGGGGTGGGGATGCAGTACAGGCTGTTCCCACATCGAGGTGTGGCAGATAGAAATCCAGAGGGTCTTCTCCTTCTAGCACCTTCATGATATGGGGGTCCCTCATGAGAAGCAATAGGGCTGAGTTTATGAGGCCCCCAGCGCAGGGTTTCAGTGCCTTGAAGAGAAGTCCCCATAATTTCTGACTATAAAAACCAGTAAGGATTGTAGCTGAGTAAGACAGAGGGCTTCTGGAGTCTGAGGTGTTTCTCTTCAAGGGTGTGCAAATGGACTTACTCAGACTCACTCGCTTTCAGCTCCAGCAATATGGCAGCAGTTCAAAAGCCACCAGGGATATAGGAGGAGGAACTAAATTGTCTGGCATGAGGATGAGAGCTGGAGGGGCAGCTTTCTTCTAAAGAAAAGTCCTGGCACAGACCATTGTTCCTTTGCTGATCTCTCCCCTCATAGAGTCAGCAAGCAGTCACCATATCTGAGTCTCCATCAACCTGGCTAACACTCTTCACCCACCTTGTTGAATTTCTGAGACCCCACCCCACCAAAGTTATAGGCCCACTTAAGCCATTTTCAGTGGCTTTTCCATAAAAATGGTCTCTTCTGGCCCATGCTTCAGGCTTTCCTAAAATTTCTCTAACAAGTAACATCTGGCTTCAGTGTGCCTCATACTTTTACCTGAGTGGCCCCAAGCCCATCATTAGCAATGGCCAGCCTTGGTCCACAGCTTGGCCTCTCCTCAGGGCCTCCAAGCCAGCACAGGTAGCAGCTATTTTTGGATCACTTTGTAGATCATGCCAAGTTACTTCCCTATGGTTGTTGCAGCCAGTTATCATAACTGATCAGCCTAGAAGTGAATCACTCCCACTGAGGTGCCAACAGCAATCAAAGCTCAACTACAACAGGAGGCTGCACACAGCCCGTACGGGATGGACAGTGCACCTGGAGTGCCCAGCCTGAGTGATGCAGGAGGCTGTCCCACTGGACCCTACAGGACACCTGTTGTATAAGGCCATATAACCAAGCCTGGGAGACATAGCAGCTCTAACTAATACATAGAAACAAACACAGGGAGACGGCCAATATGAGGACACAAAAAAAACATGTCCCAAATGAAATAACAGAACAAAACTCCAGAGAAAGAACTAAACAAAATGGCAACAAGTGATCTACCAGATGCAGAGTTCAAAACACTGGTTATGAGGATGCTCAATGAATTTAGTAAAAGAGTAGATGGACTCAGTGAGAACTTCAACAAAATGATAAGAAACATTAAAATGGAGATAAAAATCATAAAGAACCAGTCAGAAATGAAGACTACATTAACTAAAATGAAGAATACATTACAGGGAACCAACAGTGGAGTAAATGAAGCTGAGAATCAGATCAGAGATTTGGAAGATTAGAAAGCAGAAAACACCCAATCAGAACAGCAATATATATATATTGCTATATATATATACACATATATATGTATATATGTATATGTATACACACACACACATATATGTATGTATATATATATAATAAAGAATCCAAAACAATGATGATAATTTAAGGAGCCTCTGACAATTTCAATTTCAAGTGTACTAAGATTTTTATTATGGGGGTGCTGGAAGAAGAAAAGAACAAGAGATTGAAAACTTATGTGAAAAAATAATGGCAGAAAACTTCCTTAGCCTGGCAAAGGAACTAGATGTACAAGTCTAGGAAGCTCAGAGAGTTCCAAACAAGATGAACCCAAAGAATCCCACACCAAGATACATCATAATGAAAAAAGCAAAGGTTAAAGACAAAGAGAAAATCATAAAAGCAGCAAGAGAACAGGAATTAGTTGCCTACAAAGGAGTTCCCATTAGACTGTCAGCTAATTTCTCAACAGAAACTTTGCAGGCCATTAGGAACTGGCAAGAAATATTCAAAGTGGTAAAAAGCAAGGACCTACAACTAGGATTACTCTACCCAGCAAAGTTATCATTTAGAATCCAAGGACAGATAAAGAGCTTTCCAGACAAGAAAAAGCTAAAGGAGTTCATCACCACCAAACTAGTATGACAAGAAATCTTAAAGGGTCTTCTTTAAGAAGAAGAAAAAAGATCATAAATATGAATAATAAAATGGCAATAAATACATATCTATCAACAATACTTTAAATGCAAGTGGAGTAAATGCTCCAGTCAAAAGACATATGGAAGATGACTGAATAACAAAGCAGAACCCTTATATATGCTGTCTACAAGAGACTCAACTCAGACTTAAAGAGACACACAGACTGAAAGTAAAAGGATGGAAAAACATATTTCATGAAAAAACAAAAAAAAAGCTGGGATAGCAATATTTATACCAGAAAAAAATAAACTTTAAAACAAAGGCTATATAACAGGAGACAAAGAAAGACCCAGCAGTTCCACTTCTGGGTATTTATCTGAGGAAACCCAAAACACCAAATCCAAAAGGCATACATTCATATGTTCATTGAAGCACTATTTACAATAGCAAAGACACAGGAGCAACCTAAGGTCTATCAATGGACGAATAGACAAAGAAGTGGTGCATGTGTGCAATGGAATATGACTCAGCCATAAAAAAAAGAATGAAATATCACCTCTGCAACAACATGGATGGACCTAGAAGGTACTGTGCTGAGTAAAATAAGTCAGACAGAGAAAGACAAATGCCAGATGATTTCACTTATATATGAAATCTAAACAACGAAATAAACAAATAAGCACAATAGAAACAGACTCGTAAGCAAACAACTAGAACAGGAACAGAACCACAGAAATGGAGATCACATAAAGGGTTAGCAACAGGGGAGTGGGAGGGGGAGAGAGGGGGAAAAGGTACAGAGAATAAGTAGCATAGATGGTAGGTAGAAAATAGACGGGGAGGGCAAGAATAGTATGGGAAATGTAGAAGCCAAAGAACTTATGACACATGGACATGAACACATGGACAGGGGGGATGTGGGTGGGAGAGGGTGTGCAGGGTGGAGGGGAGTGAAGGGGGGAAATGGGACAACTGTAATAGCATAATCAATAAAGTACATTACAATAAATAAATTAATTTTAAAAAATAGAAACAGACTCATAGATGCAGAGATCAGACTGATGAATGCAGAGGAGAGGAGGTTTGGGAATGGGTGTAAAAGGTGAAGAGCTTAAGAAATATAAACTGGTAGTTACAAAGTAGACACGGGAATGTAAAACACAGCACAGGGAGCCCTGTCTGGGTAGCTCAGTTGGTTAGAACATCATCCCAATATGCCATGGTTGCAGGTGCAATTCTGGGTCAGGGCACATACAAGAATCCGCCAGTGAATGTATAAATGAGTGGATCAACAAATTGATGTTTCTTTGTCTCTTTCCCATGTTCTCTCTCTAAAAATCAATAAATTTTTTAAAAATACATAGAAAACATAGTCAATAATATCATAATAACTATGTATGGTATCAGATGGATACTAGATTTATTGGAACAATCATTCAGTTATATAATGTCTAATCACTGGGTTGTATGCCTGAAACTAATATAATGTTGTATGTCAAATGTAATTGGAAAATAAAAAATTATTTAAAGTAAAAAAAATTTTCTCTCCTATTATTTGCATTATTGTTCTTCCAGATCAAGTTTTACAATTATTGTACCTGTTATACAGACTTTGGCAGTAACAACAGTCCTTTTATTTATAGAACAATAGCTATTTCCCTATTATTCTTAATTTTATTAACAATTATTAGGTTAACCAGAAGGAAAGAAGTAAAAGTTAACTCATGATACTGAATTCCATAGTATTGTCTGAAACACTTCTATATCTCAGAAGTCTAGTGGAAAAATATTTTTTAAGATATAAAGGTAACAAAACATCTATGAAAACTTCTCTCTGGAAAGCTATGTTATGATTTCAAAGAAGAAATATTTCTCTTTGGAGAAAATAAATACAAAGAATATGAAACTCAAAGTGACTGAAAACATGAATTTACATGCCTTTGAGTATATTATATATCTTGTCAAAAACCTTTAACAATGGTCCTGGAACTTTAGCCTAAACATTGTGAACAATTTAACAATGGAGCTACTTGCAGTCTTGTCCTAATTCAAGCTATTTTCCACATACGTTGATTTGCCTAAGTACACTCAGAGCCTCCTAGAAGTTAAGAAAGATACTTTTATTCAAACTGATTTATTCTTCAAAAGTGATAAAATTCTTAGAAAGCATACAGAAATTGAGAGCTTCTGTGGTCTCTTTAAGGTAAATATTTCTTGATACTTACAGAAATGAAAATTGTACTTCCATGTTCATTTCAGCATTATTCACAATAGCCAAGATGTGAAAACAAGCTGAAAGTCCAACAGTGGACATCGAAATATCATTTACCCTGAAGACTCACACATTTTCTAGATTTCTGTAATTACATAATTTCCGGCTGCATAGCCTTGTTTTGTTATCTTAATAAAGCATAAATTATGGCAGTTGTGGAACTGGATTTACTCAGCCATTGAATAACCACACCTTTATAATTAGAGATTTGGCAGTCATTAGAGAGCGGTACAGTCAGCACCAAAATATTATGCCCCGGGCACTTATGTGAAACTATTTTTATTATTATTTTTTATTTTGTTATTCTATTACAGTTGTCCCAGTTTTTCTCCCATTGCCCTCCTCCTCCCAGCTCACCCCCTACTCCCAGTCAATCCCCACACCATTGTCCATGGTCATTCATACATGTTCTTTGACTAGTCCCTTCCCCTTCTTTTCTCCATGTTCCCCCTCCCCACTCTCCTCTGGTCACTGTCAGTCTGTTACATGTTTCCATGCCTCTGGTTCTATTTTGCTCATTATTTTTTTTTGTTCATTAGATTTCTCTTATAGTGAGATCATACAGTATTTACCTTTCAATGACTGGCTTATTTCACTTAGCATAATATTCTCCAGCTCTATCCATGCTGTCACAAAAGGTAGGAGTTAACACTATTTTTTTAATTAATCTGTAAATTAGCCAAGAGATTCACTAAACATTAAGGACATGATGCCTAGCCTTTATCTCTATGAAATTAATAAGCCTAAAATTTGGGAAAAAGGCCCTGGATGGTGTGGCTCAGTGGATAGAGTGCTGGTCTGCAAACCGAAGTGTTACCAGTTCAATTCCCAGTCAGGGCACATGCCTGGATTGTGGGCCAGGTCCCCATCAGGGGGCACGTGAGAGGCAAACACATTGATGTTTTTCTCCCTCTCTTTCTCCCTCCCTTTCCCTCTCTAAAAAATAGATAAATGAAATCTTTTAAAATTTTTGGAAAAAAGGTCTCATGGTTACAAACATAGTACTTTCTATGCTTTCCGCAGTTCAAAAAAGTCTGCTTCTTCCTCCCCCACCCAACCGGTAACTTACAACCGTTTGAATTGTGCTGGGAAAGCTTAAAATGTAGGGATTCTGTAGAGAAAGTGATAAGGAACCAGTCAAGGAAAGATACAATGCTTTTTCAGAAAATAATCAAAAGCTTTTAACAGCTATCTGCAACAGCAGGAGTGGTTAAGTAAACCATAATTAATTTACACAGGAGTATTTTATAGTCATCAAAAAGTGAAGCAAATATGTCTGTGTTGACATAGGGAGATATCTATGATACATAAATTGATAAAAGGAGCTTACAAAAATAAGATCTCACTTTTTTATAAGAAAAAATTGTACTTGAATATATGTATAGAAAGACATATTAAAAATAGTTTGCAGGTGTTAAACTCAATATAAGTTTAATTTTCTTCATATTTTTGTATTTTCTGAATTTCTTATAATGAGTGTTTATTACTTTCATAATCAGAAAAAAACAAGAAGGAGATTTCTGTTTTAAAAAATAGTGTATATGAGTTGCTTGATGATGAGAACACAGGTTCTCTCTCTTACTCTGTTCATCTTTTAATTCTGCTTGCTCCTAATTGGCTTACTACTGCATATAGGTTCACTGCAAAATACAGTCTAGTCCCAAAGCGAGAAGAATGACTGCCACTGGCTCCAGGCTCCAAACTGCATCTACAATTAACTCGAGAAGATAGAGACAATTTTTCCTATTGTTAGTACCTGCAGACCCAGGGAAAGCCCCAAGACTGAAAATATACCTCCATAAACGGAGGGCAAAGAAAGACCAAAGGAAGACACAGTCTATTCCAGCCTGATAATTAGCAGAATTTATTAATGAAAACTTACATACAAGGCATGTCTTGGACAGCTCCAAGAGAAAGTGGATATCCTCTGTCCCACTTGACTGGCACCAGAGAATTGTATGGGGTATTGAAGGAGCGGAATATTCATTGATACCAGTAAGTGAATGCTACAGGTTTGGAAGTTACATGCTTGACCAGGTCTGGACTGGTCAAGGAACCAGCACATAGCGTGAGGCAGGGAAAGGGTGCTGATTTGTGTCAGAAGAAACACTGGCTATGATCAGTCTCTGAAGGGTGTTTGCAGTAAGCAATCTCCATTCTGATCTGAGTGTAGCTCACAGGCCACACAATCACATCAGGGAACAATCTCTCGTCCACACCTATTGACTCCAGCAGAAAAGTCATAGGGCAGACTGATTGTGGTGACTTGGACCAGGAACCAAAATGTCGACAGGAGTGCATGGGAGTGGATGTAATTTCCGATGGGACAGGTGTTGGTCACATTACACTCCCTATGGCCAGGGCAGAGGGGAAGTCTGTATTGAGTTGGGCCCAATAGAAAAGAGGAGTTGTACCATCTGAAGATGGAAAGAGGTAGTAATGCTGAAGAAACTAAAATAACAGATATCCATTATAATATTCATTCTAGATTCTCGTAATAATAGTAATGAAGTTCTTAAAGGAGTTCCCACAGAGTATTTAAGTATTTGGGAATGGAAACCACCCTTCAATACATTAACCACAATACTTACTCATTCAGTAAATATTCAAGTATCTACTATGTGCTTAGTAGTCTATGAGCTTAGTTGTCTATATCCTACCCTGCCCTCATAAATCTTACACTTCAGACATCAGTAAAAGCCCTAAACAATAAGTCTAAAATAGGCCTCTGGTTAGAAATTTTATTGCATTAGTTGAGATAAAAGAAAGGCAATTTGGATTTCATATAATTATTTTTTTATTTGTCTGTAAACACCATAGTAAAATCTATTCTTGAAAGAAGCCAAGCTGGGATGAGTCATGAGATTAATAAGCAAGGGAGAAGAGTTCCAGCTTTTGTGCCTTGTTATTAATGGAAACTTACATTATCTAGACACACCCAAGGTGTTCTGTAGCACCCATGAGCTTTAACCTCAGTGTTACTTAACCTGCCTTTACAGCAACACTGGAAAAACCGATCTTGAGGTACATATTTAACTTTAAGCAAAAAATCTTTTTACTGCTGACTCCAGTAGCAATAAGCAAACTTCCCTTTGCAGGTCAATAGGGTAAGGTACATGAATCAAAACAAGATATTCTTGTTATGTGTCTTGTTAGTGTTTAACTGCCATAGACTGAATGTTTGTGCCCGCCCCCCCCAATTCATATGTTGAAATCTAATCTTTAATGTGATGGTGTTTCAAGGTGAGGCCTTTGAGGACTTAGGTAGGTTGTGAGGGATTAGTGTTCTTATAAAAGAAATGCCAGAGAGTCCCCTTGCCCCTTCCTCACGTAAGAACACAGGGAAAAGATGGATATCAGTGAAGCAGGAAGAGGCTCTTACCAGACACTGAACCTGCAAGTGTGTTGCTCCTGACTTCTAAGCCTCCAGATCTGTGAGAAATAATTTTTTTAAAGCCACCCAACCTATGGTATTCTGTTACAGCAGACCAAACAGACTATGACATCTTTTGTATAGCAAAGACCTAACACTGAATTTAAAAGCTTTGGAAAGAGAACAAATGCAAGTTTTGGCAAATGTATATTTATGCTTCCCCCCTTTTTGTTTAAACCTCGAAGAACATAGCAATTATAATACCCTAACACAGTGATGCTCAACTTTGGCTGCACATTAGAATAATCTAAAAAATACTGGGATGAGGGTAGAGGGTGAAAACTTGGCATTGATATTCTTTAAAAAGTACTGTAGGTAATTTTAATATGCAGCTAGAATAAGACATACTCACTAAAGAAGGGTAAACATGGATATTTTTAGTCTAGAACACTTAGGTATGTTCATTTTATTGCCAGTCTGTCATCAAAGAATCATTTTAACTTTCTTTATTTATCCACCTTTAAAATAGGAATAAGTGATCCCACATACATTCATCCTTCTTCCTTTCACTCCTTTTCTTTTTTTTCTCTCCTTTTCTCTTTCTCATGTATATATATATTCATTGCTTCTCAGCCTTTTGGCTAAGATCAAGTGTAGTATTTATTCATGCAATCACTCATTCATTAAACAAGGATTTAATAGGGCTAAATACTGTGCTAGGTACTAAGGATACAGGAATAGAATTTGTGCATTCTCTCAAGTATTACAGTATTAATAAGGTAGCACATATAAATTAGTCATACTGAGGTTCTCAAGTAAAGTTTACTTTTTAAAAAAATACACGTTGCCCTGACCAATATGGCTCAGCTGGTTGGGTGCTGTCCCCCATACCTAAAGGCCGCGAGTTCCATTCCCTGGTTGGGGCAAGTATAGGAGGCAAACGATCGATGTTTGTCTCTCACATCCATGTTTCTTCCTCTCTTTCTCCTTCCCTTCCTCTCTCTCTAAAAATAAATAAATAAAATCTTTAAAAAAATGCATGCCAAACTTTCTCCTGTTTGATTTACTTGGTAAAAAAATGTGCTGAAGCCTGAGTAGCTGTTTTAGGCAAACATCAACACTCCTGACTTATTGCCATATAGTAGGAGTCATATAGTAAGCTGTCCCTCTGCCACAGAGTAATTTTCAATCTTTCATATATTTAATGAAAGGATGTAAATGCCTACAGTCCACAGGTTCTACATAAGAAAATATTCAGGGTTACTATCAAGTTTAATAAAGAATTATTTTATTTTAAGACCCTTCAGATGTCTTTGGAATATTTTGCGAAGTTCTGTAACTTCTAATACACCAAATCCCAATGGATTCCAATAGTGTGGCTTGATCATTGGTTCTTACTTCGCAGATGGAGGCAGGATCCTATACCCCAGAAGGTAAAAAGACACTTTCCTATAACTGTTCATGCCATTTTCCCCATTTTTAATCTCCAAGTTGCAGCACGGCAGCTGGTCAAACACCCACTGCAGTGCCCAACCTGGCAACTGGGATGGTGGGATCCCTCCTGGGAAGCTGGGCATTATCATCTATTGACACATATTTAAAGCTAAGAACAAATGCAGCCAGTCACTTCACCCATAGATCATTTCCGGTGCAGTAATGCACCCACCTAATACCAAAAGACAAAAGAAAAATATTTTGAATTAATATCAACATCAGTGGAAAAACAGCAGCAAGGATAAAGAGAATGATCTTCCTGCCAAGAACAGATTCAAAGCTAACAGGTTCCAACAGAGCAAGCATTAGCCCTAGCATAAGGTTTCCTGTAACTGGGAATTTGATACTGGTACTACCATGTAACTGTAATTATTATGAAGCATGGGTTTACTCACAAAAAGAAAAACACAATTAAAAAAGAAAAAAGGAGAATCAACACAAAGAGAATAAAGTAATTCTAGATATGGGAGCAGATGGATTTACATTTTTGACATATATAACCACTCAGTACTCTCCATGAATACACCATTGTGGCCTGAGAAATAATAACATTACTAATACTAATGACAACTAACAATCACAGATCACTTATTTTATGCTAGGCACTGTTAATGCTTTACATGTGCTATCTCATTCAATCTTTTTAACAACTCTATTTACTAGTATTCCCATTTTCCTGATGAGAACAATGGAGCTCAGAGAATTTATGTAACTTGCTTTAAGATAACACAGCTTATAGTTACTCAGGCTGAGATTTGAAACCCAGACTTGCCTGATTCCAAAACCCATGCTCTTAGCCTTACATAATTCACTGGCCTAACTCACAACTACAGGTTATATAGTTAAAGCCATCTGACTCAGAGGGGATTATAGTACTTTTAAAACTTCTATACTTCCCTGGCCAGTAGCTCAGTTGGTTAATGAATGTATAAATAAGTGGAACAACAAATCGATGTTTCTCTCTCTCTTCCCGTTCCTCTCTTTCTCTAAAATACAAAACAAATCAACAACAACAAAAACAAAAAAAAAACTTCTGTGTTTTTTGCAACTACCCTGGGCCTTTCACAGGTTATCTGCCATCAGTAATAGACAAATCTCTAATGATGATAAAGTGCACTGGCAGGTAGTTGCAAATAGGAAGCAATTTGCAGCTGCTGAGTGTGCGCCACACAAATTTAAGGGTTGCAACCCTCCAGTTGGGTGCAAATGTGAAACAGAAAGCAAAATCAATTAATATCTACTGTAGTAATGAATTACAAGAAAAAATATGGCTAAGACTAATTTTGGCTGCCCCTCTTTAAAATAAAAATAAGTAAGAGTTGAAAGATTACAGACTTAAAAAATAACTACATGTTCTCCCTTTGTACTCAAAAGCAGTAAACATACCACACACACAACATATCCAGATTGTCTTGGACTTCGTTAGCTAACTCGGACATTGAGTGTGTTGAGCTGAAGTAGCTGCTTCAGCCTCTGTTGGAAGAAATTATGCTAATAATGTGATAGGGAAGCACCATAATTGATTTTTTGGAGTATTTTTATTGATTGATTTTAGAGAGAGAGAAAGGGAGCAAAAGAGAGATGCAGGCAGAAACATCGATTTGTTGTTCCCCTTATTTGTGCATTCATTGGTTGATCCTGTATGTGCCCTGACTGGGGATCAAACCCACAACCTTGGCATATAGGGACGATGCTCTAACCAACTGAGCCACCTGGCTGGGGCTTTCTGGGAATTTTTTAAAAATGAAGGTTCTCTGGCAACACCAACTCTTTTGTATTGCACCAAATGGAATGAGCTGACTTCATTAGGAGTTGATTATGAGTTGCTAAGGACAGGCTTTGGCCCATGATGTACAGTTTCATATGCTTTGAACAGCCTATATACATTCAATGTAAGTCTCTATTCTACCTCTGAATTTAAAAGCTTTTTCCTATTTTAAAATTCAACACCTATAGTTTAATATATTTTCATATTTCACTTCCATGCATATATGGAGGTTTTTTAAAAAAAATCACTGAATTAGGAAAAGAGGAAAAGAATTACTGGTAATTGGTCTCAGCAGATGTGTAAGTCGCTTTGGTAACCTCTTAAAGTGTATATACATCAGCATTTCAAATAAATATAAGAAAGTTTTGACTAACAGTTACAGGTTGTATATGCTGTGTCGGCCATGGTGTCAGAAAATCAGGGTCCACATCCCCAAAGTTGATATTGCTGCTGGGTCCTCCAGTAGCTCACTTGGATCTGAAAGTGACCTAGTACAGGGCTTCTCACACTTTGTGGTGCATAAGAACCACCGGGAGAGTTTGTTAAAGAAGATTACTAGTCCTCATCCCTGAGATTCTGCCTCTGTAGGTCTGGGGTGGTATGGGGAAATTTGCGTTTCTGATGACCACTTAGGTGAGTGAGAAGCTGCCTATTCATGCATTGAGTAGTACTGATCGAAAAGTATCCGTGAATATTAAAGTTCACAAATAATGAACTTTAATCACATTCCTAGCTGAATGAAAATTGCATGGTTGTAGAAGGTAAATTCCAGAGAAAGTAGAAACTGGCAAGACGTGTATGTCCATTGGCTGGATAGAACCATGATTCTTAGAATACTAGTCAAAAGCTGTAAGTATTTGCTAGAGGTCCTCCGTGGAATAATTAAGAAAGGTCCTTTTGCTACATGATGATGCTAGGATGACGTATATAGAAATTAATGATAGTGTTTGTTGAATTGATAGGTTTGGCCATAAATTAGAGAAATAATTCAGCTTGAAGCAAATATCCTGATTCTAAGCTTTTCACAATTGTAGTTTGATCTTCCCAGACCAGTAGTCAAGGGACCAGCAGCATCAACATCACCTGGGAATTTGTTAGAACTGACATCCTTGGGCTGCATCCCAGATTTACTGAATGAGAAACTCTGGGGGTGAGACCCAGAAACCTGTGTTTTAACAAGCCCTCCAGGTAAGTCTAGTGCAGAGGTGGCAAACACAAGGCCTGTGGGCCAAATCCAGCCCTCCACCTTGTTTTATCTGGCCTGGCACCTTGTTTTTACCAGGAGGCAGTGCCGAGCTCTTGCTTAACTGTTATGGAGCAATTACATTTATACAGCCCTAACATTACAATCGGCCCTTTGAAGGCAAAGGCTGATGTGGCCCCTGGGGAAAATGAGTTTGACCCCCTGGTCTAGTGCATGCCGATGTCTAAGAATTACTGTCAGACTACTGGGTTTCCATTTAGCATGCATCAGAATCAGAATTACGTGGGAGTACTTGCTTAAAATACAACTGCCTGTTCCTTCCTCATTGTGGGCCTAACTTTAAAATACTTTTGGGGGATTCCAATGTAGACACCATTTTGAGGAACAGTGCCCTTAACTAGAGGTTTTCAAGCATTTTGACCAGGACTCACATTTTATATCAGGACTCAGTAAATATACATATATTTATAACTAAAACAAGACTTTCACAAAATAATACTTACTTTCATACATGCAATACATTTAGATATTTTCTGTTCTATTTCATTTTTAAAAGGCTGTTGGCAGAATCACTAGATTGATTTCATGACCCACTAATGGGCTGCAACTGCAGGTTGAAAAAATCTTCCCTGGATCAGTGCTTCTCAAACTTTACGGTGTATTTAAATCACCTGGAAATCTTACAATGCAAATTAAATTCAGTAAGACTGGGTGGGACTTCAGATTCTGCATTTCTAAAAAGCTTCCACATTTTGCTAATGCTGTTGATGCATAGATGTACTACCCTTCTACTGGCAAGGCCTGGACCACAAAGCATGGAAAAAGGTAAGAGTAAACGTGATGCCCTCCTGTCGTGAACCCACCTCACTTGATGCTTCAGAAGAAATTGCAACTAGGGTATTATCCTGCCCAGATTCAGGGGAGAGTGAGTTGTCCTTAACATCATTGACAGTAGTTGTGGGGTTTCAACTCTCAGCCTATGTGGATGTAAGTAGGAAATGATTCTCAACAGATGCCAGAATAGTTCATTCATGAGAAGCAAACAGGAGTTTTTTTGTCTTTTATCATCTACCTGATTTAATACCAGAATTGTAAAACTAAAAGACTAACAAAGAACATTTAGTTCTAAAAAATGATATATGTCTTGAGTCACATTATTAAAATATTTCTTCCCACACAGTTGAGGAATTTTAAAGGAGAGGGGAGATACACAGGGAGGACGGTGTACTGCAAGGCAAAACCGGTGGACTGATCTCTACGTGCGGCACTACCTGGGTGACTTCACCGGCTAGATGTGGCCTTCAGTCTTGAAGTCTCAGAGGCCCGATAAATCAGCTACAGGATGATGCCAAGACTCTCAGGGGGCTGATTGACTGACTGACTAGTTCATAAAGATGAATATGTAAAATAAGAATGCTGGATTGTTTATTTTACAATGAAAAGTATGATCGCCAAGAGAGTTAACCCTTGTGTCTTTAAGCTTCTGTCCTTTCTCTTCCTTTAGGAATTTTATATAGGAAGGCAAGTTATAATTATGTACAGCTTGCTGCTAAGCATGGAATCAGAGTAAAAGAAGTACATCACCTCCAGAACAGAGCACTTGCAACAGGACTCCTTTCCACTCGGCCGGGCTTTGGACAGGGCCTGCCATGTTCTGTCTCTGAGTGCCTCTGTTTTCTGGACACCTGCGACTGACCGATCCGCTTTCTGACTGAATCTTTCCTTAACCATATCAATACAGTTAGTCAGCACACTAAGTACTCTGTACTTTTTAGATATATATCTCTGCTCTAACGCATAATTATATGTTATTTGTGTGGTCTCTCAGAGGGCAATTTAATGTCCACTGTTTGGAGGAACATCTCATTTTTTCCTTTTTATTATTGATACTAGGTTTAACATTAGCATCAAGGAAATATCATTGTCTCTCTATTTCAGTCTAAATATTTTTCATTCTTTTTAAAAATTTTATTTTTTATCACATTAATATACTGACGGGTGGTGGAAAGATTGAGCAAGAATGAAAAAAAGAGAAAGAACTCATGAACACAAACAACAGTGTGGTGACTGGGGGGTAAGGGATGTGGGTGGTGGTGGAAGACAGTGTGGGGGGATAAACAGTGATGGAAAAACATATTTAAAAAAAGACTAATGTGATACACTGCATAGATTTAAAGACCAATAATGCTATGATTGTAACAACAACAACAAAAAATGGTGGTGCCTCTGTTTTCCCAACACTCCCTGCAACTACCTCCCCAGGGGCAGCCAGTTTTTACTTTTGAAAACAATTTCTACTGCCCCTTAAACTCCATTCACGTTTCTGATTAATATCTTTATGCTGTTATTTCTTGAGTTTTCCCTCGTGGACATTTACTACAGAAGATGAGGATTTGGAAATCTTATACCCACATTCACACATTTGCTTCTATTTCTAAACTCTTAGTTATGTCATGATGTTTTAATGTCAACAGTTTACATTATGAGGACTGTATAAATATTATTCATTGCTGAGCTCTTTCTTGTGTAATTTCTTGGCTTTCCTGGCGTTAATGATTGCTTCTTACTTCTCCCAGTTAGCTCTTTAAAAAACACATTTATAACGATTTTAGATTTACGAAGAATTGTAAAGATAGCACAGAGGGTTCTCATAGACCCCATATCCAGTTTCCCCTATTATTAACATCTTACATCACTAGAGTACACTTGTTAAATTAATGAGTCAATATTGATACATTATTTTTAGTAACTAAAGTTCATACTTTACTCAGATTTTCTTAGTTTTTATCTACTCTCTTTTTCCTGGTCAAGGATACCACATTCCATTTTTGCAGTCACTTTTCTCTTGGACCTAACTACACCTGACAGTTTTTCAGACTTACTCTGTTTTTTTCCTTTTTATTGAATTTATTGGGGGTGACACTGGTTAACAAAATTATACAGGTTTCAGGCGCACAATTCCACAAAACATCATCTGTACATGGTATTATATTTTCACCACCCCAAGTCAAGCCTCTGTCCATCACCATTTATCCCCTCACACCCTCCTGTGCATCCCCCCAGACTTACTCTATTCTTGATGACCTCGACAGGTTTGAGGAGTACTGGTAAAGAATTTTGTAGAATGTCTCTCAATTGGGATTTGTCTGATATTCTCATGGTTAGACTGGGGTGTATGTTTTTGGGAGAAAGACCATACAGGTAATATGCCATTTTCATCCTTCCAGTAGGGTCCCTGTATCTGCCTTTTCCCCCTCCTGGAGGCATTTCTTCCACAGCCCTCTGCCCTACCCCAATTTGGACTTGGTGCTACATCTTGGCCTGCTGACATACTAAGGATGATATTGCAGTTTTTCTTGAGAAACTCTTCACTTTCCTTCCATACTGGATTTCTGTTCCCTGCATTTCCCTCCTCCTCCTCCTTTAGTTTTCTTTGCATTTCGCTAGTCCCTAATAGGCTCCTGAGAGAGTATATAGGAGATAATTTTTTTTAGTTCCTGTAGTCTGAAATGTCATTATTCTGTTACATCTGTAGATAGTTTTGATTATTTTGCTTTGTTATTTATTTTATAATTTTTTCCACTTCATTTTTTTTTTTCAGTTCTCTCACAGTCATATGTCAGATTTTGTGGATTGGTCTTTTCATTTTCTTTTCTTTTTTTTTAAAGATTTTATTTATTTATTTTTTAGAGAGGGAAGGAAGGGAGAATGAGAGAGAGAGAGAAACATCAATGTGCAGTTGCCGGGGGCCGTGGCCTGCAACCAGGAATGTGCCCTGACTGGGAATCGAACTTGCGATGCTTTGGTTCTCAGCCCGAGCTCAATCCACTGAGCTATGCCAGTTCATTTTCTTATCATTCTTCTCCTATTGTTCATCTCTGACTTCTGTTACCTTCCAAGAAATGCCTTTAAGTCTATGGTTTTATTATAGGTTTAATTTGCCAAAGTTATTTATTGCTCTTAAATATTTTTAAAAGCAAGCCATTCATGTTTCTTGTATTTAATACTTTCTTTTATTTGAGGATACTAATTTTGAAAAATATTTTCTTCAATCACCTGTACTCTGTTCTCTCCAGCTCCCTTTTTCCTGAGTCTGTCTCTGTCCTTCCTTCTCGTTGACAGTTTCTTCAGTTCTCTGGCACTTCTTGACTGCCCATTCGTATTTGAGTGAGGGGCTGAAAGACCTGATTGCAAACTCACTGTGTGTGAATTAGGCTTGTCGCCTGGTGGGCATTCATGTAAAGGGGGAGGTTGGTCACAGGGTTCAGTTTGGGCACGGTGAGACTGGGTACTAACATTCCAGAAGTTGAGTGTGGGGAGAGGGACAAGAAAAGAAGAAGATGATCTCAGGATTCAGGAAATGCACTTAATTCTCTTTTTAAGTTTTATGTCTCACCTCTGCCCTCTACTTTGCATAATATCTCTGACCTCAAGGCCTTTCTAGTTCAGTTCAAGAAGATATTACTAGAGAGGAAAAGGGATACTCGCTGTCTCTGTCAGGGAGCTTAGAGAGGATCTGTGGTTCTAACACGTTGTACATCAGATTACCAACCATATTTTTTGGACTATAAAATGCACTTTTTCCCCCTAAATTTGGGAGAAATAGGGGGTGCATCTTATAGCCCAAATGTAGCTTGCCTGGCTCACTGGGGAGGGTGGGGGCAGCAGCCTATGTTATTTCTGTTATTAAATATTTTACTACAATTTTTCCTTCAAAATTTTTTTTCCTATTTTCTTCTTCTAAAACCTAGGTGAATCTTAATGGTCCGGTGTGTCTTACAGTCTGAAAAATTTGGTATGCACCTGTTTTCAAATCACACCTCAACTTCTGATACCCTGGTACCTCCAGTGACTAAAGTTTTTCAGCTTCTGCAACACAATCATCTTCTTGTTGGCTTTTCCATTTGACCAGACAGAGTTCCATTTTTCATTCTGTTTTACCAAATGACTAGTCTTCCATCTATTCCTCCTTTTCCAGCTTCATCCATATTTAATAAATTCACTCCTCATCTTTCCATTCCTGTTGTCATTGTTTTAGTTTAGGCCCTCATCATTTCTCTCCTACTCTGTTACAATAAAAGTCTATGTGTTCTCCATGTTTTTTTAAAAAAGTTTTTAAAGTATATTGTATTGATTATGCTATTACAGTTTTCCCAATTTTTCCCCTTTACCCCCTCCACCCTGCACACCCCAACCCTTCAGCATTCCCCCCACTTAGTTTATGTCCATGAGTTGTCCATATAAGTTCTGTGAATTCTGTTTCCTATACCATTTTGACCTCTCCCCATCTATTTTATGCCTACCAATTATGCTTCTTCTTCCCTGTACCTTTTCCTCCCTATTCCTCCCCTCCCCATTCCCACTGAAAACCTTCCATGTGATATCCATTTCTATGATTCTGTTCCTGTTCTAGTTGTTCGCTTAGTTTTTGTTTTTGTTGTTTTTATTTCTTTTTTTTTCAGGTTCATTTGTTGGTAGTTGTGAATTTATTGTCATTTTACTGTTCGTATTTTTTATATTCTTTTTTTAGATAAATCCCTTTAACATTTCATAAGTAAGGGCTTGGTGATGATGAACTCCTTTAACTTGACTTTATCTGGGTAGTGCTTTATCTGGCCTTCCATTCTAAATAATAGCTTTGCTGGATAGAGTATTCTTGGATGTAGGTCCTTGCCTTTCATAACTTCGAATACTTTTTTCCGGCCCCTTCTTGCCTGTAAGGCTCCTTTTGAGAAATCAGCTGATAGCCTTATGGGAACTCCTTTGTAGCTAATTCTCTCCGTTCCCCTTGTTTCTTTTAAGATTCTCTCTTTATCTTTAATCTTGGGTAACTTAATGATGATGTGCCTTGGTGTGTTCCTCCTTGGGTCCAACTTCTTTGGGACTCTCTGGGCTTCCTAGACTTCCTGGAAGTCTATTTCCTTTGCCAGATTGGGGAAGTTTTCCTTCATTATTTGTTCAAATAAGTTTTCCATTTCTTGCTCTTGTTCTTCTCCTTCTGGCACCCCTATAATTTGGATATTGGAATGTTTCAAGTTGTCTCAGAGGTTCCTAAGTCTCTTTTCATTTGTTTTCGATTCTTGTTTTTTAATTCTGTTCTGGTTGGATGATTATTTCTTCCTTTTGCTCCAAATAGCTGATCTGAGTCCTGGTTTCCCTCCTGTCATTGTTGGTTCCCTGAATATTTTGCTTTATTTCACTTTGGGTATCTTTCATTTTGCGACCAAGCTCAATCAGTTCTGTGAGCATTTTGATTACCAGAACTTTGAACTCTCCATCAGATAGGTTGGTTATCTCCTCATTGCTTAGCTCTCTTTTTGAAGCTTTGTCCGTTCTTTCATTTGGGCCATACTTCTTTGTCTGGGCTCACCTGTTAAGTTGTAAGGGGGCAGGGCCTGAGGTATTCACTAGGGCAGGGCAACCCTCCTTGCTGAGCTGCAGAGCTGTCTGTCAGGGAGGGGCCAGAGAGGGAACAGTGCAGCTCGCCTGCTCATCTATAGCCCACTTTCCAACAAACCCTAGTGTGAGACTGGCAGTTTCTCCCACTGTGGCAACTGCCGTAGTCCACAATTAGCTCTGAGTCTCATTTTACCATTCAGCTAGCCCTGTCCGCATGGTCCACCACCTCACTGCGGGTTTTCTCTGTCCACTCATCTTACCAGTCTGGTTGGTCTTGTTGACGGTTTCCTTAATTCCTTGGTTGTTGGAGTTCCATGCAGTTTGATTTTCTGGCACTTCTGGTTGTTTATTGATTTTGGATTGGTTGTTATCCTCCTTTTGGTTGTGTGAGGAAGCAAAGGGCTTCTACCATTTCTCCATCTTGGTTGGAACTCCCTGTTTTCTATATTTTTAATCTTTTTCCATATTCACTGCTCCCAAAATTTTCTTTCTAAAACATAAATATTATTTTTCATTTGTCTGTTTAAAATTATTTGAAAGTTTTCCTGTTACTTACTAAAATAAATTCCAAACTCTTTATATACAACTCCCCTTTGTAATCTGGACCCTACATAATCTTTTCTAATCTCATTTCTGCTACCAACCCAGTGTAGTACTCTACATTGCAAAGCAAACTATTTGTCATTTTCTGACACAACTTCAGGACTTTTTATAAGTCCTATCCTCTTCCTAATGTCCTTCCCTTTTCTCTTTCTGGAAAAGTATTACTCATCTATCCAAGCTCAGATCAAACATATCCTCCCAGAAGACTTTCCCAATCCCCTGAATGAATTGTCATTCTCTCCTCTATACTCTTATAGCACTTCTCACAAACTTCTATTGTGCCCTTTTCATATTGTTCAGTGATTATTCATGAGTCCATTTCTCACAAACCTGTTCTACTCATATTTGCACTCTTTTTTCCCTACTCAACCCCCACCCCTCATCTTATAGCATAATATCTAGAACATAGTAATAGGCAGCTAACATATACTGAGCACTTAGGCTCTTCATAAATATTTGTTGAATAAATAAAGGTAACGTATAAGATATTTGAGGAAGTCTGAGAGTTTCCTGCCCTTAGGATGTCCTGAAGTGTTAATTTTAGGCTTACACAAAAATATACTTGCAGGCATATGTGTGCATTTCCTTAATTGTGACTAATGATAATACAGGCATGGAAATTTCAGACAGGCAAGCCTATAACTTATGCAATCCTAACTGTAAGGCATTTTAAAACTGGCTAGTACATAACCTCCAGAAAGTACAAATTTTTATCTCTTTGTTTACTGTTGTATCCTTAATGCCTGATACATAGTAAGTATTCGTATCGGTCAGGGTGCCAACAGGAAATAGTCAGCATACTTAAAATAAGGTAATTTGAGGAGAGACCATTTATAAAGGTGCAGGTGGAGTTAGGAAAACCACAACTGATGTCAATGTAGCCCAGGGCTTATAATAATGAGAAACTGTTACCACCACCCTAGGTCTAAGGGGTGAGGTTCTGTAGAGTAGGCTACCATGCATTGAGAAGAACAATGACCATCAATCACAGTCACCTGATTGCTGGAACAGTCACCCCTATGAGGGTACCTCAGTCAAAATCACAATATTTAAAAGCATGTGAAAAAAATTCAGGCTTAATGGCTGGTATTATTGCATAAAGACTATAATCTTATAAGAGAATCCTATAGCAGGAATCTCTGAGCCAAGGCTGGCAAATATGTGACATACATGCTACCACCTCTCCCTTCCACATCCCCCAATCTGACCTCTAAGGCAGATTTCTTTGTCAGCTAATGGTTCTCTTTACCACCTTACCTAGAAAAGGATTTTCCTACTTTACCCAGAAAAATACTTCTCAACACAGTACTCCCGGCAAAGACTACAATAAATTGCTATTACCTGGCATGAAGCCTATTTGTCAAACTGGCTCCAGCCAAATAAGGATACAAGTTGCGTTAGTAGGGTCTTTCCAGTTGGAAGTAGGTCCCTAGCCATCAGTTGCAGATGCAGAGGTTGAGTTAGCTGCAAGGAGAAAGGACTGCCACATACTAGGCTGAGCAGGTATTTGAGGGGCCTCAGATAGCCAGGCTAGGGATCAAGTTAGAATTCTGGTCATAAAGGAGAAAATGATACAAATCACCAATCAAAATAAAAATTTAACAGACTGGTCAAAATGACAGTTGAAGAAAAGGCATGTAGTAAGTATATAGAATATGTTTATCAAAGCAAAATTGTTTTCAGGCTCATTAGCTGGTAGAGATGATATTTCTGATATGCTGATAGGAATGATGTGGATTGACTCCAGATTTGGTTATGACTGAACTCACAGCAGCTAGAAGATCTTAGGTACTGGCCACTAAGCAGGGTACAACAGGGAAAAAAGTAGTAAGTTGCTTTCTTTATTTTTCTCCCCTTCATTTTAAATTTTTTCTAAATTAACCTAAAATTTTAGCTGTGAATGCTTAATTAAAACAAGTATATGAGATCATAATTACTACTTACTGAGTATCTACTCTGTCTTTTGCTTTAGGTATGTTCTCCTTAATCTGTATGACAACTGTATAAGGTAGATATAATTATACTTACTTTCCAGATGAAGAGATAGAAGTTTAGAGCAATAAATCAAGTAAGTTGCAGCTTTAGGGTTTTGATCCAAGCTTATTTAGCTTTTGTGACAATACGGATGGACCTATAGGGTATTATGCTCAGTGAAGTAAGTCAGACAGAGAAACACAAACACTGTATTATTTCACTTATATGTGTAATCTAAAAGCAAAACAAACAAACAAACAAGCAAAACAAAACAGAAACAAGCTCATTTGGCTTTAAAGCCTGTAGTATTTCTGATACTTCATCTGCCTGTGTTATCCGATTAAAACCATGATTTTAAACAACCTCAAGTCTTGGATTCCTTGGGGTCATCATAAATCATTAAGATAAGCAAGCTTAATGTGAGAAGGCCCTAAGAGGATCACTATTGCTACATTGTATAATATTAACATGTTTAAGAAGAATCAGAACATTTTATTCATCTTTAATTTTTTTCATGTTAATTATTGTATCTGCCATACTCAAAGTACTTCCTAAGAGAAATTGTGTCACTCATGATTCCTGATGCAGGGCAATTGCACTATGTTCCTTTGCTCTTTCATACATGCCCTCCCCAGGTGTGTGGCCCACGAACAAGCACGTACCCTAAGAGCTGCCAATCCTGGACTAGCCTGTGACCTCCCACACAGCCTAGCATGAAAAAAACAAATTAATCCAACTACCTGAGATTTTTCTCTCTTTGATGTTGGAATTTGCAAATACAAAGAATGTCATGGTGGATCACAGCAAACCAAAGTGGAAGCTGTGAAATAAAATAAAACAAATCAGATAAACAAGTATGTAACTCAGGGTTCTGACAAGAAACATGTGGCATATGCAAATGAGGACAAGTTCAGGAAAGTTTACCTACAAAGAAACTAATTACAGATGTGCAGGGTAGGGTATAGGGGGACCACAGGGATGTTAGAGGAACCCAACCTAGGTGGCAAGGGAGCTATTACAATCCTTAGATTTGAAGGGACAAGGGAAATGAGAGGTTGGAGGAAGGAAGTTGTGTAGAGTGAGTCATCCTGAGAGGAGCAGTGATTTTGGTCGAGAGACACAGTCTGTTTAAAGAGCCCTTACAGGGAGGGAGCCAGAAGAATAAATACACTGACCTCTTTCTGTTACTATAATCTATACAGGACAGGTTTCCAGGAAATAGCACACTGTGGAGAAGGCTGAAGAGTGGATCTGGCCCTGGCCAGGTAGCTCAATTGGTCAGAGTATTGTTCCGATATGCCAAGGTCATGGGTTTGATCCCTGGTCAGGGCACATACAAGAATCAACCAATGAATGCATAAATGAGTAAAACAACAAATTGATGTTCTCTCTCTCTCTCTCTCTCTCTCTCTCTCTCTGCCCCTTCTTCTCTTTTTCTAAAATCAATCAATAATTTTTTTTTAAAGAGTGGATCTGGAGGGACAAACTGAAGACATTTTAAACACAGCAAGATAAAAAGAAAGAATAAAACAATGAGTAGAGGGAGGAGAATAGAGTAGACATGTAGACTGAAAAAGGTACTGTAATAGAAGAACAGCCCTGGCTGCTGTGTCTCAGTGGCTTGAGCTCTGGTCTGTGAACCAAAAGGTCTCTGGTTTGAGTCCCAGTCAGGGCACATGCCTGGGTCAAAGGCCAGGTCCCCATATGAGGGCTTGTGAGAGGCAACCGACTGGTGTATCTCTCACACATCAACATTTGTCTCCCTCTCTTTCTCCCTCCCTTTCCCTCTCTAAAAATATATAAATAAAATAGTTTTTTTTAAAGAAAAAGAACACACTATCCACAAGAAAGACTGAAAGGATAGCTAATTCCTGAAGTTGCATCAGACTTTCCAGTTTGAAATCCAGTTTTAATTTTAGTCTAAGTATAGCTTTACAATAGATTCTCTTACTTTACAATAGTCTATCAATAATTCTGTTTCTTGCAACTCCAAAAATCTAACAAAATGCTGGGTACAAAGACAATACAGTTGATTCCTGAACAAGCTGCGGTTAGGCACACTGATCCTGCACAGTCAAAAATTTGTGTGTGACTTCTCAAAAGCTTAACCTCAGCTGGTCCTCCATATCCAGATTCCCAGCCACGGATGGAAAGTTGTCCCGATCAATTCAAACCTGTGTTGTTCAAGGGTCAGTTATAGTGTATCCCTCTTGGAAATCCTGCAAAGGCCTTTGAGACATGTAGGCCACTTACTGAGAAAGATTCATAACACTCTCCTCAGCTTTTTGTGAAGTATCCGATATAAAAATAAAGGTGTCAGTGTCATGAAGCCCACTTACTGTGAAAATGAGAAATTATGAAACTGACCTAATTAAGAGAACTCTCTTGAATTATGAAAAACATAGATGGCTATTTGAAAGAATTGCAGACCATCCCACAGGAAATTAAAATAATAAATGTTTTCTTTAATTGTCTCCCCCCCAAGCTTTATTAATTTATTGATGTACTAGACTGCTTATATTTAAAACATACAATTTGATTAGTTTTGATACATGAATTCATCATTATAGTCAAAATAACAACATTTCCATCCGCTCCAAAAGTTTCTTGTCCCTCTTTGTAACTGCTCCCTTTCTAGCTCCCATCCCCAGGCAACCAGAATCTACCTCCTGTCACTATAGATTAGTTTGCATTTTCTAGGATTTTACATAAATGGACTAAAGAATATAAATATTTTGCTTGTTTTTTTCACTCTGCACAATTATTTGGAGATTCCATTATGCTGTTGTGCATATCAACAGGTGTTTCTTTTTTCTGAATAGTTTCCTCATGTAGATACGCCTTAATTTGTGCATTCATGTAATGATGGACACTTGCATTGTTGGGCTATTATACAACTGTTCATTTTAAGGTAGAAATAGGAACAATATTTTTCTGGAAGACCAAGAGATATTAGAAGCAATGGCTTCAGTAAATGGAATTTCAAAGCTCTAGACCCAGAATCAAAAAATATGGGTGGGTCATGTATTGGCTGTGAGACTTGGAGCCAATAATTTTAAACTTCCTGAGCTTTGATTTCCTAATCTGTAAAAAAGAAAGAAAGAGAAAAAGAAAAGAAAAAAAGAAGGTGAATAATACCTTCCCTTAGGATTTTTAGAGGATTGAATAAGACAGTTCATATATTTACTCTTTCATTCAAATATTAAATTTGATTACTGTGAAAGAACATTGAGAAGTTAGGGAACAACCCCTTTTACTTTTCTAGGCCTCTTTGTGGGTCCCTGTTTTTAGGACCAAAAGACATTATCAAATACCATGGCTCTGAGCAAAAGATGAAATATGTTGCTCAGTGTCTCCTCCTTGGTCTTCCACTCCCTCTTTTTCCCCTTTCTCCCCATTCCCTTCTCCAAGCTGTTTGTTACTGCTGGGTGCCCCTTTCTTCTTGAGAGCAAGGCCCATTTTTTCCCCTCTGCTTTCATATTACTTAGTATGTTATTCTTATATCATGTTCTCCATAAATAAACAATGTCTGTCTAGAAAAAGTCCAACCATTGTTAATGTAACGAGAACAGTTTGCATGATATTAATGTAACCTGGCAGCCAAGGAGAGTGGACTGCAATGCACATGTGTGAATAAAGATGACTTCACTGTACTAGTCAGTGGGAGTGGTAGATCTCATTGAGTGAGCACGTGTACTGTGTGTCCATCATATTCAAAATGACTGAGGGAGGAGAGCAACGAATCTGCATTAAATTTTGTGTTAAGTTTGAACATTCCTCTGTGGAAACTATTCAGATGATTTAGAAGTCTGCAGCTATAGGCAACTGATTATTGGTAGCCTCATCACGACAACACGACCCCTCATACACCGAGTCTCATGCAAAGTTTTTTGGAAAAACATCCCGTCATGCCAAATCAGCACCCCTACAGCCCGGATTTGGAGCCTTGTGACTTCTGGCTTTTCCCAAAGCTAAAGTCACCTTTGAAAGGAAAGAGATTTCAGACCATCAATGAGATTCAGGAAAATATGATGGGGCAGCTGATGGCAATTGGGAGAACTGTGTGATATCCCAAGGTGCCTACTTTGAAGAGAAGTGAAGTGTCATTGTCCTATGTACAGTGTTTATTGTATCTTGTATATTCTTAAGTAAATGTCTCTATTTTTCATATTGCATGGCTGGATACTTTCTGAACAGACTTCATATACTAAAGTAATAATAAGTACTTATATAATGTTTTATAGATAACAGTGCATTTTCAGATACATTATTTCATTCTGGCCCTCAAAATTCCCCAGAAAAATAGGCATGGCAGATAATATCATCCCCATTATCAGAGGAAATTAAGGCTCAGAGAGGTTAAAAAGTGGCTGAGGTAAAAAAAAACCTAACTGTTAAAATACCAGCTTAGAGTGAATTTACCTTGGCACACTACCTAACAACATTCTTCACAGGATTCAGGTGTGTACTTTAGCCTCCAGCTAATACTAATATATAAAATCTTTGCAAGATAAAAAGGTCAGATTTTATTTTTTAAAACTAACACTTGGTGTTGTTTTGATGCTTATGCTGAAATATATGCTTTTATATGGACCCACAGGAGATCTCAAAATTTTCAGGATATAGCATGAGGACTGTAACTATTTGTAAAATTTGAGGTACACATGACTATTATTCTCCTTCCTCCTAAATATAATTCTGAGCAAAATAAGAATTTAAACTTACTATAAGTACTTCATACTAGTTAAAAATACTTTCTTTCTAGAATATTGTTTCTGATTTAACCTGAGGATGAATTATTCCAACTTTTTCTTTTCTCCTTTTATCTAATCTTACTTAAAACAGTTTTTTGACCTATTACAAAGGTTTAGTAATTGACAGCACATAGTACATCTATTTTGAATTTACATCTGTGTATAAAGTTCAGGGTTTTCATTTTCCTTTGGGCTAATCTTCCCTCCCCTGTCTCCTGAAAAAAAATATTTTTTCACCTGCAGATAAAAGAACAAGAAATGAGTGGAGAACTCTTCTTAAATAATCACTCTGTGTTTTTATTTCTTGGTCTTAAAATAGACGTTATCTCGGAGAATCTTAATTGGTACTTTACATGGTGAGCATATGACAAAAGGCTTAGCAAATAAGCCCTGATACAAGATAAGCTAGACTGTGTACTCTTCTTTTCAGAATTACATTTATTGATATTCTTACTGTAAAATAAAATAAGAACTATTTACTCATACAGGGGGATTTAATCTAGCTGAATTACAATAATTCTGTCTCCTCTAATAAAAGTGAATTGTTAATGAGATATTTAAAAAGGCCATAAAGACTTAGGGAAATACTTTTCTATTCATTTTCATATAAATGAGATTTCATATTTCATAGAGTGAGTTTATAACAAGGCTTATAATGTATTATTTTCCTAAAAATCTAAAAGTGCTGTAAACCTAATGTTAATTTTTGATTAATTTGATACTAAATGCTCCATGAATTAAAGAATGCTTATAGCTTTCAACCCCATAAGAATTATTGGCTGCATTTCAAAAGCACTAGGTAATGCAACCATCTTACTCTAGAGATTAATAACAATCCTGCACCACTTTACTATGGTGAAATTCAAAATTTATCAAACTAAAACGTATAGATTAAGAATGACATAAGTATACGATTTAAAGTTATAAAAGTTACTACTAAAAGAAAACAACAATGGAAAGGAAGAGAAGGTGAGGGAAAATGAGAAGTAATTTGAGTGCTAAATTTTGTATCTTTCATAATTAGTAATCAATATTGTCGAAAATTGATAAATCAGGAAATGAAGACATCTTTATATTTATTTAGACCTTATAATTGTTTAAAATTTTTAGTCATGTGCATACACTTATAATTTAAAAATTAAAACACAATTATAACTTTTTAAAAATCTTATTTATTTCTTTTTTGAGAGAAGGATGGGAGGGAGAAAGAGAGGGGGAAAAACCTCGAGGTGCCTTTGGAAGGTACCCCAATCAGGGACTGAACCTACAAACCAGGCATGTTCCCTGACCAGGAATTGAACCTGCAACCTTCTGGTCTGCAGGAGAATGCCCAGCCTACTGAACCACACTAGCCAGGGCCATAATATAATTTTTTAAAAATGTGACTTACCTAGAGCAAGTATTTTGAACTTCACTTCTCCATCTCTAAACTGATTCAGGAGACAGGAAAGCGGCTTCCCAGGGAATACAGCTGTCCTTTAATTGCTGTTTTGAATGAAGCCTTATCTAGACTATGGAATTATGTTCATTATTCTTCTCTGAGAAACTGATATAAGTGGACTCTGCCTCCTAGGACATAATGGTGGTAAGCAGAGGGACAAAAGAAGGTGATTTGCCAGCTCTTAGTCAAATAGTAGTACAGTAGTTCTGCTTTATCCATGCTTTCATTTTCCCTGGTTTTAGTTAACTCTTGTCTACCATGGTCTGAATATATTAAACGGAAAATTACAGAACTAAACAATCCATAAATTTTAAATTGTGCGCTGTTTTGAGTAACATGATGAAATCTTATGTTGTCTTGCTCCATCCTGCCCAGGACACAAATTATCCCTTTGTCCAGCGTATAGAAGCCATATACCCTCACTGCCCATATATCACTTAGTAGCCATCTCAGTTACCCAATCAACTGTCATGGTATCACAGTGCTTGTGTTCAAGTAACTTATTTTACATAATAATGACCCCCAAACACAAGAGTAATAATGCTGGCAATTTGCATATGCCAGAAAAGTCATAAGGTGCATCCATTAGGCAAAAAGGAGAAAGCTCTCAACTTAATAAGGAAAGAAAAAAATCATGCTGAGGTTGCTAAGATCTGTAGTAAGAAATAATCTATCTCTGAGATTATGAAGGAAAAAGAAATTTATACTAGTTTTGCTGTTGCACCTTAAGGTGCTGTTGCACCTTAAACTGCAAGGTACAGACACAATGTGTGATAAGTGCTTAATTAAGATAGAAAAGGCATTACATCTTTGGTTAAAATTTTTTTCAATGACAGTTGACATTCAATATTATTTTGTATTAATTTCAGGTATACAGCATAGTGATTAGACTATCATATACTTTACAAAGTGTTACCCCTAAGATTTTCAGGATTCACGTGGCCCCATACATAGTTATTACAATATTATTGACTATGTTTCCTATGCTGCACTTTCCATCCCATGACTCTTTCATAACTACCGATCTGGACTTCTGATTCCCTTCACCTTTTCACCCAGTCTCCCAAATCCTCCCTCTCTGGCAACCGTCAGTCTGTTCTCCGTATTGCTGAGTCTGTTTCTATTTTGTTTGTTCATTTATTGTTCTTTAGATTCCACATATAAGTAAAATCATATAATCTTTGTCTTTGATTGACTTATTGCACTTAGCACAATACACTCTAGGTCCATCCATGCTGTTGCAAATGGTCACATTTTGTTCTTTTTATGGCCTAGTATTATCCTATTTCACAAATGTATCACAACTCTTTTAATCCATTTCTCTCGTGCTAGGCATGTGGGTTGCTTCCCTAGCTTGGCTACTGTAGACAATATTGCAATGAATATAGGGGTGCATATATTTGTATTTCTCTGATGATTAGTGATGTTAAGCATCTTTCTTGTATCTATTGGCCCTCTGTATGTCCTCTTGGAGAAGTGTCGATTCAGGCCCTTTACCCATTTTTGAATTGGGTTGTCTTTTCATTTTGTTGATGTTTTCATTTGCTGTGCAAAAGGTTTTTAGTTTGATGTAGTCCCTTTTGTTTATTTTTTCCTGTGTTTCCCTTGCCCTCGGAGACATATTGGCAAAAATATTGCTCTGAGAGATGTTTGATATTTTACTGTTTATGTTTTCTTCTAGGAAATCTATGGTTTTGTGACTTACATTTAAGTTTTTTATCCATTTGAGTTAAATCTTGCATATGGTGTAAGCTGGTGATCTAGTTTCTTTATTTCTTTTTTTTTTTAAGTATCTGTCCAATTTTCCCAACAGCATTTATGAAATACACTGTCTTCACCCCATTGTCTGTTCTTGTGTCCTTTGTCAAACATTAACTAAGCATATAGGTGTGGATTTATTTGTGGGCTCTATTCTGTTCCTTCAATCTATATGTATGTTTTCATGCCAGTATCATGCTGTTTTGGTTACCATGCCCTTGTAGTATACTTTGATATCCCTCCAACTTTGTTCTTCTCTCTCAAAGTTGTTGTAGTTATTCAGGGTCTTTTGCAGTTCCATAGATACTTTTGGAACATTTGTTCTAGTTCTGTGAAATATGTCATTGGTATTTTGATAGGAATTGCATTGAATTGCTTTGAGTAGTATGGACATTTTAACACTGTTAATTATTCCTATCCTTGAGCACAGGAATTATTTGTATCTTCTTTGATTTCTTACTCTGGTGTTTTATAATATTCTAAGTACAGCTCTTTTACATCTTTGGCTAAATTTATTGCTAGGTATTGTATTGTGTTTATTGTATTGTTTTTTATTTTATTTTATTATTTTATTTTATATTTTATTTATTTATTATATTTTATTATATTTTATTTTATTTATTTTGAGAGAAGGGAAGGGAAGGAGAAAGAGAGAGAAAGAAACATTGATGTGAGTAGGGAACATCGATAGGTTGCCTCTCGAATGTGCCCCAACCAGGGACCAAACCCACCTGACTGGGAGTCATTCAACCAACTGAGCCACACTGGTCAGGGTGGTAGTTTGTTGTTGTTTTTTTTTATGTAATTACAAATGCAATTGTTTTCTTAGTTTTCCTTTCTTATAGTTCATTATTGGTGCATAAAAATGCAACCGATTTCCAGATGTTTATTTTGTACCCTCTGCTTTACTCAATTAATTTATCAGTTCTAGTAATTTCTTGGTAGAGTCTTTAGGATACTCTATGTACAGTATCACGTCATCTGCAAATAATGACAGTGTTACTTTTTCCTGTGTATTTCGGATGCCTTTTATTTCTTCTTGTTGTTTGATTGCTGTAGCTAGTACTTCCAGGCTATGTTGAATAAGTGTGATGAAAACAAGCATCCCTATCTTATTCTCAATCTAAAGGGAAATGCTTGTACTCTTTACCTACTGAGTATGATGTTGGCTGTGGTTTTGTCATATATGGCCTTTATTATATTGAGGTATGTTCCCTCTATTCCCACTTTGCTGAGAGTTTTTTTATCATTAATAGTTGTTGGATTTTATCATATGCTTTTTCTGAATCTGTTGAAATGATCATGTGTTTTTTATCCTTCATTTTGTTATGTGTTGTATCATGTTTATTAATTTGTGAATATTGTACCAAACTTGCATCTCCAGAATAAATTCCACTTGGTCATGGTGTACAATATTTTCAATGTATTGCTGGAACTGGTTTGCTAACATTTGGTTGAGGATTTTAGCACCTATGTTTATCATGAATATTGGCCTATAATTTTCTCTCTGGTGTCTTTATCTGGTTTTTGGAAGTAGATAATACTAGCCTCATAAAATGAGCTTGGGTGCCTTCCTTCCTCTTGAAGGTTTTGCAATAGTTTGAGAAAAACTGGTGTTAGTTCTCCGAATGTTTTGAAAAATTCACCCATGAATCCATTTAACCCAGGACTTTTGTGTGTTGGGAGGATTTCTTTTTAAATTATTGCTTCATTTTCATTGGTTGTAATCAGTTTATTCAGATATTCTGATTCTTCCTGATTCAGATTTAGAAGATTGCATTTTTTTCCAGAAATACATCCATTTCATCCAGATTGTCCAATTTGTTGGCATATAGTTGTTCATAGTATCCTCTTATAATTCCATGTATTTCGGTGGAGTCAGTTGTTACTTCTCTTTTATTTTTTCTCCTTTTTTAATTTTAAATGTGCTTTATTGATTATGCTATTATAGTTGCCCCATCCCTCCCTTTATTTCCCTCCACCCTGCACATCCTTTCCCATCTGCATCCCCCACCTCTTAGTTCATGTCCATGGGTCATACACATAAGTTCCTCCCCCTGGCTATTTTGTACCTACCATTTATGCTACTTATTCCCTGTAGCTTTTCCCATACCCCCCTCTCCCCTTCCCTGCTGATAACCTACCAGGTGATCTCCATTTCTGTGATTCTGTTCCTGTTCTAGTTGTTTGCTTAGTTTTCATGGGTTTTTTTAGGTTCAGTTGTTGATAGTTGGGAGTTTGTTGTCATTTTGCTGTTCATATTTTTTTATCACTTTACTTTTCTTAGATAAGTCCCCTTAACATTTCATATAATAAAAGCTTGGTGATGATGAATTCCTTTACCTTGACCTTATCTGAGAAGCACTTTATCTGCCCTTCCCTTCTAAAAAGCTTTGCTGGATAGAGTAATCTTGGATGTAGGTCCTTGCCTTTCATGACTTGGAATACTTCTTTCCAGCCCCTTCTTGCCTGCAAAGTTTCTTTTGAGAAATCAGCTGATAGTCTTACAGGAACTCCTTTGTAGATAACCGTCCTCTTTTCTCTTGCTGCTTTTAAGATTCCTTTTCTTTAATCTTGGGTAATGTAATTATGATGTATCTTGGTGTGTTCCTCCTTGGGTCCAACTTCTTTGGGACTCCCTGACCTTCCTGGAATTCTATTTCCTTTGCCAGAGTGGGGAAGTTCTCCTTCATTATTTTTTCAAATAAGCTTTCAGTTTCTTGCTCTTCCTCTTCTCCTTCTGGCACCTCTATGATTTACATGTTGGAACATTTAAAGTTGTCCCAGAGGTTCTTAAGCTTCTCCTCATTTTTTTGAATTCTTGTTTCTTCATTCTGTTCTGGCTGAATGTTTATTTTTTCCTTCTGCTCCAAATCATTGATTTGAGTCCTGATTTCCTTCCCATTACTGTTGATTCACTGTACATTTTCCTTTATTTCACTTTCCATAGCCTTCACTTTTTCCTCTATTTTGTGACTATATTCAACCATTTCTGTGAGCATCCTTATTACCAATGTTTTGAACTGTGCATCTGATAGATTGGCTATCTCCTCATTACTTAGTTGTGTTTTTTCTGGAGCCTTGACCTGTTCTTCATTTGGGCCACTTTTTGTGTGTGTCTTGGTGCACCTGTTACAGAATAAGGGGTGGGCCTCAGGTTTTCACCCGGGTGGGGCAAACTACATCACTCTGTTGGGGTGCTCTGTTAGGGAAGGGGTCCAAGAGGGAACAATGCCACTTGCTTGGCTCTCTGCCTGCTTTTAGTCACTTTCCTGCTACTCACAAGCAAATTGGGCCCTTCTAGTGCTGATTCCCAGGTGGGTGGTTTTGTGTACATTCTAGGACCCTGTGGGTCTCTCCAACAAATTGTCCTGTTAGGCTGGGAGTTTTTCTGGCCACTTCAATCCCCACAGGATTTTTCAGTTAGAGGTTTTGAGACTTTATTTTCCTACACTGGATACCTGGGTTGTGTGGTCTGTCTTGCTCCCCAGTTGTTCCTCCCAGTTTATTTGCTCGCAAATGTGGTACCACCTGGTCTGCCAGCTGCTGCCTTGCCATGAGTCCTCTCTGCCTGACTGCCTGTCTCTGCCCCTCCTACAGAACTGGATGAATGTTTCTTCAACTCCTTGGTTATCAGATTTTCACACAGTTTGATTTTCTGGCAGTTCTGGTTGTTTTTGTTTTTAAATTTGTTCTTGTCCTTGTTTTGGTTGTGCAAGGAGGTTCAATGTATCTACCTATGCCTCCATCTTGGCCAGAAGTTACTTCTCTTTTATTTTGATTTTCATTTATTTGGGTTCTTGCTTTTTTGATGAGTCTAATTAAAGTTTTGTCAATCTTGTGTACCTCTTCAAAGAGTTAGCTCTTGGTTTCATTGATCTTTTGTATGTTGTTTTACTCTATTTTGTTTATTTCTGCAATGATCTTTATGATTTCCTTCCGTCTACTCACTGTGGGCTTTGTCTGTCATTCCTTTTCAAATTCCTTTGAGTATGAAGTTAGAGTGTGAAGTTGAGTGTGAAAAGGCTTAGATATAAGCTTTCTCTTGTTTTTTTGTTTGTTTTTTGTTTTTTTGAGTTAGGTCTGTAATGCTATGAATATTCTTGTTAGGATTGCTTTCCCAGTGTCCCACGCTGGGATTGTTTGGATTTTTATATCCTCATTTTCATTTGTTTCAAGGTGTCTTTTGATTTCTTCCTTGATCTCCTTGTTGACCCATTTATTGTTTAATAACATGTTATTTAGCTTCCCTGTCTTTGCATGTTTTTCAGTGTTCTTCTTGTGATTGATTTCTATCAATCACATGATGGTCATGTGGTGGTCAGAGAAGATGGTAGCACGATGGTCAGAGAAGACATTTGATATGATTTCAATCTTCTTAAATTTATTAAGACTTGTTTTGTATCCGAACATGTCTTCTATCCTAGGAAAAGTTCCATATGTACTTGAAAAGTATGTATATTCTGGTGTTTTGAGGTGAAAATGCTCTGAAGATACCAGTTAAATCCATTTGTGAGTTCTTTATATATTTTGGAGATCAGACCCTTGTCCGAGGTATCATTGGTAAATATAATTTCCCATACAGTTGGTTCCCTTTTCATTTTACTAAGTTTTCTTTAGCTGTGAATAACTTTTTATTTTGATGAGGTCCTATTTGTTTATTCTTTCCTTTATGTCCCTTGCTATAGGGGATATGTCAGTGAAAATATTGCTGCGTGGAATATCTGAGATTTTCCTGCCTATATTCTCCTCTAGGACTTTTATGGTGTTGTGACTTGTATTTGAGCCTTTTATCTATCTTGAGTTTATTTTTGGTTATGGTGTAAGTTGGTGGTTGAATTTTTTGCAGTGGGGGGAAATGGAGACAACTTGAACAACAATAAAAAAATGAATTAAAAAGTCCATTTGATCTAGTGTGTCTTTTAAGGACTCTGTCTCCTTGTTGATTTTCTGCCTGGAAGATCTATCCATTGAAATCAAAGCGGTGTTAAAATCCACAACTATGACTGTATTTTTGTCAGTCTCTCCCTTTATATCCATCAAGATTTGCTTCACATACTTACGAGTTCCTATGTTGGGTGTGTAAATGTTTACTAGGGTTATATCCTCTCGCTGGATTGTCCCCTTTCTCATTACGTAGTGTCCCTCATTGTCTCTTACTATAGCCTGGGTCTTAAAATCTGTTTTGTCAGATATAAGTACTGCAACCCCAGCTGTTTTTTTCCTTTCCATTTGCATGAAATACCTTTTTCCATCCCTCTACTTTTAGTCTGTGTATATCTTTCAATCAGAGATGGGTCTCTTGGAGACAGCATATATATGAATCTTGTTTTCTTATCCATTCAGCTACCCTATGTCTTTTGGTTGGAGCTTTTAAGCCATTTACATTTAAGGTAATTATTTATAGATACATATTCAGTGTCATTTTATTGTTAGAGTATTTTCCTTTGTTGTTGTTTTTCTTTTTCTCTTTCTTCTTCTTTTTCTTAAAGCAATCCCTTTAATATTTGTTGCAGTACTAGTTTGGTGTTAACAAACTCCTTCAGCTTTTTCTTGTCTGAGAAGCTCCTTATTACTGCTTCTATTTTAAATGGTAGCCTTGCTGGGTAAAGTAGCCTTGGTCATAGGTCCTTGCTTTCATCACCTTGAATGTTTCACATAACTCCTTTCTGGCCTGAAATGTTTTTGTTGAGAAATCAGATGACAGTCTAATTGGTGTTCCCTTGTATGTAACTACCTGCTTTACTTTAGCAGCTTTTAGGTTCTCTCCTTGTCTTCAAGCCTTGTCATTTTACTTATGATGTGTCTCAGCGTAGGCCTTTTTGGGTCCAACTTGTTGGGACTCTCTGAGCTTCCTAGACTTGTGTGTCATTTTCCTTCACCTGATTAGGGAAGATTTAGTCATTATTTCTTCAAATAGGTTCTCAATCCCTTTCTCCCTCTCTTCTCCTTCTGGTATTCCTGTAATGTGGATGTTGTTATGCTTCATGTTGTCCAAAATGTTTCTAAGTTCTTCTCATTTTTTAAAACTCTCTTTTCTTTTTCTTGCTCTGCCCAGGTGTTTTTTTTTTCTACTTTGTCTTCCAAATCACTGATTTGATCTAACCTAACTGCTTCATCTAACCTATTGTTCAGTCTTTCCAGTGTATTATGTATTTCAGACATTGCATTTTTTATTTCTGACTGGTCCTTTTATATGGTCTGTGTCTTTTTTCATGCTGTTAAGTACCCTTATAATCATTACCTTAAACACTCTGTCTGATAAAATGCTTGCCTCCATTTCATCTAGTTCTTTTGGAAAGTTGTCTTGTTCTTTCATTTGGGGTCTGTTTCTTTGTCTTCCCATTTTGGCTCCTTCTTTGTATTTTCTGCCTCAGATGTTAAACTAAGTGAAATATCCTTAGGCTGTAATCAGCGGCCTGGGTTCAGCACTGCAGTGTTGAGTAGAGTAATTCCTGTGGGCAGAGCTATTGGTCCCCTCAGATTGATACCACTTGGAGAGGAGTGTACTGTTTGAGAAAGATGGCTTCTGTGGTATAGGGAATAGCCCAGCATAGGGATCCTGGTAGCTGTTTCTTCAGTTTTCTCCCCAAATGCCACCAATCCTAGATTCTTCTCAATCATCTCTAGTCCACACTGCCCTCCCTCTGCCAGAGCCCAGGGTAAATGGCTGCAAATGAAATTTTGTGGGTTGGTCCATGAAGAGGCACTCTTTGTTTCCAGCTATCTCTCCCTGGCAGACAGAAACCCTGCTGCTTTTGATCACTGGACATTATCTGAGTTCCTTTCCAGCTCCGGTGCTGTAGGCTGGGGAGCCCAGCTTGGGGTTTAGATCCCAAACTTCTCAGGGGAACCCCTAAGCCAATTAAATGTCCCTCCAGAATTTCAACTACTGCCTCTGGGAGCCCATGGGAGCCCAACAAGCCATCACACCTTCTCCACACTCCCTACTTGTCTTGCTGTAGTGAAGTAAGACAAGTCCTTGATTATAAGGCTTCTCTCCAGCTAGTGTTCAGTTAATTATATAGGATGATTTCTCTACAATTTAGTTGTGATTACAGATTGGTCATGGGAGGAGGTTAGTGTAGCTTCTACTTACTCCTCTCCCATCTTGGATTACCTGACTAGCTCTTTATGTGGTCTATGTGACCTCTTTTATTGTATTGTGTTGTTGTTGAAGTTCTCCATGATTTCAACCATTTTTCCTAAGTTCCATGAGCATTCTTATGGATATTTTTTTTTGTAAATTCTATTTATTGATTTTTAGAGAGAGCAAGGGAGACAGAAAGGGAGAAAGACATCAATTTGTTGTTCCTCTTACTTAAGCATTCATTGGTTGATTCTTGTATGTGCCCTGACTTGGGACTGAACTCACAACATTGGTGTATTGGGGCAATGCTTTAAGCATCTGAGCTATCCCTCCCCGGGCCTCTGTACCCATTGTTTTGAACTCTGTATCTGGTTGATCAATTGCCTCATTTCATTTAGTTCTTTTTCTGGAGATTTCTTCAGTCCTTTCATTTGGGACATGTTTCTTTGTCTCCCCATTTTGGCTCCCTGTATCTGCTCATTTTTGTGTATTTGGTAGATCTGCAGTAGCTATGTCTCCCAGTCTTGGTAGGGTGGCCTTATGTAGTAGGTGTCCTGTGGGACCCAGTGATGCAGTCTCCTTGATCACCTGAGCTGGACACTCCAGGAATCACCCTTTTGTGGGTTATGTGAGCCCTCCTACTGTAGTTGAGTCTTGATTCCTGTTGGCTCACCCATGTTGGGGGTCAACCCTCAGACTTGCTGACTGTGAGGACTGATTCTGTACATAGTATACAAGCTACTATGTGGATGCTGATCACATGAAGCAGAATTTGATGCATCAGGGGGGTATCTGCCAAGATCCCCCTTTGGATATACCACTTGTGAAGCTAATTGGATTCTGATATGATATTGTCTGAAGTTCACTATTGGGTGTGTTGGCTTGGGGGACTTTTGGGAGGGACTCCAGTATAGACCAATATCAGACAATGCCTATGATTGGTCCTGGTCAACCTGTTTGGTTCTACAAAGCAATCCAGTTCGTGATTGCCTCTGATGGGCTTGGATATGGGTAGAAAGGGTCAAGTTGTGCACCAGGGCTGGTTTCTACCAGCACTGAGCCCAGGGACAAGTCAATAAAAGGCCCAAGGCACCCTGAGATCCACCTTCACCTGCCAGCTGACTGTTATGCTCAGTCACTGAAAGTGCCTCTGGTGGTACATGAGTTGTATGAGGTAGGTACTCAGTGAGTTACCAGGTGGGGTTTTCATCAGATTGAAAGAGATTCAAACTAGGTGGCAGTGGTCGGTCTCATGTTCTTCAACAAATGTTCCAGAGAACAACGAGGTCATCTTGTTACAGAACAAACAAGGGAGGCCTGGGACGATATACTATTACTGAAAGAAACCCCCAGGTTCATTATGTCCACTGCCTATAGGAAAGATGTCTCTCAATGCTAGAGATTCATGAAAAGGAAAGGAAATGCTTATTTAATGCTATACAAACTTAAAGTAGTGACCTAATGTCTTCATAAAAAATCCTAAAGTCCCTTAAAACACCCACAAACAGACACAGTCCTTCTTTCCCCCCCTTGCCCAGTCCAAAGTACTGTATCTCAGGACAGAAAATAGAAGTCCTTGGCTCAGGCAGCCCCCGGTTCTTCCCAGTGATCCATCTTGACTGGGAGACCTCCCTGGGTTCCCAGCACCTTTAGCTGTGTCACTGGGATCTCTGCTAAAGCCGGGTGGTGGTTCCCCCTTCTAAAGCTGCAGGGGTCCCCACTCTGGCAAAGGCATGTGGTCCTCTCTCTCAGGGCCACAGGAGTCCCCACTCAGCCAAAACCGCGTGTTTCTCCACTCAATGGCTGTGATCCTCTCTGCACTGCCACAGCTGCATGGTTCCCCACCCCCCCCAATGGCTGCAAGGGGGGGGGTCACCACTCTGCCAAAGCTGAGTGGCGGTTCTTTGCTAAAGCCACATGGTGATTCTCTCTTGCAGGGCTGCAGGAGTCCCCGCTCTGCTAAAGGCTGAGTGGTTCTCCCTCCCAGGTCCCAGTGAGTCCCCACTCTGCCAGAAGCACATGACTTTCCCCTCAATAGCTGCCGCGTCTGGGTTTAAATCCCTGGGCCAATCTTCCTCTGCAGCCCGATTTCTGACTCCTCCCACACTCAGCCACACCTGCCCTCAATTTCCCATTCTTTCCAGGCTTTCTGGCTGCCATCATGGGTCTGGGCAGGTGTGGACCCATGTCATGAAGCGAATCATCTCCAAGCTCCCATGTAGGTGCTGTAACCCGGGGGACCTGCCCCCCCACCAGTTACATCTTAGTGGGGAAGTTACTTCCATCCCCCTGGCTTGGGGCGTGGCCACAGCCATTTAACATATCTATGTAACCAGTCACAGGTTATAGATATGTTAAATGACCACACCAGAGGTTAGCTGCAAGGCTGTGGCTATGCGAAACAGCTCTCAATGGCTCTGCTCCATTTGTCCCTTCCCCTACCCACACCTGCGGGGGCGGGGGGGGGGGCGGAGGGGGCGGGGAGCAGCAATGAGGACATCCTAAAATCTCCTGGACACCTTGAGTTCTGGACCCCATTCCAAATGCCCATTTGGGGTCCCCCTTCTTGGCTGCACCCTGTAACAATCTGTCATCCACTGAATGCCCACTGACCTTTATGGTGGGGCAGGGTCTCAGGGAGTTTTCAGGGAGAGTTTATCAGGCCCAAATAGACCAAGATTTGGCCATGTGAAGGGAGGGCTCTGCACCAGTGAGGTGTGCAAGGGAAAAATGGCCTCCACCCTAGAGCTATACCACATATTGCCCTGAATTCTGCCCAGACCTTCTAGGCCACTATGAGTTGGGAGAGTGGGGCTTGTAGATCTCCCTTTGGGGATGTGGTACCAGTCAGGCTCTCAGGAAGGAGGGAGGAATGACCCTGCACTCCAAAGCCTCACAACCCAGTCTCTGACACCCCCTAGTCTGCTGGGATCTCTATACCCTGGACCCAGGCAGTTGACTCCTTTGCACGGTGTGAGCTCCAAAGGGCAGGGTGACAGGGAGTCAGGAGGGTGGGGATTTTGCATTCCTCCAGGCTGATGATACATGGAGGGTAGTGCCTCACCCAAGAAAGATTTTTTTTCTGCAGTGTGGGAGAGGGATTTAGCACAAGGACCCTGGCAGCTTCCCTTCAGCTCTCTCCCTAGAGCCATACAACCCAGCCTCTTTTCAAATGACTGAGTCTCCTCCGAAATGCCCTCCTTCTGCTGGAGCCCTGGGTGGGCAGCTGCAAATAAGATTTTGTGTGCTGGCCCTTTAACAGGGCACCAGGTTTTCAGAAACCCTTATCACTCCCTGGGGGACAGAATCCTCACTGATTTTCAAAGCCAAATGTTTTGTGGGCTCTTCTTCCCATTTCTGGTGATCTGGGATGGGGAGCCTGGCAGGGTTAAGAACCCATGCTCCTTAGGGGAACCTTTGCAGCTGAGTTGTCTCTTTGGATTCTTAGCCAAAGCACATGGGTGCAGGGCCAGCCCCTTTCCTGGCTCTGTACTTCCTACCAGTCTCGATGTGGCTTTTCTATAAATCCTTGGTTTTAAGACTTTTATTCACCTAGTCTTCAGTTGGTTATTCAGGCTGATTGTTCTATTTTAGTTGTAGTCCCAGATTGGTCTCGGGAGGAGGGGAATGTAGCTTCCACCTGCTTACTCACCGTCTTGGATCCTCAAAACTTTTTTGAAAATTTTTCAAAAATTAAAATTTTGAGAAAGACCACATTTACATAACTTTTATGGCAGTATATCATTAGAATTGTTCTACTTTATTAGTTATTGTTGTTAATCTCTTACTGTGTGTAATTTATAAATTAAACTTTACATAGCTATGTATGTACAGGAAAAAACATAGTATTATACGGTTCAGTATTACCTGTGGATTTAGACATCCCCCACAGCGGGGGATCTTGGAATGCATCCCCCATGAAAAAGGAGGGACTATTCTTTAGAAGAGAAATATTTAATGCACTGTGGAGAAATAAAACACCCAAGGGTTGGAATCCCTTCCTTTATATAGTTAATATTGCTGACTAAGTGCTTTAGCTTAGAAAGAAATTCAGTTTTGAAGAGGCTGGGACCCTACCAGAGTGTCTTGCATATAGTGAGCATTTAGTGGTTTTCCACTGAATTGACAGAGGGCTGTATAATGATATGTAATGATACAATTAATGGGCCCATCCCCATGAATCCAGATTCATTTGCATTGAGAAGCCAGCCTGAAAAAAAAAGTTAGTGGGTAAAGTCACACTATTTATTGGATTGAAAGAACCCTCTAACATAACAGGTGCCCAAAGTGCCTGGTGTTATTTCTTTTATTTTTATAAAAATTTCTTTTGACAGATTCTGACTAGCATTCTGGCTAACCGGTAAACAGATTTCCTAAGCATCTGAATGGAAGCTTAAGCCTAGTGAAGTATGACATACCCATAAGTTGTATTATCATTCCATGACTAACTTTGACCCATGAGTCATTACTGTCACATCTTGTTGGTATATCTTCTTATATGTATTACACTACGTATGTTCTTGAAAACATGTCATTAAAATTTCAGTACAATTAAATTAATTACTGGTAAAGGAAGTTAATTCAGCCTCATTGTAGAGTAAACAGCTGTATGGAAGGAAGTCAAGTTTCCTATGGATTAAACAACTCTTAAATTTATGAACAAAGACGCTGAATTGAGGTGAGGATACCCTACTGTTTAATTTCCTTTGTCTTGGGTTCCCCTACACTCATATTCAAGAAGATTCAAATGCATGTAGCTTGTGTGGGAGGGTGGGGAAGGAGAAGGACAACAGGAAAAGGAAGGCAGTCGATAGAGGGTGCATTATCAACTTGGCTACTGAAGTAACCTGGGAGGGGCACCAACAGAGACTAAATTTCCCACTAGATTTCAAAATGGAGCTATGAATTTAATCTATATTTGAAAACTAATATAGCGTTTCTTGTGAATCCTAGTCTGTTGAGTAAATTCATATTGTTGCAGAAAATAACTCACACACAGGAGAGATGGCGGAGCACAATTCTTTATTACACGTGGGCTCAGGGGAAGAACCCAAATCCTGAGCCCTGATCTCTAACTTTCCGGGGTTTAAATAGCCTCGGACCCCCTGCCTACGTGGCAAATCGAGGTTACAGAAGCTAAATGCTGAAGTTAGGTCTAACTACCTTATGGGAGACAAAGGAGCAAAGCGCGGGGTCCTAGCACAGAAGTTACAAAGTACAAAGTAGCCTAACATGGGGGTTGCCTGCCACATTATCCGTTTAGTTCACCATCTACAGTTGATACTCGTTACTATTATTTAGCTTAGAAATAAAAGAAGTGTTGAAGAAGCTGGAACCCTATTTTCTATTGAATTTAGAGAGAAATGCATGATGATATATAATGATACTAATACTGGACCTATCCACATTAACCTAAAGTCATTTGAATTGAGAAGCCAGCCTGGAAACAAATATATGGTGGTGGTGGGAACCCCACTCCATCAGAATTACTGTGGACCCTTTCTGATTCTGGATTACACTTCAGGTCATCCTCTTGATTATGTCAATCAGATTTATGGCAAAATATTTGAATATGTGTTCTCTGTTCATTTTTACTTTGGGCATTTCTCCTTATTTTTTATATTATGAGATATATCCAACATACATAAAATAGTATAACTGACATCTGTATATTCAGCATGCAGATTTTAGTTTATTTGCTTCAGTGTATTTAATAAACAAAAATGCTCTAAAGTAAAGCCCTGCCTTCTCATCTCTTTCTCTTTTTCTCATGATAATGACTAACTTTAAGGTGGTATGTATTTGTTCCATGTTTGGTACATCCATTAACAACATAGTATTTTTTGTGGTTTTAAACTTTATTTAACTGTCAAAATTCATATCATCTTTTGAAACTTAACTTTTTAACACAATATTACATTAAAGGATTTATCTATGTTGTTACATTTAGCATATATAGATTTCTATAGCATGAATAAACCACACTGGTTGCATTTTTCTACTCATGCATATTAGTTGTTTCTAATTTTTGCTATTATAATAAAAATGCTGCAATGCACATGTGCTTGTTTTCTGTAGGGTATCTACATAGAAATGGTTTGTCTTTTCATGTAGTTTATAGTAACATTTACAAGATGAAAGTTTTTACTCTTAGGTCTTCACTCTAGATGGAATTTATTTTTTGTGTATGCTATGAGGTAGAAAGGGATCTAATTTTGTCTTTTCCATATGGAAAAAATATTAAAATTTTCCATTTTTTCATATTAAACTAAAATATTTCAGATATAATCTAACAAAGACTTAAAAATACCCATAATACCATTACCACACCTAAAAATTAATAAAAATTCCTTAATATTATTTAATCTCTTATCCATGTTAAATTTTCCAAAATATTTTTTATGGCTGACTTCTTTGAATCCGGGTTCAAACAAGGTCAACACATTGCACTTGGTTGACACATCTCATAACTCTTTAGTCTATGACAGTTCCTCCTCTCCTAATTTTTAACGCCATTTACTTATTTAAGAAATGAGATCACTTGTTACAGTTCCACATTCTAGATTTGGTAATTTCATCTTTGTGGTATTATTTAAGATAGTCAGCTATCCACATTTCCTACAGTAATTTGATCTAGAATCAGGGGCGTGCAACCTGTGGCCCAGACTGAATTCAGCCCAGGATGGCTATGAATGTGGCCCAACACAAAATCATAAATTTACTTAAAACCTTTTTTTTGCTCATCAGTTTTTGTTAGTGTTTGTGTACTTAATGTGTGGCCCAAGACAACTCTTCTGCTTCCAGTGTGGCCCAGAGGTGCCACAAACTGGGACACCTCTGATACATGCTTAATTAGAGTCCATGTTCAATCACTTGGGCAGGAGTATTTCATAGATGGCTCTATGTAATTCATATTTCATTATACCACGAGGAACATACTATCTTGTTGTCCATTTTTTAACACTTTATTTTTTAGAGTAGTTTTAGATTACAGGAAAACTAAGCAGATAACAGAGTTCCTGTATCTACCCCACTTCCACTCCTAAAGTTTCCCTATTACTAACATCTTGCATTAGTGTGGTGCATTTGTGCAATTAATGAACTAATTTGTTACCTTATTATCAACTGAAGTTCACAGTTTATTCACATTTCCTTAGTTTTTTACCTAGTGTGCTTTATCTTTTCCAGGATACCAAGACTGTCCCACTTTTAGTGATGTTAATTTTGAACAGTGTGTTTGAGTGTTTTCAGTGGATAGAGCTGTTATAAAGTTCTCCATTCAACCTTTCTCTTAATGGTTTTAGTTAGCATCTATCGGTAATCATTTTCTACATTTATTATCTCATTAGGAGTTGCAAAGTTGTCATTTTAAAAATTCTATAATTTCTTCTGCAATTATTCACTAGAATTCTCCTATGAGGAAGAACTTTCCATTTTCAGCTATTTGGTTACTTTCAAAATACTGTAAAATTTATCTTGCATAGATTTTAATGGTTCTAATATACCTGTGTGATATGTGTGAGAAATTCCAATTACTTTTAACTTTTAATTACTTGCATAAAAGTATAAAGAAAAATTTATACTGCTAATCAAAAGCTGTGGCTTTCATCTTCCTTTAAGTAATTTCTGCCATTTATGCAGATAACCCCAAACCATGTTGAAAGGCTATTTAAGTTGCTTTAAAAAACTGTTATAGTACATTTCTTTTAAACTGAAAATTTCAGGCACTTAACTGGCATTAACAATTAGTACTCCTAGAGTCTAAAAATTTAGTTATAAATACTATTCCTAATTAATTTGCATGATATAGTAACAAAGACCATAATAATTTATAGCGGAGGAAATGAGACCCAAAGAGTCAAAGGAAGTGGTCTGAGGGAATTCTGTAATTTAAATACATAGGCCTATTAAAGAAAATCATAAAAATAAAAAAACATATAAAAGAATATAAACCTTTTACAAAGATGAGGCATAGCAGTTGTTTCGCTTCTCCCACATATAATGTACTTGAATACTGCAAACTTAATTTTCTGATACTAAAGACAATTACTATTAGAACCATAAGAAAAAATAAATAAATGCTTTGCAATCAGTCAAAAAGATTTCCAACAAAATACAGTAGCCCCTTTAGGTCTAATTAACAAAATATTGCCTATGATTCACTATCTACTTTATTTATGTTGCTCACAAATATCAGTACCACAATCATTTAAAAATTAAGAAGGCACGATACAAATTTTTAAAGACATGTAAGATGGTGTCCTTGGCTGGTTCTTTTAAAAATTTTTTTAAATTCACAGTTCATATACATTGTATTACTTTCAGATGTATACCCAGTGATTAGACATTTATTTCACTTTTGAAGTGATCACCCTGATAAGTCTGGAACCCATCTGATACCATACATAGGTATTACATTATTGACTACATCCCCTATGTTGTACTTCACGTCCCTATGACTATACAATTTTATACCAATTTTGTACTTCTAAATCCCTACCTTCCAACATCCCACCCCCTGGCAACAGTCAAAATGCTCTCTGAACTTTTGTAGCTTTGTTTCTGTTCTGCCTGTTCATTCTTTTTTTCCCCATTTTGTTTTTTAGATTCCACATATAAGTGAAACCACCTAGCATTTGTATTTCTGTGTCTGACTTATTTCACTTAGTATAATAGTCTCTAGGTCCATCCATACTTTTGCAGATGGCAAGATTTCATTTTTATTGGTGAATCATATTCCACTGTACATATGCACTACTTTATCCATTCATCTGCTGATGGAAACAAGTTGTTTCCATATCTTGGCTATTGTAAACAATGCTGAATGAATATATGAATGTATATATCTTCTTTAAATTTAGTGTTTTGGATTTTTTTCAGATAGATACCCAGGAGTGGAATTGCTGGGTCCTTCTTTTTTTAAAAAATATATTTTATTGATTATGCTATTACAGTTGTCCCATTTCCCCCCCCTTCATTCCCCTCCACCCTGTACACCCTCTCTTACCCACATTCCCCCCTTTAGTTCATGTCCATGTGTCATAAGTTCTTTAGCTTCTACATTTTCCATACTATTCTTACCATCCCCCTGTCTATTTTCTACCTACCATCTATGCTACTTATTCTCTATATCTTTCCCCCCCTCTCCTCCTCCCACTCCCCTGTTGCTAACCCTCTATGTGATCTCTATTTCTGTGGTTCTGTTCCTGTTCTAGTTGTTCACTTAGTTTGTTTTTGTTTTTATTTTAGATGTGGTTGTTAATAACTGTGAGTTTGCTGTTATTTTACCATACATGTTTTTTATCTTCTTTTTCTTAGATGAGTCCCTTTAACATTTCATAAAATAAGGGCTTGGTGATGATGAACTCCTTTAACTTGGCCTTGTCTGAGAAGCACTTTATCTGCCCTTCCATTCTAAATGAAAGCTTTGCTGGATAGAGCAATCTTGGATGTAGGTCCTTGCCTTTCATGACTTGGAAGACTTCTTTCCAGCCCCTTCTTGCCTGCAAGGTTTCTTTGAGAAATCAGCTCATAGTCTAATGGGAACCATTTTGTAGGTAACTCTCTTCTTTTCTCTTACTGCTTTTAAGATTCCCTCCTTATCTTTAATCTTGGGTAGTGTAATTATGATGTGTGTTGGTGTGTTCCTCCTTGGGTCCAAGTTCTTTGGGACTCTCTGAGCTTCCTGGACTTCCTGGAAGTCTATTTCCTTTGCCAGATTGGGGAAGTTCTCCTCCATTATTTGTTCAAATAAATTTTCCACTTGCTGCTCTTCCTCTTCCCCTTCTGGTACCCCTATAATTCAGATATTGGAACGTTTCAAGATGTCCTGGAGGTTCCTAAGCCTCTCCTCATTTTTTCTGTCAGTTCTGGTTGTTTTTTTTTTTTTGTTTCTAAATTTTTGTTGTCCTTATTTTGGTTGTGCGAGGAGGTACAGTGTGTCTACCTATTCCTCCATCTTGGCAGGAAGTCCTCTCTTTACCTTGTTTTAAAGTCTAATTTGTCTGGTATAAGTATTGCTACCCCAGCTTTTTTTTTCTTTCATTTTCATAAAATATCTTCTCTCATCTTTTTACTTTCAGTCTGCGTGTGTCTTTAGATCTGAAGTGAGTTTCTTGTAGACAGCATATGCAATGGTCTTGTTCTGCTATGTGTTTAGTCACTGTATGTCTTTTGATTGGAGCATTTAATTCATTTGCATTTAAAGTACTTGTTGATAGATATGTATCTATTGCCACTTTATTATTTATGTTTTTTTATTTTGTCTCCACCTCCTTTCCCTCCCTTCCTCCTCCTCCTCCCCCACCCCCCTTCTTCTTTTTTTCTTCTTCAAGAAGACCTTTAACATTTCTTGTAATACTGGTTTGGTAGTGATGAACTCCTTTAGCTTTCTCTTGCCTGGAAAACTCTTTATCTGTCCTTTAATTCTAAATCACAGCTTTTCTGGCTAGAGTAATCCTAATTGTGGGTCCTTGCTTTTCATCACTTTGAATACTTCTTGGCCTGCAAAGTTTCTTTTGAGAAATCAGCTAGAAGCCTTATGGGAACTCCTTTGTAGGTAACTGGCTGCTTTTTTTCTTGCTGCTTTTAAGATTCTCTTTGTCTTTACCCTTTGGCATTTTAATTATGATGTGTCTTGATGTGGGCCTCCTTGTGTGCATCTTGTTTGAGAGTCTCTGTGCTTCCTGGACTTGTATATCTATATCCTTCACCAGATAAGGAAAGTTTTTCATCATTATTTTTCAAATAGGTTTTCAATTCTTACTCTTTCTTCTTTCAGCACTCCCATGATGTGAATGTCGGTACACTTTAAGCTGTCCCAGAGGCTCCTTACGTTATCCTTATATTTTTAGATTCTTTTGCCTTTTTGCTGCTCTAATTGTTTTGTTTTGTTTTACTTTCTTGTATTCCAAATTGCTGATTTGATTTTCTACTTCATCTACTCTGTTAATTCTCTATAATTCATTCTTCAAGTTAGTGTATCCTTCATTTCTTTTTTATGGTTTCCATGTCCTTTGTTATGCTGTTGAAGTTCTCACTCAATTCCTTGAGCATCCTTATAACCATTTGTTTGAACTGTGCCTGATAGTTTGCTTGCTTCCATTTCATTTTTCTTTTTCTGGATTTCTCCTGTTCTTTTCTTAGGGACCTGTTTCTTTGTCTCTTAATTTTTGCTGCTTTCCTATGTTTGTTTTTATATGCCAGGCTGAGCTGCTACATCTTCCAGTCTTGGTAGAGTATCCTTCTGTAGTAGTTGTTCTATAGGGCCCAGTGGCACAGCCTCCCCAGTCACCTGAGCTAAGTGCTTCAGGAGAACCCCAGGTGGGCTGTGTGCACCCTCCAACTGTAGTTGAGCCTTGACTACTGTTGGCACATCACTTGGAGGAATTGACTTCCCAGACTGATCAGCTGCAAGGACGAGCTGTGACTATAGCAGAGGAGCTGCTGTACAGGGGCCAACCTCTTGGAACGGGACTCACTTTAGTGGGGCTTTGGTGCCTGCCTAGTTCCCCCCTTGAAGGTGTCACTCAAAAGGTGGCTGGGTTGTAAGCTGATGTAGTCTGAAGGTGTCCACTAGGTGTAGTGACTCTGGTGCTAGCCTGGATGTGCAGGCCAAGGTCAGCCCCTGCCTATGCCCAGCCCAGGGCTACCTGGCATAAGGTACAGAGAAAGCTGCAGATGGCTGCTACTTCTGCTATGCTTAGAGGAGCCCAGGAGAGGCCAAGCTGCAAACTGAAGCTGGTTGCTGCTTATGCCAGGCCTGAGGCCACTTAGCTGGATGTATGGGGTATGCAGAGACCAGAAGCTGCTTATTTGAGAGATTTTAGGAAAATCTGAAGCATGAGTCAAGGGAAGCAGTTTGTATTAAAAAGCCACTGGAAACCACTTTGGTAGGTCCACAAGTTGGGTGGGATGAGTTCTCAGGGAATCATCAGGGTACAGGGCAAACAGTGCTAACCAGGTTGATGGCACTCAGATATGACGTCTGTTTACCAGCTTTTGGGGGGGAGCACTAAGTAAAGGAACAATGGCCTACGCCAGCACTTCTGTTTGGGAGAAAGCTGCCTCTCCAACTCTCATCCTGAATCTAGACAATTCAATTACCCCCTTTATGTCCCTTGTGGCTTTTGAGCTGTTGCCCCAGTGCTGGAGCTCAGAGTCTGCAAATCTGAGTAAGTCAAGTGTGCAGGCATTCAAGAGGAACACCTGGGACTCTGTCTCCCTCAGCCACAATCTGTGCTGATTTATACAGCCATAAATTATGGAGACTTTTCTTCCTGGCACTGAAAACCTGGGGTGGGGTTTCTGGTCTGGGGCTGAGAATCCTGGCTCCTGAGGGGGACCACCACAGTCAAGACATCCCTCCTGATTAACCACCACACATAGGTGCACCAGCCCATTCTGTGTTTCTGCCCCTCCTACTAGTTTTAACATGGCTTAATCTCTATGTCCTTAGTTATAGGACTTCTGTTAAGCAAGAGTTCAGGTGGTTTTGAATGATGGTTGTTTTGTAGTTTAATTGTAACTTTGATGTGGTTGTGGGAGGTTCTGAGTATCCTGTCTACCTATACTACCATCTTGACCAGAAACTCTTGGCTAGTTCTTGAAGGAACTCTTCACACTATCTATCTCATGAACATATTAACAAGTGTATTACCAGAATTGGGGAATATACTCAAATATACCAGACTTACCTGATTCATGTTAATGACCCATGGAGGTAATAGCTAAGGATGAGAGACACTTAAATGGCTAGTAAAGGAGAGAAATGGTGAGTACTAGTTGTGGCCTGAGACTAATTACACTTAAGGGAGACTGTAGTTTATCCCACTAATCTTCCTCCTTTAAGTTTCCCTTTAGGAAAATAAACCAACAGGAACTATGGCCAAATTACTTCCTGAACATACATGGAGTAATGGATTCATGCAGAACAAGAGGTGGACTGTGATAATCATGGAGTTGCCCAACTTAAACTACCCTTCAAGAGATTCCGCTGCAGGGAGAATATCTGAGTGACAGCTGACATATTTTTGGCTCTAATGCACTCATGTCAGGCCATGCTACTCTTAGGCTGCTCCCAGTCAATGACTGAGCTCAGTAAGGTATAAGAACGAACCTATTCATGCACAAAGCAGGATTCCTTTAACTGGCAACTTCATCTCAGGAACTTCACGCTTGGGTGATATTTTCTCAGGATTGCTTTATGATCTGAGGATCTTCCCACCCAATCCTTCCTTTTGTCTTTCCTGGCACAGGTGTTAGGCCTGCATGGCTCTCCTTTTCTAATCCCATTCTCTTCCCCTTTATCTTTTATAATTATTCCCTCGAATAAATTCCTTGCACATCTAATCTCATCTTGGTGTTTGCTCCTCCATTGACTCAAACTGATACACTTACAAAAGAGTTTATCCTACTAGGTTAAACTCACAATTGTTTATAGCAAGTATAAACAACTTCTTGGCACAACTATATAGATCCACAGATGGTTTATGATACAATATATTCTGTAATTAAAAATAATAATAATATTAATGCATATTTACATGTAAAATATTGAATGGTTTTAGGATCTTAATCAGCCATCGAATATCTCCTGGGTTTTGGTCTTTGAAGGTATATCTATCCACTATGTAAATGCCACTATCTAGTTTTAGGAGGGTGTGATTACGTACAGAACAACTTTCCTTCTAAAACTCTTTAGGAACTTTATTATAATAAAAGCAACTCGAATCAGATTCTACTTTCCATTTGTTCTTAGCTGTTAAGAGTGGCTCTGAGATATTAAGAACATGTGTTTCTATGTGCTGTAAGTAAGGCAAGGCATGTCAGCAGAAGTAGAAACAGAAGGTAAAAGGAGGAAGAAGTCAATCATAGTTCATGGTTTATTAGTATTTTTTTCCGCCTACCAACAATACTATAACTTTGGTGTGCTTTCTTTCTAGAGCAAATCAAAGATAAATGGAAACAACAAACCCTGGGCATCCTCCAAGGCAACTGATCCTGGACCTAATTCACTTACCATGCTGAGGAAGCTGTGGATTCCTTGAGTGTTTTTGTTTTGATTTCCTAACAGAAAAGATATCATCATAGTTGTATGGGTTTGGACAAAATCATATGATATCCATCAAGAACAGTGAAAGTAAGTTTGATTTGGGAAAAAAGGAGCAGTATCATTATATTTTCTTGGCTTACTTTTAAGTCCCTTACCTTGAAAAATATCCAGCAGTTAATAGAAAATACTTTATCCGTATTACATTGTTGACAATAAATATCTAGTATCAAAATGATATTGAAATGTGAAATACCCAAAATCATACCCTTGTATTATAGCAAAGTAGATTCCTTTTCTCCAGAGTGATATGAATTGTGACTCCAGGTTTACAGAGAAATAAATTCAACAAAAACTGCAAATATTAGATCTTAATTATTTTAAATGTTTTAAGGGATAAAAATGAGGGACCTTGCAGAGATAAAACTATTTAGGGTATGTGTGCAGTGTTTATTTTCTGTTATCCATAAATGTATTTAAGTGTAAATATTTGTAGAGGACATCTATTCATTCAATTAATATTTACTAATTTTACACAATGTGCCAGATACTGTTTTAGGTTTTAGAATGTTTGAGACTCTTAAAGAAGAAATGACTCCCAGTTCGGCCTTAGTGACACTGTTAGCTCAGCTATTTTTAGAAAGTGACAGCATACTCATTTTGCTTCTTAATAAAGAATTTCATGTGATATTAAATGCTGGAATATGATCTTCCTTTTGGTTCTCATTCTGTACTACCATGAAAATTATGTCTAATAAATGGAATTTTAGACACCAATCTGCTTTTTGAAAACAGATACCATGTATCAAGAAATTCCAGAGAAAACAAAGAAGACAAACCAGAGGAAATTATCAAAAAGATAAATCAAGAAGACATCGTAGAGCCAAAGGTTACAAATCCCCTGATAAAGGACCTACTTAGTGGACAACAGATTGCATAAGTAAAATACCCACAACACAGCACATCATGCACCGGAGGGAAAAAAAGGGAAAAAAAGCCTAAGAACTTTCAGAGAAAAAAAAAAGATGAAGAATTAAAATTGCCTCTCACTTCTTGAGACCAACACTGGAAGCTAGAAGACAGTGGTATGATGTGTTAAAAATCCTCAAGGGAAATCATTTTTAGAGTTCCAATTAAGCATCTAGCTGGACCAGACAATTTTCAGACTTATAAAATCTCAAAAATTTTGCATTTTTTCCTAGGAGGCTACCACTGAAGAAATAATAAACTAAGAAAGAGGAAATACTCATTGAAAAAGAAGGAGACAGGCAAAACAGAAGACAAAGGGTCTAGGATTTAGAAAGGCCACTATAGGAGAGAGGTAAATAGGATTCTCAACTGATAATGAAGACAAGTTCATGCATGACAGCTGTACAGGAGCACAGTACTAAAGGTAGAGAGGCAGGGGGTTCCAAGAGACACACAAAATCAGAAATCATAGCTTTTCTGATGGGTTTGAACATTTTAAGATATTCATTCATAATAAATATTTATTAAGTGACCACCTTGACCAGCAAACTATTCTCACTGAGCTTTCATTCAAGCAGAGGGCGTAAGATAATAAACATAATAAACAAATAAAACAAATATATTGGAAAGCAATAAAAGATATATTTAAAAAGTAAAGCATCTTGCTAAGTGAAATATGCCAGGCAGTGAAAGACAAATACCGTATGATCTCACCTTTAACAGGAACCTAAACAACAAAACAAACAAGCAAAATATAGCCAAAGACACTGAAATAGAGAACAGGCTGACAGTGACCAGAGGAAGAGGGGAGAGAATTTCAGGGGAGGATGAGAAGGGTTTACAGGAACAAATATAAAGGACACATGGACAAAAAAACTTGGGAGGATGGAAATGGGAGGGAGGTGGGGAGGAATGGGTGGGTGGGCTGGGATGGGAGTAAAGGACAGAAAACTGTACTTGAACAACTATTAAAATAAAATTTAAAAAAAAAGTAAAGTACGTTGAGGAGGATTAAAATTGCTCTAGGTAGGGAGGGGGATAGGTGTACTCATATATTACAATTTAAAATTGGATGGTGAGAATAGACTTTATTGTAAAATGGCATTTCATCTGAAACCTGGAGAAAGTAGGGAATTAGTCATGTGGGTATCTGGCAGAAGAAGTTTCCAGGCAGAGGAAAGTGCCAGTGGGGGTGGAGAAATGTGAGAAGGAGAAACACAGGAGAAGCAGTAGGAAACAAGGTCAGAGAGGTACAGGCTGGGGCATTTGTCCTTCAGGGCCTTGTTTGTCACTGGCATACCTGCCTTTTCTTTCAGGGAAATAAAGATCCCCTGTAGGGTTGAAATGATTGGTTTACATTGTATTTACTCATTTTTATTTATTTTTAAACTACACATGGAACTTTATGTCTTTGTCTTTTCACATCTTTATTTGTAAGTTCCCTAAGCATGACATCTCTTATTGAAGTGTTTTTTTAAATTTTATTTAATTACAGTTGGCATTCAGTATTATTTTATATTAGTTTCAGATGTATAGCGTAGTAGTCAGACATTTATATAATTTACAAAGTGATTCCCCCTCCCCCACCCTGATAATTCAAATACCCACCTGGCACCATACATAGTTATTATAACATTATTGACTATATTCCCTACGCTGTACTTTATATCTGTGAGTATTTTGTAACTGGATTGGTTTTCTTTTTTTTTAAATTAAGTTTATTGGGGTAGCAGTTTAAAAGGATCACTCTGGCTGCCATGTGAGAAGAGACTATTGCCAGATAAGGGTGGGAATAGGGAGATACTAAGGAGGCAATTGGACTGTCTAATAGTTGCCTAATAAGAAGGCATTTACCCCAATACTTCAGGTAAGGATGTTGGTAGACTACAGTGGTACCTCTGTTGAAGGGCTGAAAGAGGAATTAGTGACAGACACATAGAAAACTAAGTTAAAGTTTAAAAACAAGCCAATTATTAACTATAGGAAAAACAGAAATTATATAAGAAAGAAAAGGTACTTAGAGTAGTTCACGTGACTCAGTTGTGAATAATGTTTCTTTAGTGATAATCATGTAAACACAAAATGTTAATTTATCCAGATATTATCACATGGCTATGTTGGGAGGGTATGCGATGAAAGTATGGCTAATTTCCCTAACACTGAGAGTTTCTACATATCACACACACACAAAATCAACCCAATAAGATGGTACATTTATATAATGAAATACTATGCAACTGTAAAATAGAAGGGACTCTTACCCTTTCCAACAGCATGGATGGATCTGGAGATTATTATGCTAAGTGAAATAAGCCAATCGGTGAAAGACAAATACCATATGATCTCACTTATATGTGGAATCCAGGAACAAAGTAAACTTATGAACAAAATAGAAAGAGAGGCATGGGTATATGGAACAGACTGATAGCTGTCAGAGGGGAGAGAAGGAGGGGAATGGATGAAAGAAGGCGAAGGGACTGGTCAAAGAACATACACATAACCAATAGACACATAAGTGTGGTGATGGCCAGAGGGAAGAGGGAGAAGGCGGGAGGGGAGCTGGGCAAGGGGAGGAAAATGGGGACATCTATAACAGTGTAAACACAAATAAAGTAAAAAGTAAATGTACAAAGGGTATAAACAGATAGTTCAAAGGGGAAAAAAAGTGGACATGAGTCTTAAACGTCTAAAAACAAGTTCAACTTCCCTCAAAATAAAAGACAGGAAAGTTGAAACTACACTGAGACGTCTCTTTCCTCTAATCAGATTGGCTAAGACCCAGAAGTCTGATAACATTCTGTGTTGGGGAGGATATGGGAAAACAGGCCTTCTTACACATTGCTGGTAGGGTATAAATTGGTATGGCAATCTGGCAAAATCTATCAAAGTCACAAAATGTAGATACCCTTTTGGGTTGGACATGGAGATGGGCCACCCAGAGAGCCCTCTACAAAGAAGGTCTTTCTGTCCAGCTGCTGGAAGTTCTGTCAGCAGACAATCTTCAACTGTCATCCCTTTCAAGTTTTCCCTTAACTGCAAAGAGTTTCCTCACTTAAGGTCAATGCCTCCCTGGGGCAACCCAAATCCAGTAAATGATGGGAGAGGGGGTATAAAGGCCCAACCATTTCCACCCAACACGGGCTGATTCTGGTAGGTCATTTCAGCTCCACAGCTTTTCTATGGAGTTGGCTGAGGCTGCATGTTGCCTGTCACAGTTCAGCTTCTCCTGCTCAATCCCACTTCCTCCTTCTTCTTTCCACAGCTGTTGATCACAAGGGCGTGCCCTAATAAACATTCTGAACTCTAAATTTACATTTCTGTCCCGAAATGGTCTTCTCAGAAAACCTAACCTGTGAACCTTTTGAGCCACTACTCCATTTCCAGGAATTTACTCTGTAGATTACTCGCACAAGTGAAATGGTGTATATTCATAGCAGATTATTTGCAAGAACAAAAATTGTAAACATCTTAAATGCCTGATTAGATAAATTAGGTATTCCATTGTATAGTATGTGCAGTTAGATAGTGGCATGTCTACACAACGGAATATCATGAAGCTCTATAAAAAAGTTGAGGAAGCCTTTTATTTAACGATATGAAAAGATCTTCAAAGTATGTATATATATATTTGTATATGTATAATGGATACATAAAAACTAATGTCATTTGTTGCCTTGTGATTTGAGTGTCTCAGGGACAGAGATAGAAGGGACATTTTTCAATTTTAAACCACATGGATATGGTATATAATGATTAGAAACAATTTTTACTTGTTGAATTATTTGACTTTTAAAACTACATATAAAAAACTATATATGCACAACTTTGATAAAATAAAAATTAAATTTAAAAACACCTGTTAAAGAAAAAATAAAAGAACAAATTGTGCAGAATGATTCCCATTAAAAAGATGTACATACATATAGACACATTGGTACAGCATGGAAAAAATGTCTAGAAGAATACAAAAATGTAACAGTGGTTATCTTTGTGGGTAACATTAGAGTGGAGAAGAGAACTTTTTTTACTTTATTAAAATACTAAGTTTACTTCACATATATTTTTGTCTCCCCACCACTTCCGTTTGTCTGACCACCACTACTACTATGTTCTATCACAACATTCCATGCATACTTGAAACCAAGCAAAGGGTGGAGTTCCCTCTCTAAAAACTAACCAGGCACTTGGGACCACACATTCTTGGCATTGGAACCTGGGCAACGTTTATCAGACATAGTCGGGGAAGTTCTCACTCTGCATTATAAAAAAGACAGCCAGATATCAACTGTTACAGAAGTAAAATAAGATGGAGTTTTTCAACAAACTGTTTAAACTATTTTCTTAAAGAGACTTCCTCCCCTGCCAGAGATCTTGAACAGACTCCTCTAGTCAGTCTTCTAGAAGTAATTCTTTACACAATTGATGAACTTGGGTTCCACTTTGGGAAGAGGACCACGTTTTTCTAAAGTGGCTTGCATTTTTACTTTAATGTCTTCTACAGAACTAGGTCCTTTCAGTGTTTTAGGAGTTGTTTCCTGTTTTGTTTTGTTTTTTTAAGGATTCTTGACCTTTTGGTCTTTGTGTTGATGATATTGAATCTTCCCCATTCAGGTTAAACTTTTGTGCATTTTTTGGCTGAGTATCTTGTATAGATTTCTTCAGCTTCTTCATCCTCAAATCATAGCCACCATCACCATCATCATCTTCATCATCACTATTGTCATCCTCATCATCTTTATCAGCAGTGCCTTTTCATCTTTTTCTGTGGAAATTTGGTACAACTTCCAGGGGAAGAACACTTTCCAGATAAATTTAGGAGCTTTACATCCTCATCCTCTTCATCTTCTGATTCTGCATCTTCCTTCACAGCTACTAAGTGTGGTCTACTAATATGCACAGGCTCTGAACCACACTTCAACCTTAAGACCACCAGTGGTGTTACTTTAAAGCCACCAAGGGAAGCTGTTGACTGTACAGACATTCTCAAAGTTGTCAGTGGACTGCCCTCATAATTCACCGCCTCTGCTTCTGCAATGTGCAATTCATCCCTTGTACCAGCCCTTAAACGGATCTTTTGTAAAGATAATTGGTGCACATCATTATCCACCTTAAAGTGACAATCTTTGTCGGGCTTCAGTTTACAACCAAAAAGACAGTTTGGGGCCTCAGAGGGCTCATGTCCATGTCCATCGAATCTTCCACATTTAGGTGGGAGAGAAGGCAGATGGAGATAAATGACTTTTGTTCTGCCAAACAGACATGAAGGACAGAATTGCACCCGAAGAACTTATTTCCCATGTTTCTCAACTGTTTGAATTTAAGAGCCTGCATACATTTGTAACTAGAAAATAATGTTTAAAATTGTGAGACAAACAAACAAAAACCCTCAGACTTAAACAATTATTTTAGAGGAAACATTAGATGATGCTTATGGAACTAGAAAAGCTAATTACCTAAAGTAGTTTAGGAAATGAACAAGTATACTCACTTTGCTTTTTGTCCCTGCTTTAACCTTGATTCATCTGAGTAACTGGTTCAGTTAGTCAATTTCTTAAAACATCTGGAATGGAATAGTGGGAAAAGATCCCAAGCAGCTAGGTTAGTGAATAGGCTTTTATGGTAATCCAGCTGAAAGATAGCACCAGTAGTACAAGAGTGAGATTGAAATAAATAGATATATATTTTTAAATATAAGGAGAAATAATCAACAAGATTTCTTTATCTGATACTGTGAATGGTTATAAGGAAGGGAAGAGAGTCAGATGACCCTTGAGCTTCCATCTTGTAGGACTGAATGAGTTGTGATGTTATTCCTTAAGGGAAAGGTCACGTTGTATTACCTTATCAGATATATTAAAACAGTGATTGTACACACAGAAAAAATATCTAGAATCAGATTTTAATTACAAATATAAAAAGTTCCTACAACTGGGATTAGGAAATTTTTGGCTCATGTAAAGCCAGCTGCTTTTCTTCTTATTGATAGCATATAATAAACTAAAATTATAAAAGATAACTGCCATGTGACTAATAATAATAGTGGAAATAAAATGACTAATTAAAGGTTCATGATGAATCTTCTAGCTGATTTTAGAATGAAGTGTAAGAGTGATAAATTGGAGAGCCCTTAACTTTTTTAAAAAACAATTTAAAATTATAGGAGAATTGTTAGACCAGGATAGAGAACTTCTGGAATAACGTTCATTCAAATTCATCGATTTTTAACATTTTGCTGCATTTGCTTTATCATTCTTTTCCTCTAGATATTTTGATTTATTAACTTTTCTGAACCATTGAAGAATAGATTGCATTCATCATGTCCCTTTGCCTCTTTATACATTAGTGTGTATTTACTGAGAAAAAAAGATATTCCTTTACATAGTCACCACCTAGTTATCATATGTGGGAGCTATTTTATTAATCCATATTCCAATTTTGTCAATTGTTCCAACAACTCTTATAGCACCCCCTCCCCCATACAAGTTCCAGTTTATGATATCAACTGTAGTCGTCAAGTCTCTTTAGTCCCTTTTAATGTAGAACAGTTACTCCCTCAGCCTTTTTCTTTTTGTCTTTCCTGACAGTTATTTAATAGAATGTTCTTCAGTGTGGGTTTGGTTGATACTTCTTCATGATCAGATTCAGGTGATGTCACGTCCTTCGGGAAGGACTTGATCACTAATCAAAGTATTCCTAGGTTCTCCACTATATGGTTACTCTTTTCCTCTTCCAACAAATAGCACACAATCTATGGGAAGATACTGTAAAAACATGAAAGTATACTGCTTCTCATCAATCTCCCCCTCTAAATTTAGAATCCATTGATAATGTTTCCCCAAACCAATCTTTTTCTTGATAATTGAAAAATGGTGATTTTCTAACTCTATCAGTGTTTTTGTACTTATCAGTGGTCAATCTCTTTTAAGAAATAGCTTTCCTGCCATCTCTCTTTCTCTTTAGTAGAGAATAGTGGATTCTTTTATTCAATGAATGCTAATTTATTACCATTTTTATTTTGGTACTCTAGTTACCCCAGATGTGGCTAATGAGAGGCCCTTTAAGCTGGCTCCTGTTGACATGTCTCCATTTTATTCCCTGAGCACTTCCTTATTTCTGGCACAAGAAGATATTTCAGGTTAGGTTGTATCTTCCCTCGCTAGTCCTGAAATCAGCTGTTTCTCAAATAAGCCTAGACTGATTTTCATGGGGAAAGGTATTTAGAAATCAAAATCCAGGTAGGGAGTCTTTAATTTTGATGTTAATTTCAATCACAAAATCAAGAGGACCATACACCAATTTTTAAAAATCATCATATTTATGATAGATTTATCTATTTCTTTTCCCCCCTTGTGTTAAGAAGGAAGGAAATTTTAAGCTTGGGTTTTTATTTTTCTTAGTTACTTGAATATAAATAATAATAGCTACAATTAATAGCAAAGAACACCCACTGCAATACCCACTGGATCATAAATCTCTAGGTTGTCACTTGTCATATAACATATCCTCAAAAGAAATTTGTGATGGAAGACTCCACAGGTTTTGAAATACTACTATAAAGTAATCTCTGGAACCCTGAAAATAAGTGTAATAAAATACAGGGCATCTCATTGAATCCATTTTAAAGAAATTGAATCAAATCGCTATAGAATACACTTCTTGCAGTCACATGCTTGTTGAAAAAGATGTTTTGCTTTTTCTAGTGGTATAGCATATTGGAAACTGCTGTGGTAACATTTCACCTTATTATCTTTATGTGATAAAGGCAGATGTACTACAAAATATTTTAAGTGGGTACACAAATTTCTATTTTAACTGAATGAAACTAAATACGTACTTTTCCTCCTGATAACACAGATTTTTCAATAATGATATACTTCTGAAATAATGAAGATGAAACAAAGAAATTGTATTTTATGTATGATAGTACTAGGAGCAAGAACCAAATCCATTTCCTTGTTCCATGTGCTTAGTATTCATGCCCAAACCCATCATTACATGGGAATCACCTGGGTCACTTTGTAAAATCCAAATATCTCAGTACCATCCTGGGCTACTTAAATAGCATATCTCACAGTCCAGGGATCTGTACTTTCAAAATCTCCCCAGATAATTCTGAGACATTTGATCATCAAACTAATTTGGGAATTACTGAACATGGCAAAAATACACTTATACCAGGGTGTAAGTCTCTTTACATATACAAGTTGCTCAAGGAGAGGATCAGTGCTTATACATTTTTATAAGCCCAGCACCTATTATGAGTCTTGGATATAGTAGGCATTGACTACATACACGTTTATGAAAAGATTTTTTACTTCAAATTTATGGGAGCATTAATGTTAGTTTGTACAGGGGATATAAAGCCACCTTAGTATTATTATATATTCATGTGACAGGAACCACCTTGCACAGCAAAGACGAAAATAATTGAATTTGTGGACTGATTTCTAATGCAGAATGTTGTCTTCAGTTATGATTCTGAATTCTGCTGACTCTTTCTGTGCTCCTGAAAAATGAATAATGCTCACACTTACAAACTGTCTGTCTTCTTTCACTTTCTATTAAATGTTCTACTTGATGCCAAAATGATTAGGTAAAAAATCCCATAATAGCCAACATGTGCGTGGTTTAAGACACTGGTTCTTAACATGTGGTCCAATGACTCTTGGGGTTTCCCAGAAGACCTTTCCAGTGATTCATAAGATCAAGACCTTTTCCTAATCAGAAAAAGCTGTTATTTGCCTTTCTCATTCCCATTCTCTGAGTGTACATTGGAGTTTTCCAAGGCTACCTGATGTGTGATACTGAAACAAATTAATGAAGAAAAGATAGGAGATTCAGCTGTCTTCTACAAGTAGACATTAATGAAATTTACAAGAATGTTAAACCATGCTATTCTATTTTTGGAAAATGTAGTTATTATTCATAAATTATGTTATTTTTAAAATGAGTAAATTTAAAAAATTATTAAATTAAAACATTTCACTTTTACTTTATAATGTAAGTATTTATAGATATAGCACACATAAACACAAGTTGTTTGGAGTCCTCAATAATTTTAAGAGTGTAAAGGGTTCCTAGACCAAAAAGTTTGAGAACCAGTGGCTTGTGTTTTTACATGTTATTTAAAAATTAACTCAAATGGTTATTTAGTTTTATATAGACAAATATTGCCTAAAATCAGGATTGAATTTCACCAATTCTATTCTTAAAAATAGATTTTTTCAAAACTTATATATTGAAAATTTTACTTTCTTTTTCCCTTGCTCTGAGAAACAGTTGACCCAGCTACTACTTAAGGTTCCATAAATTTCCAAAGTGTTCCACAGTAATCTATGACACAATTTGAAGTTTCCATCATCAGAGCTAATGAACATGCTGCCTAGGAAGGATAACATGCTAAGTGCCTACTAATAAATAGGAAATATTTCTTTAGCAGATTTCTCATTTAACAGAGAACAGGCTCCAAATGGAAAGACAAAAAATACATTTTGATAGCTGAGAAGCCAATCATCAGAGATTTCTAACTCCTGAGACAGGTAGATCCAGAGGACAACAGATTGAAGAATAATACTGCGTAAGGTGTGTGTCCCAGCTAAATACAGCATTTACTGCATTACTTTGGGTCTTAGCCTGCATCCCCACCTGCAATTAAGTAAAAACAGTATCTATCCACATAGTGTGCTTGTAAGCAAACATTGGATTGGATGTAAAGTGCTAACACAGTGAACACAATAATTTGTTGTTCTTAGGTTAGTGGGGAGGGACGATTCTTGAGAAAAAAATGAAATAGTTTTGCTTACTTCACAATTTAACTGATTATAGTTCTGACTTCCTTCTTTTGTTTCCATAGTTGTAGAATTTTCTACAGCTGTGCTAAGAAAATTCTTCAAGATTTTTAAATTTGAAAGTTCTCTCATATCATTATCAAAATATTTTCATTCTATTTCCATGGTGAGAGGATCCTTCTCCATCCTCACTTCTCATTGCAATATTGGAGAAAAACATATGAGTAGCTTAGGACTAAACGCTCCAATATACTAGTTTGCAAAGAGAAAACTTGAAAAACCCATACAGTAGAGGAAATGGTGAGGTTTCGAAATTTAAAAAAACTCAAGGTCAGGAAATTTTACTAGAAGCCTAAACCTAATGTAGTCCAAAAGGGACAATTCTCAACTCACTGTGGTCCTGTTTTCTTTTCACTGACTCCTTTTTGCTTAGGCAACACGTAAACGGGTACTCACGAGGTGACAGAAGGCACTGCACTTGTCTTCGGCTCTTACTAACTTTTGCGTGTGTGACACGGAAAACAACACAAGATTCTGAGAGTTTTCCCGCCTAAACACTGAGGGGGCGGGGCGGGGCGGGGCGGGGGCGGGGCCCGAAGCCAAGGCGGGACAAGCTGTTTCCCTCCCCCAATCACTCCCTCTCCGTTCCCCTCCCACAAGCATTTCGCCACGATCCCGACAGGCCCAGCGGCTCGGAGAGTCACAAGAAGGTGGGCGGCGGTGGAGGCTTGTCTCTGCTATTTCTTCGACTCTATGGGTGTGAGAGGTGGGAGGTTTTGACGCAGAAGCAGCTGGCGCTACAGCGTGGACGGGTGAGTGCTGCTCTGTAGAGTATCCGGAGATAGCCATTATTTAGAGAAGACAAAATGGGAGGGGGTGCAAAACAGCTGTAAGTACTTGATCTCCGAGGCCGGACGTTTGTGGGCTGTGGGATCTGGCGACTACTCAGGTCGGGCGGCGGTAGCTACCTCTTCCTGATGGGCTCCGTTTAGGGGTTTGAGAGGAGTCCTTAGTCCTTTCTGCTCCGTGTCCTCCGCTTTTCTTCTCCCAACCCCGTCCCTTCTCTCTGTCCCGGGACAACTTCTCCCATTGCCGACTTCCTAGCGGATGAATTCACTCGGGCGCCGACGTCCGTCTCCACACGGGCGACCAGGCGACACAGGTAGACTTGATTAGTTCCCCTGGGATTTATGGATGTAGTTGGAAATGGGTAGGCGAGTTTACAGTTAGACCAATGATGGGGAGAATTATTAGTCATTGAAACGAAACAAGAATGGAAAGTTAGTGCAGACCCCAAGGAGCAAAACACAGTGCAGGCTTCTTGGACTGTTCAGTTTTTATCTTTTACGGGGTCTTCCCGTTCTCATTCCGTCATCCCATCCTGGCCCACCAAACGATGTTTCAGAGAAGGGGTCAGGTGTTCTCGACTCTATGTGAATGTTGGGAAAAGTGTTTGAAACAGACTCTTCTTTAAGTTGCTATCTCTGTAATCTTCATAGTTACCAATTCTTTAACTTCTCTTTCAGATGCCTAAAATATATTTGAAATGAAAGTAGAAGAACCATTTTAGCGACTAGAGTAAAATATTTTATTCTCCCTGTGATAGCTGGAAAGACCCAGCTATGATTTTCTTTCTATGATTTTATAAATATGTGTTTACCACAGTTTTGCGGGGGAGGGTGGGTTTTGGATATACATTTGTTTATGTGAAAGCTTCCCTTTGGGTCATATGTGCAAGTGATTTTGCAGTAGAAGAAAGGTGTTTGAAGATAAAGTAAAATAGTTTGGGGTTAATAGCTGTAGGAGAGTTAGGTTTCATTGAACCATACAACAAATTAGTAAAGTGTCAACATCTTGAGACATAGATGTTGGTTGGAATGATCAAACTGCTGTCTTTCTTGTGTTGGAAAAGGTAATGAGTTTGTTGAGTATCACCTCTTACTAAAAACCTTTTAGAACCTAAAGCTACTTTGCAAGAAGGTGGCTCTGGCCTCCAGCTACTCTTTGTTGTCCCTGATTACCTTTTCCACATAACATCACTCTGGCTACATAATTATGTCAAGAAGGTGTCGTTGACATCTTCTAAGTGTCCACAATTACTGAAGATTATAAAACATAGAGTAATATTGACAAAAAGCAAAGTTTTGGGAGTGGGTTGTGTCTGGGGAGAAAGGGAAAGAGAGTGATAGAAACTAATAAAATATTGATAAATGAAAGGACAAAAGCCTGTATTGCTCTCTTCCTTTATAATCTATAGAACATGTACTATATTAATTAAGATTTTTTACATTCCCAAGGGGTACACCTTGAGACTGACTTTCTTATACTATTTAAGGGCAAAACAATAGTATGAAATTTCTCCCATAATGCAATATTATGTAAAATAATTATAACAAAGATTTAAACTGCCCCTTCAGATCTTATATTATTTAATTATAGGATTCACGTAATTGACAGTTATTAAACCTAATTTGCTGCTTTTAATCTTTAGTTTTATCTTAAGCAATTTTTACAATGGCTATAGCACTTGCCGAATGTTAACCATTTCCCCCCATATAGATTATGGGTATAAGGTATATATTAATTCCCCCCATATAGATTATGGGGGGAATTAATATATACCTTTTTAAAAGAGAGCTAAATTTTTTTAAGTTCACTCACAACTTTTCCCCTCACTCAGAATAAAAATAATTTGCTTTTGTGCCTAGGGGAAAAGTTAATTCTTTTAAGGTAGATGTTCTACTCACTTTGGTAAATTATGAGAAAATTGAGACATTAAATATTGATATGAGCATACTTGAGAGGAAAACACAGGGGCAGTATTTTTAAATTTTTTATATTTCCTATTATAAAAGTAATAGGTGTTCACTTTGGAAAAATGGAAATAATATAGAAAATATAACATTGAAAGTCAAAATCCTAATTTGTCTTTTCCCCTACCCCAGGTAACCACTAATTTCCTTGCATGTTTGGGAATAGTGTGGAAAAATAGTCTGAAGTCAGACTCCATGGGAAAGATGGTACTAATAGCACTAGGCTTACATCCTACAGCCTTACAAACCCCAGAAGAGAGAGAACTTGCTTTTCTCTGTGATTCCAGCCAACTACTGTATGTAAGTCTCATTGGCCTGACTTCTGTCCTTGCCCGTCCTAGAGACAGTCTCTGTGGCCAGAGTGATGGAATGCTTTCTGTGGCCTGGATTGGCTCTTGGTCCTACCCTGGAGTGGAGTGTGGGGGCCATACAGTTTCAAATTACATGAATTAGAGTGAGGGGCATATAATTCCTAGAGGAAAATTGTGGTATTTCCCAGAGAGGGGAAATGGTTGTTGGACAGGCAAAAACAACAGATGTTAACTAAAGTAATTTAATATGTGTGTGTGTGTATATTTGTTTTTTAATTAAGAGAACTTGCTTTCCTTTCCCAGTACAAATTCATTATATTTTACAGTTTGCATGTTGATTTCCCCTTTTTAAATGTCTATTATTTTATTATAGAACTTATATTTAATGCTTCAAGTGCATACGTTTATACTGTTATTACATATATAGTAATCTTACTCTGTAGTATTCAGATTTTCTAACTTTAATATTATGTATATTTAGCCAGTTTGTAAAGTTGATTTTTGATCAATATTTTTACTACTGTGAGTGAACTTGATTAACAAACCAGTTGATAAATAGTAAATAAAAACGTTCTAAATATTTAAGCATATGTAGTTAATATAACTAAATGCTTGATTCTTTTAATTATTTCATGTTCAAAAATCTGTTAGCATAGAAACCACTTTGTTTTGTGCATTATATGAAAAATAATGTCACTATAATTGTCACCAGTAGCTGTGATTAGGTGTTATCTTTAAAACTGTAGTTAACATTAATGTCTGAGTTTGTATCTTAAGTATTATTCAGATTGATTCACTGTATTTTTAGAGAAAATATAATTAAAGCAGTATTGTTTACTCCACTGTCTTGTCTGTGTTTAAAAGAAATGCTAATGGCCCTAGCTAGTGTGGTTGGAAGCATCGTCTATCCATAAACACAAAGGTCGAAGGTTTGATCCCCAGTCAGGGCACATACCTGGGTTGTGATTTCAGTCCACAGTCCAGGCATGTGCAGGAGGCAACAGATCGATGTTTCTCTCCCTGTCCCCCTCACTTCCCCTTCTCTGTAAAAGCAGTAAGTATGTCCTCAGGTGAAGATAAAAAAAATGTTAATGGCTCAATTCAATGGACATTGGAACTTTAATTGCTAACATTGGTGGCACATGCTTTAGTTTAGACAGATCTATATTCGAAAACCCAGGAACTTCACTTCTGGATGTTGAGCAAGTTACTTAATCTCTCCAAACTTAAGTTCATTCCATTCGCATGGAAATGATACTACCTGTCTCATAGGGGTCTTGTGAAGATGAACTTAATTAATGTATGCCACGTGTCTTGAATACAATAGTATCTCATTAAATTAATTGTTAATAATAACAATAACAAAAAGTAATATTTAAAAAGATTTTATTTTCCCAGTTTCAGAATGTTTAACTGTAGGGAGTTTAAGATATAAAGATATCTGAGGAATTAACTATATCGTCCTTCTTTCAGTTTGTCTTGATTTTAGCAGGTTTTTAAAGTCCAGGTTGTATATAAAGCAATAAGCTAGAAAACTCTGCTTAAACAAAATAATTATTAGTGGACTGCCCAGGTGTTTGAAGATCGCCTAATTTAAGTATGATAACTGCCATGGTAGGGGAATGTGTTGAGAGAATTCTGTACAAACTCTGAGCTCAGTGAAGTTTAATATTAAACGGAAGCTACACTGTACAAGGGGAGCTAGGTGTGGCACATGTTGGAAGTTTAGATTAGAATTTATGGTAACTTCGTAATAGGCAGAAATGATAAAAGTGGATTTGTTTTTATTTTTAAGGATAAGTTCAAGGTTAAACTCCTGTGAAGGAAAAGTAATGGTTTGAGACCGATATTCAAGATACCTGCAGGAAGAAGAGATAACAGTTTAGAATGTTACTTGAAAAACAAAAAAAAGTCAATTGTGTGATTGACCAACTTGTGAGAAGTTATTGACATTAACTATAATTAATGATCTGGCATTGGAAAGTTAAACATTGCTGCATTGGGAGAGCAGGGGGTTTAGCCCTGTTTTTGAGAGAATAAACAGCTAGAAATGGATTAATCTTTTTTTTTCTTCAAACTAAGAGTAATCAGGGTTTTGTGGTGGGGTTTTTTTTTTGGCAAATTGTAAACATTTCCTAGGCTAATGAATAGTAAGTTCAAAGTGAGTTTTACTGACTACGAGAAAATTGAAACTTTAATGTAATCTTTCAGAAACAGATCCTCATTAATCATGTCAGCTATATAAATAACCGTGGCATTTTTCTTCAAAGTGATTTAATGTTGGTTATTTAAAACTTAAAATACCTATCTTAATAGCATTGTTTGTTCAGACTTGGTTAATTACTTGATGTCTATTTGTAAGCACCAAGTTCTAAAGTACAATTTGTTTTGTTTTTTCAAGTTCGTTCCTTGAGTATTGGAATTAAATCAACAAGCTATTTTTTTTTCTTAAAAAAATAAACATCAGAATTTTGTCTACTCTCCTACAGGATTAAGTGAGTACTCTATACCACGGCACATAAATGGCATTAGGATATAAGCTTTAAGACATCTGTCTGGTTTAGCTCTTCTGTCTCTACCTTGCGCCCCTATTCCATTCCCCATGGTCTAAACAGAGTGAACTACTTCTTGACCCCCACCCCCACCCGCACAAGCTATGTCTTTTTGTGTCTTTATACCTTCACACAGGCTGTTTGCTGTACTCTGAATGCCTCTCCGCCATCCTGCCGTCCTCCTGGTGGTGCGCTACCGTTCATCTTTAAACTAGGTTACTAAGTTCTTTAGTTCATCAAACTTCCCTCCACTCTCAAGTGCTTATGTTCCTTTGTGGTTCCCGTAGCAATTATTTTTACCTTTAAAAAACATTCTCATTTTGTAGAGCAATTATATGTTTTTTCTATGAAACTGAGTGATTCTTAATGCCAGGAACAAGTCTTATTCACCATCACATCCTGAGCACCAGTCATATAGACAACTCAGAACATGTTTGGTGAATAAATGAGTAAATAAGATATTTCATCTGCTTTAAAAATCAGAAGAGAAACAGGATGTAATCTAATAGATTAAGATTGTAGTCTGTAACCTTTCTCAGTCTGATACATTTAAAGAAGTTACTTGGACACATCTAGAAAATTCCACTTACACATTCTACCACACATCGATAAGCATGTTTTATTGTGTAACAGGTACCAAGACCCTGGAGAGAGAGAAAAATCACTCCATTCCTCAAGGAGCTTAGAGTCTAGTGGTGGAGACAGATGAATTGATAATTATAATTAAATTTATGCTAACTAAAATTTAAAATGTAGTTTATCAGTTTTACTAGATACATTCCAGGTGCTTGCTCAATAGCCACATTTAGCTGGTGGTTACTGTATTGAACAGTGCAGATATAAAACTTTCTATCATTGTAGCCCACTCTATTTGATAGGGCTGTCGTAGAACATTTTGAATAAACTTGAATCTGCATTCTCTAGTTTCACATGATAGTTAATTTTCATTTCAACCATATTCCTTACTTTTCAAAATAAAACTTGCTTTTATATTTGGAAATTCTATTTTTTTAAAGATTTTATTTATTTATTTTTAGAGAGAAGGGAAGGGAGAGAAACATCAATGTGTGGTTGCCTCTCACACGTCCCCTACTGGGGACCTGGCCTGCAACCCAGGCATGTGCCCTGACCAGGAATCAAACCAGTGACCCTTTGGTTCACAGGCCTGTGCTCAATCCACTGAGCTATACCAGCCAGGGCTGGAAATTCTATTTTTTAAATTATCAAGTAGATTCTATGGTAATATATTTCAAATAAAGCAGCATTGCTAATTTTCTCAAATCTTTGATCTGTGATGGCATTTAAATTAAGTAGTTTCAGAATTTAACGTTCGACTTAAGCATTGATATCATCTTACTTTCTATCCTAATAATTCCTGAGATGATAACAAAGCATAATGGTTAGAGCGATGACTTTGGGATTGTAGAAACTTTACTCTGTCATCTGCGGGCTATAACTTTATGCAAATTTCTTAGAAATGTTGAGCTTTGGTGACCTTCTCAGTTATATAGGATTAATAGTAATACCTCAACAGTTATTGGGAATTAAATAAGGTAATGGATATCAGACACTTAGCATAGTACCCATCACATGGTAGTATTACAGAGAAGTTGAACAACCAGTTGTTGAAAAGGAAAAAGTAACATTTCTGAGAAACTTGGGAAATTGGAATGTGGACTGCATTATTAGATCTTACCAAGAAATTATTGTTAAATTTGTTAAGTGACATGATCATGTACAAAGAAGTCCAGATTTTTTGGAGAGACATACTAAATACTAAAATATATGGCAGTAAAATTATATGATGTCTGAGGGTTACTTTAAAATAATTCACAAAGACAGAGGAATAAAAGGGACAGAAAAATTGGTCTTATTTTACATTTTTGGTGAAGAAGGAATAACAGGGGCCATATTTACCTTCCTCCTTGAAGCAGCTAAAAAGGCAGACAAAGTAAACGAAAACAATGGTTTCCTGGATTTTGGACACTGTGCAACAAAGGCGAGTGACTTCTGAGAGATGGGAAGCAAGTCAGGTGAGCTTTATGACTGGTCTGTCTTGCAGCTTGGAAAGAATTTCCCATCTGCAGAGCAGAAACGGGAGCCCAGGCAGACCACAGTGGTCTCCCAGGACTGAGGGAGTCTGGGGAGGCCAAGGCTGCTGGAGTTTTCAGTGAAGAATCCTGAAGATTAAAGAACTGAAAGGAGGGAGAACTCCCAAGATTTCCAAATGCTTCCCCTCAAATAGTCACCTATGAGAACTGATCAGTGCATATATGTGAGGAAACCCAAGGCTAGGAAAAAAAGAAAAAAAATAGTTGAAAAGATTAGAGACAATAGGAGTTCTTGTAGACAGGGGCAAGAATAGTGTTTTTTCCAATCAGCCAGAGTGGAAAATGTTTTAACATGTCATTATGTAGAGTACTTGGAAGGGTTTTTCCTTAGTGGTGACATGAACTGGCCTTAAACTGTATGCTGCTCTGGCCAGCCCAAGATAAAAGCAAGACCTGAAGGGGTCATGCTATTTCCAAGTTACTGAATTGTGTACTGAAACAAAGCCCAAGAATAATTACAGGAATACAAAAATATCCAGCACCCAACAAGGTAAAATTCAGTGCCTGGCATTCAATCAAAAATTACTAGACGTACAAAAGGGCAGGAATATATGACCCATAATAACGAGGAAAAAAATCCATCAAAACTGAAACAGAAATGACACCAGTTGTAGAATTAGTAGAGAGGGATGTTAAACCAATGTTTATAATTTATCATTGTATTCCATATGCTCAGGAAACTAGAAGATTGAATATGTTAAATAGAAACATGGAAGATACTTTAAAAAGACCCAAAACAAACCTGCAGAGACAGAAACTACAGTGTCTGAGATTAAAACAAAACAAAACAAAACATTGATGAGATTAATAGCAAATTAGACACTGAAGAATGAAACTTACACCAAGGGTCATGAAGTACACAAAACAATCTCAAGAGTTCTTACTAAAAGTACTTAATTTGACTCCAATCAAGCTTTTAGGTATAACTTTCAGATTACAGGAAATGAAGAGATTAGAGAAACAATTTAAACCATGCTACAAGGAAGCAATTAGATAAATTTAGAATTTGAGAAATGCTGCAATACAGTTGCTCTTTCTCTTCAAAAGTTAGGATTGTGCTGTCATTGTACAACGTGGTGAGTATACTTAATGTAATTGAATTATATGCTTAAAAGTGTTTAAAATGGTAAATTTTATGTATATTATACCACAATTTAAAAAATTCCTATTTTAACCATTTTAAGTGTACATTTTAAGTATAAGGTGTTAAGTACATCTGCATTGTTGTACAACCATTCATTTTCAGAACTTTTATTTCCTTTTCAAACAGAAAATTCTATATACATTAAACAATAACTCTTACCTCTAGTCTGGGGCATCACCATTCTACTTCTATTTTTATGAATTCCACTACTGTAAGTACCTCATGCAAGTTGAGTCATAAAGTATTTGTCTTTGCAACTGGCTTATTTTACTTAACATAATATCTTTAAGGTTCATTGATGTTGTAGTATGTACCAGAATTTCTTTATTGCAATTTTTTTATTGTGCTAAAATACAAATAACATAAAACTTACCATCTTAAGCATTTTAAAGTGGTATAAAGTACATTCAGATTCTTGTAAAGTCATCACATTCATCTGTCTCTAGAACTATTTTTTTTGTGCAGAAGTGAAATTCTCTATTAAGTAACTCTCCATTACTCCTTTCCCCTAGCCCCTGGCAACTGCAATTCTACTTTCCATCTCTATGAGTTAGAGCAGCGCTCCCCAACCTTTTTGGCACCAGGGACTGGTTTTATGGAAGACAGTTTTTCCACAGACTGGGTTGGGGGATGGTTTCGGGATGACTCAATTGCAATACATGCAAGCTCACCTCCTGCTGGTCCTAACGGGCCACTGAGCAGTGTCAGTCTGTGGCCTGGCAGTTGGGAACCCCTGATTTAGAGGAACTCTAGGTACCTCATGTAAGTAGAATCATATAGTGTTTGTCTTTTTGTGACTGACTTGTATCATTTGGTATAATGTCCTTAAGATTAGTCCATAATGTAGCATATGTTAGAATTTCCTCCTTTTATAGCTGAAGAATGTTTTGTTGTATGGATAAACCGCATTTTGTTTATCCATTCATCTGTTGACGAACACTTGGGTTGCTTCCACCTTTTGGCTACTGTGAATAGCATTGCTGTGAGCATGGGTGTTTTGTTTATTTATTTATTCTTTAGATTTTTCAAAACAGTCCTCAAGGATATGTTTATTTTTAGAAAGAGAGAGGAAGGTGGGGAGAGAGAGGAAGAGAGAGAGACATTGACATCGACATCAATGTGAGAAACAGTTTTTGCCTCCCATGGGTGCCCTGACCAGGGATCAAACCCTCAACCTAAGCACATGCTCTGACCGAGGAGCACACCCACAACGTTTTGGTGTGCAAGTCAGTGCTCCAACTACTTGAGCCACCAAGCCAGGGCTGAGCATGGGTGTTTTAATAACTTGTTTACTGGTTAAGCTTTTGGACTGGACAGTTTTTTTTTTTAACTGTGCTAAAATGTACATAACGTAATATTTGCCATTTTAATCACTTTTAAGTGTGCCATTCAGTGGCACGAAATACTGTCACATTGTTGCACAACCATTGCCACTAACCATTTCCTGAACTTTTTTATCATGCCAAACAGAAACTCTGTAACTTATTCTCCCTCCAGCCCCTGGTATCCTGGTAACCACTATTCTATTTTCTGTCTCAATGAATTTGCCTACTTTTAGATACCTCCTATAGGTAGAATCATACAGTTTTGTTCTTTTGTGTCTGGTTTATTTCACTTAGCATAATGTCCTTAAGTTTCATCTTTGTTGTAAGATGTATCAGAATTTTATTTTAAAAATCTGGGCACCTTATTCTTATTTTTAATTTAATTTATTGAGGTGACATTGGTGAATAAGATCATGTAGGTTTCAAGTGTATATATCTGTGATACATGACCTGCTTATTTTATGCACCCACCACCCAAAGTCAAACCTTCTGTCACCATATATTTGGCCCCCTTCCCTCTGGTATTCACCATACTGTTGTCTGTGTCTGTGATTTTTTATTTCTTTTTCTTGTTCATTTGTTACTTTCAGTTTTATATCCCCTGCATGAGTGAAATCATACGGTTGTTAACTTTTTCTGACTTATTTCACTTAGCATGATATTACCAAGGTCCGTTCACGTTGTCGCAAATGGCAGTATTTCATTTTTTTCTTATGGCTGAGTCGTACTCCATTATGTATAGGTACCACATCTTATTTATCCAGCCATCTGTCAATGGACATTTGGGTTGTTTACACAGGAGTGTATATAGCTTTGTAAATAAAGGTTTCAAATTTTTTTGCGTAGATACCCAGAAGAGGGGTTGCTGGGTCATATGGTAACTCTATTCTTAATTTTTTAAGGAATCTTCATACTGTTTTCCAGAGTGGCTGTGCCAGCTTACATTCCCACCAGCAGTGAATTTCCTTTTAAAGGATGAATAATATTTCATTATATGTATACACACGTTTTGTTTATCAACTTTTCTATTGGTGGACATTTAGGCTGTTTTAATTCTTTTGAATATATACCTAGGAGTAGAATTGCTGGGTCATAGGTAATTCTGTGTTTGACTGTTTTCCATAACGGCTGCACTATTTTACATTCCCACCAGCTGTGCACAAGGGTCCACCATCTCCACATTTTCTCCAACACTTGTTATTTTCTGCTTTTTTTTTATTTTTAAGTAATAGCCATCCTAATGGATGTTAAGTGGTATCTCATTATGGTTTTGATTTACATTTCCTTAATGTTGAACATTTTTTAATGTGCTTATTTGTTTATCTTCTTTGGAGAAATGGCTATTCAAACCTTTTGTCCATTTTTTAATTTAATCTTTATTGTATTTTTTTCCATTACTGTTTAGTCCCCCTATACCATCCTCTCCTCAGAAATCAACACACTATTGTCCATGTTCATGAGTCCTATTTCCTTTATGTTCAGACCTCCTCACTTCCCACCCCTCTAGTTGTCATCTGCTCTCCATCTATGAGTCTGTCCCATTTTCCTTGTTAGTTCACTTTGTTCATTAGATTCCACATATGAGAAAATCATACAGTATTTAACTTTCTCTGACTGGCTTATTTCTCTTAGTATAATTTTCTCCAGGTCCATCCATACTGTTGCAAAGGGTAAAAATCTCTTCCTTTTTATGGCCGAGTAGTATTCTATTGTGTAAATGTCCCATAATTGTTTCATCCATTCATTTGCTGATGGACACTTGGATTGCTTCCATATCTCGGTGATTGTAAGTAATGCTGCAGTGAACACAGAGGTGAGTGCTTATGTTCTTTTGAATTAGTGTCTGGGTTCCTTTGGCTATATTCCCAGGACTGGGATAGCTGGGTCAAAAGGCAGATCCACTTTCAATTGTTTGAAGGATCTCCATACTGATTTCCACAGTGGCTGCACCAGTCTGCATTCCCACCAACAGTGCAAAAGGGTTCTCCTTTCTCCACATCCTTGCCAGCACTTCTTGTTTGTTGATTTGTTGCTGAGAGCCATCCTGACAGGTGTGAGATGATATCTCGTCATAGTTTTAATTTGAATTTCTCTGATGATTAGTGATGTTGAGCATCTTTTCATATGTCTGTTGGTCATCTGTATGTCCTCATTGAAGAAGTGTCTATTCAGGTCCTTTGCCCATTTTTTAATTGGGTTTGTCTTTAGTGTTGAGTTTTATAATTTCTTTTAAATTTTGGATGTTAACCCCTTCTCAGATGTTTCAGCAAAGATGTTCTCCCATTCTGTGGTTTGCCTTTTTATTTTGTTGATGATTTCCTTTGCTGTGCAAAAACTTTTAGTTTGATGTGGTCCCATTTGTTTATTTCTTCTTATGTTTCCCTTGCCTGGGGAGATATATCCAATAAAATACTGCTATGAGCTTTGTCTGAGATTTGCTGCCTATGTTTGCCTCTACAATTTATATAGTTTTGGGTCTAACTTTTAAGTCTTTGATCCATTTTAAATGTATTCTTGTGTACAGTATGAAAGGTGATCTAGTTTCATTTTTTTTTGTCTGCCCAATTTTCCCAACACCATTTATTGAGTAAACCTTCTTTAGCCCATCATATGTGCTTCAAATAGTTGGTTCTCTTTTTCATTTTAATGCTGTTTTCTTTAGGCATGCAGAAGCTTTTTAATTTAATGAGGTCCCATTGTTTATTCTTTCCTTTATGTCCCTTGCTCTAGGGGACATATTGGTGAAAATATTGCTGCGTGTAATGTCTGAGATTTTCCTACCTATGTTTTCCTCTAGGACTTTTATGGTGTCATGGCTTATATTTAAGTCTTTTATTGATCTTGAATTTATTTTTGTGTATGGTGGAAGTTGGTGATCAAGTTTCACTTTTTTTTTTTTGCATGTAGCAGTCCAATCTCCCAACACCATTTGTTGAAGAGGCTATTTTTACTCCATTTTATGCTTCTTCTTCCTTTGTCAAATATTAATTGACCGTACAGACTTGGGTTTATTTCTGGGCTCTCTATTCTGTTCCATTGGTCTGTGTGTCTGTTCTTATGCCAGTACCAGACACACAGTTTTTCATTACAGTGGCCTTGTAATACAGTTTGATATCAGGTATTGTGATCCTTCCTACTTTGTTCTTCTTTCTCAGAATTGCTGCAGCTATTCAAGGTCATTTATGGTTCCATATAAATTTTTGAAATATTGTTCTATATCTGTAAAATATGTCATTGGTACTTTAATAGGGATTGCATTGAATCTATAAATTGCTTTGGGTAATATGGACATTTTGATGATGTTAATTCTTCCAATCCATGAACACGGTATATGTTTCCATTTGTTTGTGTCTTCCTTAATTTCTTTCTTCAGTGTTGTGTAGTTTTCTGAGTACAGGTCTTTTACCTCCTTGGTTAGGTTTATTCCTAGGTAATTTATTTTTCTTGTTGCTATATCAAATGAAATTTTTTCCCCCTGATTTCTGATTCTGATATTTTGTTGTTGGTGTACAAAAGTGCCTTCAATTTCTGAATATTGACTTTGTATCCTGCTGTTTTGCCAAATTCACTTTTTAGGTCGAGTAGTTTTTTGGTGGAGTCTATAGGGTGTTCTATGTATACTATCATGTCATCTGCAACCAATGACAGTTTTGCTTCCTCCTTTCCAATGTGGATGCCTTTTATTTCTTTTATGCTTCTTATTCCCTGTACTCCCCCCACCCGCCATTTCTCCCCTCCCCATCGCCACTGAAAACCTTCCATGTGATGTCCATTTATCTGATTCTGTTCCTGAACTGGTTGTTTGCTCAGTTTTTGTTTTCATTGTTTTTCTTTTCTTTTAGGTTCATTTGTTGAGAGTTGTGAATTTATTGTCATTTTACTGTTCATATTTTTTATCTTCTTTTTCTTAGATAAGTCCCTGTAACATTTCATATAATAATGGCTTGGTGATGGTGAACTCCGTTAACTTGTCCTTATCTGGGAAGTGCTTTATCTGGCCTTCCATTCTAAATGATAGTTTTGCTGGATAGAGTAATCTTGGATGTAGGTCCTTGCCTTTCTTGACTTCAACTACTTCTTTCCACCTCCTTCTTGCCTACAAGGTTTCTTTTGAGACATCAGCTGATAGTCTAATGGGAACTCCTTTGTAGGTAACTCTTTCCTTTCCCCTTACTTCTTTTAGGATTTTCTCTTTGTCTTTAATCTTGGGTAACATAATGATAATATGCTTTGGTGTGTTCCTCTTTGGGTCCAACTTCTTTGGGACTCTCTGGGCTTCCTGAAAGTCTGTTTCCTTCGCCAGATTGGGGAAGTTTTCTTTCATTATTTGTTCAAATAAGTTTTCAGTTTCTTACTCTTGTTCTTTTCCTTTTGGCAGCCCTATAATTCACAGATTTGAACATTTAAAGTTGTCCCAGAGGTTCATAAATTTCTCTTCATTTTTTTTGAATTCTTGTTTCTTAATTCTGTGCCGGTTGGATGGTTATTTCTTCCTTTTGTTCCAAATCATTGATTTGAGTTTTGGTTTCCTTCCTGTCACTGTTGGTTTCCTGAATATTTTATTTTATTTCACTTTGTGAAATAATGCTCTTTCATTTTGTGACCAAGCTCAGTCAGTTCTGTGAGCATTTTGATTATCAGGGCTTTGAACTCTCCATCAGATAGGTTGGCTATCTCCTCATCACTTAACTCTCTCTGGAGTTTTGTGCTATTTTTTCATTTGGGCCATATTTCTTTGTCTGGGCTCACCTGTTAAGTTGTAAGGGGATAGAGGTATTCACCAGGGCAGGGCAACCCTCCTTGCTGAGCAGTGGGGCTGTCTGTGGGGGAGGGGCCAGAGAGGGAACAATGCAACTCACCTGCTCGGCTTTAGCCCCACTTTCCAGCTAACTCCCATGTGAGACTGGGAGTTTCTCCATCTGTGGCAACCCCCACCTGTTCCACAGTTAGCTCTGAGTCTCAGTTTACCATTCAGCTAGCCCTGCCCACATGGTCCACTGCCTAAACATGGGTTCTCTCTGTCCACCTATCTTACCAGTCTGGTTGATCTGGTTGACTGTTTAATTCCTTGGTTGTTGAAGTTCCATGCAGTTTGATTTTCTGGCACTTCTGGTGGTGTATTGATTTTGGATTGGTTGTTATCCTCCTTTTGGTTATGCAAGGAAGGGAAGGGTTTCTACCTATGCCTCCATCTTGGCTGAAAGTCTCATTTATTTCTCTTCTTAGTTGTTTGTATTGTGTTATTATTCCTATTTTATGAAAGCACCAGGTTGCTAATATGACTGGGGTCATAGGTCTGACTGACTTCAAAATTAATGGCCAGTAAGGTCAAATTAGTAAGGTCTGGTATCTAGTATAAATTAACTAGATTTCCTTAAGTAAGACACTTAACTTTCTGGGCCTCAGTTTAATAAAACAAAATAAAAAAGGTGAAGGGATTAGCCAAAGAACATACATGCATAACCCATAGACACAGAAACAGTGTAGTGGTGGCCAGAGGGTAGGCACAGGGGTGTGAAGAATGGGGACATTTGTAGCAGTAATAGTGTGAACAATAAAAATAAAGTTAAAAAATATAAATTTAAAATATATACAGCAATATGAACTTTTCTACATGTTTAGTAGCATTTTAATTTGTGATGTTCTAATTTTGGCTTTAATTAAATCCTAAAGTTTAAAATATCTTATGTAAGCAAGGGAAAATCTTTTTAAAAAAGTATCTGAGTAAGTAGAAGTTGGAATAAAGGTTAGAAAGGAAATAAAATATCCTATGAAATATATACTGTTGCTGTCATCCTGGGAGGCTTGTTTCTAGAGAGAACATAAATGCAGACAGATTGTTATAAAGGAGTGTAAAGATATCTGTTGCTGTGAATGCTTAAAAAATTCTACTGAAATTGTTATTTATGCAGAAAGAGACTTTAGCAGAAATATACATTAATTTTACAGATTGGCTTGCAGTGCTAATCAGTTCTTTGCTGTTGAAGGAGACTGAGTAACATGTCAGAAAGCCACACTTAAGTTTTGATGTGGAATTGTTACTATATATTAATATAGGTGCCTCATTTTCCACATCTGGAAATTGAATACAATGCAAATGAGAGAGTATTCATTGCAGCACTTATAAAATACAGAAATATCTGCACATGCAAGGTGACATCTTTTTAAATATTGATTCCTTCATTCTGTCTTCACATACCATTTCACATGTCACATATCACAGTAGGATTTAGAGGTTTTAATTTAATAGGGAAGCCCAGAAAGGATACTAACTCTGTGTTCTACAATGCATATAATGCATTATTGTTGATCAGTATATATTTTTAAATTTATTCTTTCTAGGATCATTCTCAGCTTTTTGTAGAGTTGACCTTTGGCTAGGTCAACCAGTATTTTTGCTATACATTTTCATGTTAAAGTTTTATTAACAAAGCCAACAGATTTAGCAATGAGTGAACTAGCAGATTAGCAAATTACAAATGAGAATGTGGTAATAGGTTTATATAGGCCATTTAGGTTTATTCTGTTGTTTGATTAAATTAACTCAACTTAATAGCTTTTTGAATGATTGAGTGTCATTAGAAAATAATTTTATTTGTGTATGAGGTCTGTCCAGAAAAACCCCAACTGTTGTTAATATAACGAGAATGGCTTGCAAGACATTGATGTAACGGCCAAGGAGAGTGGACTGGAATATGCATGCGTGACAGTAATGACTTCACAGTACTAGTCAGTGAGGCAGTAGACACTGTTGAGTGAGGATGTGTATTTTGTGGCTGTTGCATTCAAAATGACTGAGTGAGTAGACAATGAATCTGCACCAAATTTTGCGTTAAGCTTAAACATTCCTCTGTGGAAACTATTTTTGTGATTCAGGAGCCTGTAGCTGTAGGCAACTGGCGATTGGCAGCTTCATCATGATAACATGCCAGCTCATGCATCATGTTTTGTGCAAGGTTTTTTAGTAAAACATCAAATTACCCAGGTGATTCAGTACTTTTACAGCACAGATTTGGCACCCTGCAACTTCTGGTTTTTCCCCAAACTAAAATCACTTTTGAAAGGGAAGAGATTTTAGACCATCAGTGAGATTCAGGAAAATATGACAGGGCAACTGATGGTAATTGGGAGAACTGTGTGAGATCCCAAGGTGCCTGCTTTGAAGGGGATTAGTGGGTCAGTGTCCTATGTACAGTGTTTCTTGTATCTTGTACCTTCTTCAGTAAATGTCTCTATTTTTCATGGTATGTGGCTGGATACTTTATAGACAGACGCCATATATTACATAAATGTAGTGTATATCATATAGAGATATAGCATAAAGAAGACTACATGGGATCTTTGTACACTTTAAAGAATAATTATAAAAGTGAACTGTTTAGCTAACTATTACCCAGGATACAAAAGAACAGTTCATCACCCCAGAGTCTTCCAGGTTCCTCTTCCTGATCATAGCCATCTTCAACCTCAGGAGATAAAGTACCACCTGAAATTTTGGTGATAATCATGATTACATGTATCACTAAACAATTTGTTTTCCCTGTTTTTGAGCTTTATATAGATGAAATCTAACCATATATATATATTTTTATTATTTCCTTTTCACTCAACATTATATTTGTGAGACTTATTGTGTGTTACTTGTAAAGCATTTTTGGGGGGATGTAAATATTCCTAAAACTTATTTCATAATTTCCTATCTTATTTTTTTAAATATTGGTTTATTTTGAAGTAAGAAATATATAAAAAAGAAGTGTTCACTTTAAAGAATAATTATAAAGTGAGCTTCTATTTATTTGTTATCCAGATTAGGAATTTGGACATCACCAGCCCCCAGATCCTTCCACTCCCATATGTTTTGTTCCTATGACAATTCTGTCCCTTTTATCAGAGACAACCCCTATTATGACTATTACAATGATCATTTTCTTGGTTTTCCTTTAAGTTTTACATCCCTGAGTATTATGGTTGAATATTATCTTTTTAAATGTCATGAAAACAGAATACAACTGTATTTTCTTTTGTGTCTTCTTTTATTTTCAATTTTATTTTTTATTATTATTTGTAATATTTATCTTTGGTGTGTATTGTGTAGTTCATCTGTTGTTGTTAACATATTATATTCTATTACATGAATTACTTTTTTTTTTTAACTATTTAAATGTTGATGGAGCCCTGGCTGGTGTGGCTCAGTTGGTTGGCGTGTCATTGGGTAAACTGAAAAGTAGTGGGTTTGATTCCCAGTCAGGGAGTGTGCAAGAAGGTGTCAGATCCATGTTTCTCTCTCACATTGATGTTCCTTCTCCTCTCTCTCTCTCTCTCTCTCTCTCTCTCTCTCTCTCCCTCCCCCTCTCCCCCCTCCCCCTCCCCCTCTCTCTCCTTCTCCCTTCTCCCTCTCCTCCCTCTCCCCACCCCCCTCTTTCTCTCAAAAGCAATGACAAAATGTCTTTGGATGAGAATAAAAAAGATATTGATGGACATTTGGGTTATTACTAGTCTTCATTACAAATAGTGTTGTTATGAATACTCCTGTACATATCTTTGGGAATATGTTTGAATTTTTCTACAATGAAATTGTAGGGTTAAAGATATTCATGTCTTTGTTTATCAAGATAATGTCAACTTTTCTAAAGGGGTTGAGCCAGTTTATACTCTCAACATCAAGCATGAGAGTTGTCACTGCTCCACATCTCTGTCGGTGCAGGGTATTTAGCCTTTCTAATTTTACCAGGCTGTAAGTTGTGAAATATTTTATGCAAATTTTCATTTTATTATCTTGAGAATACTGTTGAACATCTTTTTATATGTTTAGTGGTCATTTGGATTTCTCTTTTGCCCATTTTTCCTTTTAATTTTTTTTCTCATTTTGAGGAACTAATAATATAGTGTGGCTGTGAGTCCTTTGATGGTAATATGAGGAGGAACTATTTTGTACCTCTCTGGACTCAACTTTTTACTTCTTTTTAGGATCTTTTAATATTGTCTTTTATTTTGTCTTCTGTGGTATCTTTTACAATGACTTGCATCTTTTACTGTCACTTTTAATATAATATACCTTTCAGTCTTTTTTATATTTAATGTTTTTTGGTAGTGTTTAAAAAACTTCTCCTACTCTGATGTCATAAAAATATTCTTATATCATCAGCTTTTCATTTTTTCTTTTATATTTGTGTTTAATTCACTTACAGTTGCTATTTGTTTATTCTTTGTCCATATAAGTCTACACACCTAATATCCCAGCTCCATTTATTGAGAAATACTCCTTTTCCTGTTGATTTTCTATCCCACCTCTGTTGTACATGAAGTATCTGTATTGATGTGGATCTGTCTTGGACCTTTTTAATTTTTTCCATTGTTCTCTTGTACTGTGCCAGTACCACATTGTTGTAAGTATTAAGATTTCTAATGAGTTTTAATGTTAGAGCAGCTTCTACTACTTTGTTTTATTTGTTTGTTTGTTTGTTTAGCATGTTTTGGCTTTTCTTGGCCTTTTATACTTCTGATTTATTTTAGGGTAGTTTATCAAGGAACACTAAAATCTCATTGGGATTGCATTGATTTTGTAGTTTAGTTTGGAGGAGAATTGCTGTCTTTACAAAAAAAGTTTTTTCAGTTTATTAGCTAGCATGCTGTATCTCTACATTTATTTAGATCTTAACCTTTAAAGAGGTCTTTCAATGAAGTTTTGTGATTTCCTCAATAAAATTTTACACATCTTTTATTAGACTCATTCCTAGAACCTTTATATTTCTGCTTTTTATTTCTTCTATTTTTACTTTGTTTTTATTTTAATTGTTGAGATACTTTATTTTGTTCTTTTTTTTCTAATAAGTATTTAAAGCTAAGTATTTTCTTTTCAATAGCACATCCCACAGGTATATTTAAAAATCAACTGTATTTAGCTTTATTGAAGTATAGTTTACTTACAATAAAGTTTACCCTTTTTTTGTATTCTCTAAGTTTTGAGAAACACAGTAATATATTCACCACAATAATCAAGATACAAAGCAGTTCCTTCTCCCCATAGGAGGTTGCCTAATGCCCCTTTATGTCACCCTCTTCTCCTTACCCCCAGTCCCTGGCAACCATTGATCTGTTTTCTCATGTGACGGTTTTGCCTTTTCTGTAATATCATATAAATGGAATCATACAGTATATAACCTGGCTTTTTAAATTGCTTTAAATTTATCATATGGTAAAACTGACTATTTTTCTCTTAGTTCTATGAAATTTAGTGCATGAATTTTAGTAATATATGTTCGGTTTACTACCACTGTGATCAGGATACATTACAAGTTCCAAAACAACCCCTTCATGCTATCCTTTTATAGTCACCCTCCTTTACCTCTATTCTTTGGCAACCACTGATAATCTCTCCATCTCTAGTATAAATAGAATCATATAGTATGTAACCTTTGAGACTGGCTTCTTTCATTCTGTACAATACCTTGAAATTCATCCTAGTTATTACGTGTGTCAACAGTTTATTCCTTTTATTGTAGTTATATTCCATTATATGGGTATGCCACAGTTTGTTTATTCTTTCAACTGTTGAAAGACATAGTTCTTGGCAGTTATAGAGCTTTGGTAACATTCATACAGGTTTTATGAGAACAAAATTTTTATTTCTCCAAACTAACTACTCAGGAGTGGATTGTTTGGTCTCATGGTAAATGCATGTTAAACTTTATGAGAAAATGTCGAACTGTTTTCCAGAGTGACTATCATTTTGCAATCCCACCAGCAGCATATAAAGGATTCACTTGTTTTGTGTTCTTGCTGCACTTAGTATTGTCATTAACCTTTTTTTTAGCCAAATAGGTGTGTAGTGGTATCTAATTGTGGTTTTAATTCGCATTTTGATAATGGGTAATGAGGTTGAACACTCTTTTATGTGCTTATTTTATGAATTGAGCTGCTGTGAACATTCATTTACTGGTTTTTGTGTGAACACACTTTCATTTCTCTAGGATAATTATCTAAAATTCAACTAAAATTTTCATAAATTGCTAAAGACCAATTTGAGGTATTTTTAGAGTATAGAATCTCTAGAAACCATAGATACAAGGAGAGTTTATACCCACACACAGGCTCTTCTCACTGGATATCAACCAGGAGCTCACCAGAAAGACTGGGGAAAGGGTGAGACAGAGAAATGCCCTCCCATGGATTCACCCCACTGTAGGGAAGCATCCACTACAATGAGAAAAGCAAAAATTTTATTTCAGACTCTTTCCCCCTAAATTACAAAAGCCTTCAGCCACTCGGGAAGGATAGCAAACCCTGTCACCCCAGAGTACGGGTAAAAATTCACTGAGTCTAGGAAAGGGGGAAAGTCCTTCAACTTTGTTCTTTTTCAGTACTGCCCCTTGAGATTCAATATGATTGGTCTGGCCAAGATGGAGGCGTAGGTAGGTAAACTTTGCCTCCTCGCACAACCAAAAGAAGGACAACAAATTTAAAAACAAAAACAACCAGAACTGCCAGAAAGTCAGACAGTGTGGAAGTCTGACAACTGAGGAGTTAAAGTAGAAATATTCATCCAGACTGGTAGGAGGAGTGGAGATGGGCAGCTGGGGTAGAGAGGATGTGCGGGAAGGCAGCAGCTGGAGGACCTGACAATCCCACATTCGTGTGCTGATAAACCAGAAAGAAAACTGGGGAGCATGACAGACCGCACACCCCAGGGTTCCAGCACAGGGAAGTAAAGCCTCAGAACCTCTGACTGAAAATACCTGTGGGGGTTAGGTGGTTGGAGAAACTCCAAGCCTCAGAGTTCATTGAAGATACCCACAGGGTCCTAGAACGTACACAAAACCACCCATCTGGGAATCAGCATCAGAAGGGCCCAATTAGCTTGTGGGTAGTGGAAGAAGTGACTGAAAGCCTGCAGAGAGACGAGCAGATGGCATTGTTCCCTCTTGGACCCCTCCCCCACATACAGCACCAAAACAGAGTGACATGGGTTGCCCCGCCCTAGTGAATATGTAAGGCTCTGCCCCTTACTATGTAACAGGTGCACCAAGACACAAAAATATGGCCCAAATGAAAGAACAGATCAAACCTCCCCCCAAAATACAATGAATATGAAGAGATAGCCAGCCTATCGGATGCACAATTCAAAACACTGGTAATCAGGATACTCACAGAAATGGTTGAGTGTGGTAGAAAAATAGTAGAAAAAGTGAAGGCTATGCAAAATAGAATAAAGGAAAATGTATAGGAAACCAACAGTGAAGGGAAGGAAACCAGGACTCAAATCAATGATTTGGAGCAAAAGGAAGACTAGACATTCAACCAGAACAGAATGAAGAAACAAGAATTCAAAACAGTGAGGAGAGGCTTAGGAACCTCCAGGACAACTTTAAATGTTCCAACATCTGAATCATAGGGGTGCCAGAAGGAGAATAGTAAGAGCAAGAAATGGAAAACTTATTTGGAAACATAATGAAGGAGAACTTCCCTAATCTAGTGAAGGAAATATCCTTTGCTATTTTATCCTTCCTGGACTCCAGGAAGTCCAGGAAGCTCAGAGAGCCCCAAAGAAATTGGATCCAAGGAAGCACATGTGAAGGCACATCATAATTACATTACCCAAGATTAAAGATAAGGAATCTTAAAAGCAGCATGAGAAAAGGGGACAGTTACCTACAAAGGAGTTGACATTAGACTGTCAGCTGGTTTCTCAAAAAGAAACCTTGCAGGCAAGAAGGAACTGGAATTCAGAGTCACAAAAGACAAGGACCTGTATTCAAGATTACTCTCTCCAACAAAGCTATCATTTTAGAAGGGAAGGGCAGATAAAATGCTTCCCAGATAAGGTCAAGTTAAAGGAGCTCATCACCACCAAGCCCTTATATGAAATGTTAAAGGGACTTATCTAAAAAAAAAGCAGATAAAAAATGTGAACAGTAAAATGACAACAAACTCACAACTATCAGCAACTGAACCTAAAAAAAAACAAAGACAAAAATGAACTGAGCAAACAACTGGAACAGGAACAGAATCACAGAAATAGAGATCACATGGAGGATTATCAGCGGGAAGGAGGAGGGGGGAGAATGGGGGAAAAGGGACAGAGAATAAGAAGCATAAATGGTAGGTACAAAATACGGGGAGGATAAGAATAATATGAGAAATGGAGAAGCCAAGGAACTCATATGTGTGACCCATGGACATAAACAAAGGTGGGGGAATGCTGGTGGGAGGGGCAGTGCAGGGCAGAGAGGAATAAAGGGGAGGAAAAAATAGGACAATTGTAATAGCATAATCAATAAAATATATTTTAAAAAATAAAGTGAAAGGGTATAAATAAAAATGCAGTTGTAGAATAGATAACCTGAATCAATAGATTACTATTTATCAGCCTTAGTAATCACATGAGGCTAGTTTTTAGCCATTTGCATTAATAAGCTTTTTGCCAAATGACTTCTGAGTTACAGTACATGATCTCACAATAATTTTTTAAAGAACAAAATATTTTTTGAATACGTATTCTTGTTTTATAAAGAAGAGTCACATTTCCATAATCTTTCTTTCCGAATAAATAAATTTTGCTGGCCAAACAAAAAAAGAAATTCAATATGATTAAAAAAAGACTTTATTCTTAAAGAGCTGTTCTATGTTCACAGAAAAATTTAGGGGACCCAGAAACATAGATTTCCCATATATCCTCTTCCTTCGTACATGCGTAGCCTCCCTTTTTATCAGCATCCCCTACCAGAGTGGTACCTTCGTTACAATTGATATACCTGCTGACACATCGTAATAGTCCAAAGTCCATTGCTTACATTACACTGCCCTCTTGGTGTTACATAGTCTATAGATTTGGACTAATATATATTGACATATATCCATCATTATGGTATTACACAGAGTATTTCACCATCCTAGAAATCCTCTGTGCTTCCTCTATCGTCCTTCCCTCTACCCCAGCCCTTGGAAATCTCTGTTCTTTTTACTGTCTCCATAGTTTTGCCTCTTCCAGAATGTCATATAGTTGGACTCAACAGATTCTAGCCACATCAGATTGGCTTCTTTCATTAGTAATATGCATTTAAGGTTCCTCCATGTCTTTTCATGAATTAATAGCTCTGGTTTTTTTCAGTCCTGAATAATATTCCTTTGTCTGATGTACCATATTTTATTAACCCATTCAACTACAGAAGGGTATGTTGATTGCTTTCATGTTTTCGCTATTATGAATAAAGCTGCTATAAGCATGATGTGTGCAATTTTTTTCCATTGGCATATGTTTTCATCTCCTTTGAGGAAATATCAAGGATTGCAATGGCTGGATCATATGGTAAGAGTTTGTTTGACTTTGTAAGAAACCATCAAGCTGTCTTTCAGAGTGGCTACATTCTTATCAACAATGAATGAGAGCTCCCATTGCTCCACCTCCTCTACTATTTGGTGGTGTTAGTGTTTTACATGTTGGCCATTGTATTAGGTATGTATTAGTATCTTGTTTTAGTTTGTATTTCTCTGATGCTATATGATGTGGACCATCTTCTTTGGCGAGGTGTCAATTCCATATGAGTTTTAAGGTGGGTTTTAGGGTTTCCTTTAAATGCTAGAAGTTGTTTATTTTATTTCATTTTTAAAGAAACCACATACATCGCCATCTCCTAATTTTCTTCCTTATCTACATTAGGTAAATCTTTTGGTCCTTGTTCAAATTTTTTAATTTTCTGCCAACTAACACCAATGTTTTAATCCTCACCTGAGGATATTTTTTCATTGCCTTTAGAGAGAAAGAAAGGGGGAGAGAGAAAGAGAAACATCAATTGGTTGCCTCCCATATGCACCCCAACCAGGGATCAAACCCACAACGTAGGTGTGTGCCCTGGTTGGGAATTGAACCCGCAGTCTTTTGGTGTACAGGACAATGCTCCAACCAACAGAGCCACACCACCCAGGGCCAGTGTTTTAATGTTTTGATTTAAAAAAATTTGTATTCATACAGGCTATTTAATTTTGTAATGGATAAATGTTTATTATATTGCTTACCTTTATTGTCTTTTGTTAAAAGATAACAAAGGAGGAATTACAGATTTCTAGAAAGGTGACTTTGTGGGAATTAATTGCAAAATTAAAGTATCTGGAGAGGATAATGAAATCCGATGAGTGCTTACTCGTGTAGTCTTCTTATAAGGTGATAGCAAGGGGTCACTTGTTAAGGTTACTAGGCAAGCAAATTGAAGGTGGAAGGAAAAATAACGAAATGTCTTGCTTGTACCTTAAATGTCAGGTGTTAAATTCAGAGTAAGGAATTTCTACTACCTTTAATATATGAGGTTTCATAACAAATGAAGATAATGAAGAAGCATTATTGTATTGTGTGATTGATAAAGTAATTAAAGTGGAGTTGAAAATATTTTAGGCAACAATGAGTATAGACTTGGAAGATAGAAAATCCTGATTTTTAATCTCAACTTAGTTACTTATCAGGAAAATTATATAAATAAAATTATATAAATAAAATAAATAAAGCAGGGTAGGGGAGAGTAATGGGGAAAAATTGGGACTACTGTAATAGAATAATTTAAATAAAAATAATAAAAAAAGGGTTTTAAACTTAGGCAGACATGGGTTCTGGTCTGGCCTATATTGTGTATTCTTAGAGCTACTTTAACTTTTCTAACTATTCATACATTTTCATCACATGAAATGGGTAGAAGTAGAGAATTTAATCAAATACCATGGAGAAAACAAACATTTTTAACTGCCACTAGAAGAAAAAAAAGTGATACATTAAATGGTTTAACAGGTGCAAAAAAAATGTTTTCACAGGTGCACTAGTTAAAGAAGTGATTTTTATACTGTTTTAAACTGTCTAGAGAATCAGTGTTTTACTACATTATTTAAGTTTTAATTTAAGCCAAACTTGACAGAAATGAGAAAAATAAGACTACAACCTATAGTAAATATAGATGCAGAAATCTTTAATGAAATACGTAGTCAGAATCTTAAACTCATGTTTTAAGAAATTTATTTACCGTAAAATTGACTTATTTTTTGCATTGGCAATTCTGTAAGTTTTAACACTTGTCCAGATTTTTTGGCCATCATCACTGTCTGTGTACAGAGTGTCACCCTAAAAATCTCTGTGTAATTCCTTTGTAGTCAAACATTCTACCTACTGGTAACCTTTTCTCCATCACTATAGTTTTACTTTTCCAGAATGTCCTGTAACCTTTTGAAACTGGCTTCTTTCATCATCATAATACCTTTGACATTCTTGTTAAGCATGTCAATAATTCATTCTTCGTTCATTGATGGATTGCTGTGTGGTATTCCATTATATGGATGCATTAGATTTTGCTTATCCATTCAGCTATTGAAATTATTTATTTCCAGTTTTAATGATTATGAATAAAATTGCTATAAACATTTAGGTACAGGCTTTTCTATGAACATAAATTTTAATTTCTAGGGTAAATAGCTAGGAGTATACCAGCTTGCTTTCCCACTATGAGTGGTACAGTTGCTTTGTATCTTTGATATTATTAAGTATTGTTGGTTTTAGTATTGTTTGTTTGTTTTTGTCTTTTAGAAATTGTAATAGATATAGAGTGATAACTAATTGTCGTTTTAATTTTCACTTCTCTAATAGCTAATGATGCTGAGCATTTTTTCATGTACTTATTTGCCACTTATATATATTCTTTGATGAAGTGTCTATTCAAATCTTCTGCCCGTTCTTTAATTGGTTTGTATATACACTATTATGATTATAGGAAATTCTAAAAAATGCACACTCATCTCTAGGTTAGTAGTAGTACTGGCACTGTGCAGGCACTTAAAAGTCTGAGAATGGAAAACTCTTCTTTCTGACCAAAGGACTGTGGTTTCAAAAATGTGGGGAGAATCCCCATTGATTTTTTTTTTCTTGTCCTCTAGCACAGTAGTTTTCAACTAAACCAGATTTCTACCCCCTTCCCCCAGGAATATTTGGCAATGTATGGACACATTTTTGGTTGTCATAACCAAAATGGGAGGGGGTGCTACTGGTTACTAGTAACACCAACCTAGATAAAGGGAAAAGAAACTTTGGGATAAAGAAGAAAAGAGAAGTAAGGGTAGGAGATCTGAAAGTCTTTGAGAGTTTTTGGCTCTTGAGAAGTTTTAGGAAGTGAAGTGATACTTCTGTGAATCTTTTACTTTTCTATCACAGAATCACAGAATGTTAGATGGAAAAGAATCTGGGAGACCATGTAATGTGATTCCCTTAATTTTATAGATACGAATACTGAGACCAGATAGCATCCAGAGTTTAAATTTGAATACCTGGGATTTAAATTTAAGACTTCTAAGTCCAAAGTACTTTACTTTTTACACATTATTGCTTCCTTCTCTCTTTTTGTGTTTAGGAATACTTTCTGTTTACAAGAAGGCCAGGTGAGAGCTGCATGCTAGGGAGAGATGAATGGAGACCTTTAGATTACCATCTGTGTTGACTTCTTGTCAAGCAGAACCTCTGTATTGGGATAAAGACTGGGCATTTGTGTTTTCTTTGTGCTCTTTGTGCTAAAAGTGCCTTGGGATGATTTGCAGCTTTCATATATTATACAAGAAGAAAGAAAGGAAGAAAAACAATAGAGAAAAGAAACAGGGAATAGGGTTCTGTTTCATGGGGCTAGTAGAATGCTCTGAAACCATTGTTTCAGAACCTGACCTATTTACAAATAAATTTTTGATGCAGTATTATTTTAATATTCCATTTTTAGGTGCTAACTTTTTTGAAATCTGGTCAGAATAATTCTGGTCTTTTCTTATACCGCCCTCAGGATTTTAGTATACTTACTCACTTCTGTAATGATTATATACATAGGAGGAAAATATTAATAGTTATTTTCTGTTTATGGATGCATTTAACTGATCTGTAGAGTTTAGCAGAGCAGCTTAACAAGATATTTTGAGAGCTGAAGTATTTTCTTTACCACTCTTGCCCAGTGTTACATATATATTTTTATTTTGTTAGCTCCTCTATTGTCTGTACAAAATAGATATGATAACTGCTAGTATCAGCTACTCAAAATGCTATAACTTAGTTTGGGTTAGTTAGTTTTCCTTATCTCCAACAGTCTCAACCAGGATTCCTTAGCTGAACCACAGAACAACAAAAATTATTTCAGTGATTACTTTCTCAATTCTCCTTCTGTTTGCACAGATCTGCCATTCTAGAGATGTAAGAGTACAGTTAGTTCATTGCCCAGTGGTTGTCTTCATTCTATCATGGAACACCTGTTGAGACAGCCTGCGAGAGTTCAGTAACTGTGTTTTGTCATTAACTCACCACCATTGTCACATAGGGAAAACGTGGGTTACAACTGGTGAAAGAGTGCACCGAAGGAGGACTGCAGGGATTTTTATCTGTTTTATCCTTTTTGGAGACATATTGTGAGCAGTCATAGGTATAATTGAGTATTTTCTCAAAGAATGTGACATGTGCATAGTCATTGTAATCTACTCTAGGCAAATTACTATTTACAAGTGGAAAATACCTTATAGAAGGAAATACTTTTTTAAATCCATAGACTTTTTTTTAAGCAGTTTTTGGTTCAAAGAAGGAAGTTGAGTGAAAAATAAGTTCCCATATGCCCCTTCACTCTGTCCTGCGGTTCCCCACTCCCCTTTTTTGAATACTCACCCAAGTATATGTTTGTTGATTTGAGAGAGAGAAAAACATCAATGTGAGAGAGAAACATCAATCAGTTGCCTCCCATACACGCCTTGACTGGGGATTGAACCTGCAACCTAGGTTTGTGCCCTGACCGGATATTAAATCTGCAACCTTTTTGGTGTTTGGAATGATGTTCCAATCAACTCAGCCACCTGGCCAGGGCTCAGTTTCCCCTTTTTAACCTTTTGATTTCATGTAATGCATTTTTACAATTGATGAGCCAATGCTGATATATATATTTAGAGATTTTATTTATTTATTTTCAGAGAGAGAGGAAGGGAGGGAGAAAGAGAGGGAGAGAACATCAGTGTGCGAGAGAAACATCAATCAGTTGCTCTCGTACACCCCCAACTGGGGACCTGGCCTGCAAGCCAGGCATGTGCCCTGCCTGACAGGGAATTGAACCAGTGACCCTCAATCCACGGAGCCACACCAGCCCTGGTTGGTATATTATAAGTGATGTACATAATTTACATTACGGCTCACACTTTGTGTTGCACATTCTATAGGTATATTTTTATTGTGGTAAAAAATACAGAACATTAAATTTATCATCTTTATCAAATGTACAGTTTAGTAGTGTTAAGGGTATTCACATTGTTATATAACAAATCTCTAGAACATTTTCATTAGAAAATAACTTTTCAAAATGTACTGCAGGTATAATATATATGAGGCTGATAAAATTATGGATTTATTTCATTTTCATATTTCAAATTTTCTGTAACATTAAAAGAAAACACTTCTGTACTGACCAGCGGCCTGCCTGGGAACCAAGAGGCAGCCTGGGGTTGCAACTGTCAAGCGTCACTCACCTCTTTGCAAAATATGACTCTTAATTTCGAACTCGGAGACCTCACCTTTGCCAAGATGAAAGGTTATCTTCATTGGCCAGCTCAAGTACATGAAGTTCCTGATGGAGCTGTAAAACTGCCCACAAAGAACCCATTTTAGTTTTGGAACTCACAAGACTGCTTTTGTAGGCCCAAAGGGTATATTTCCTTACTCAGAAAGTGAAGTATGGGAAACCAAATAAATGAAAGGATTTAATGAAAGTTTATGGGAGACAGGTAACAATATGGAAGTGAAATTTTCAAGTCAACAGGCATCAGCTAAACAATCAAATGCATCATCTGATGTTGAAGTTAAGAAAAAGAAACTAGTGTTTCAAAGAAAGATACTGACCAGGAGGAAAAACCCAGAATGAGGATGTGACTAAAGCAATTGTCACGTAACCACTCAAAAATCTGCTAGAAGAGGGAGAAACAAAGGTAGAAACCAAGGAGGCAGGAGTAGTGACAACACCAACCGCATCTGTTAATCTAAGAGTGAGTCCTAAGCAAGAACACCCTGCAGCTAGGGCAAGATTCCAAAACCAAGAGGAAAACCCAAAATGGTAAAACAGACCTGTCCTTCAGAGAGTGACACAGTAACTGGAGGAGACAAAAGTAAGAAAAGTGGCAAGAGTAAAAAAGCAGCTTTAAAAGGATGAAGAGGGCCAGAGGAAGAAGATAAGCAAAGGAAAGAGCCAGACAAATAAAGAGGGGAAGAAAAAAGCTGAATCAAAAGAGGAAGATGATTGAGAAGAGAAAAGGTGGAAGACGTTTTCAGGCTGCTCTTAGAAGGAAGGTGCTGAAAGGCCAACATTCGAAAGAAGCAGCAGATGGAACATGCATGTTAGAGGAACCAGTGGAAACTGAGCACCAAGCAACATGTAAAACTACTGTGAGAAAAATCTCACTCATTTTGGACTCAAAGCGTTAATCCAGCTACTGAATAGAAAACACAAAGGGAGAAATGAGATGAAGATCTTGAGAGAGACTCATTGAACTCATTTCACCCTCCTCACCCCCTTTCAGGAAAGAACGTTCCATATTTTAAATTGAGGACTTCATTAATGGCGTTATTATTGTGTTTTGATTGTTAAATTTCTTGTAAGGTACAAACCACATCCTAAGGTCATCCATCATACCTCTTAAAATTTTTTATTTTAAGCTTAAAATTAAGTTTTGTGTTCAAAGATTAGAATAAGCTCAGATGAAGATGGTAATTGTACTTATTTTGTTTAGAAAATATTAAAAATCAATTTTGTTTTGGAGTTAGGTATTAAACTGGAATAGAGAATGGGAGCAGTTGTGCCCTTCCCTTGACATTGCTTTGTTAAGTGTTTAGAATCTTAATTGTTTTAATCCTGAGAAACATAGCCTTATTAAGAAAACAAAACTGAAACTATAACCAAAATTTTATTTTATTTATTTTTATCCTCACCTGAGGAGACATGCTCACTGATTTTAGAGAGGGGGAGGAAGGGAAGGGAGAAACATCAATGTGAGAGAGAAACATTGATGGGTTGCCTCTCGTACATGCCCCAAGGGGACTGAACCCGCAGCCTAGGCATGTGCCCTGACTGGAAATTGAACTCACAACCTTTCAGTTTACAGGATGACATTCCAACCAGTTGAGCCACACCAGCCAGACTAATTGACATAACATTATATTTATTTCAGATGTACAGTATAATGATTTGATATTTGTATATATTGCAAAATGATTACCATAACATCTAGTTAATATCCATCAGTATGCATAGTTACAGATTTTTTTTCTCCTGATGAGAACTTTTAAGGTCCACCATCTTGGCAACTTTTTAATATACAGTACAGTATTATTAACTGTGCTGCACATTACATCCCCAGGAATTGCTTATTTTAAAACTGAATGTTTATACATTTTGATCACCTCCACCCATTTTGTCCATACCTCACCCCACACCTCTGGCAACTACCAAGCTGTTATCTAGCTTCTTTCTTTCTTTCTTTTTCTTTAAGATTTTTCATAGAAGTGAATCTTATACTGTATGATATTATGCCTTTCTCTTAGCATAATGCCCTCAGGGTCTACCCATGTTATCAGGAGTGGCAAGATTCCCTTCTTCTTTATAGCTGAATAACATTCCATTCTATATACCAATGAAAATATACCCTATTTTCTTACCCATTCATCCATTGATGGGCACTTAGGTTATGGACATGGCTTGGCTATTGTAAATAATGCTGTAATGAACCTGGAGGTATCTCCATGATATCTCTTTAAAATAGTGATTTTGTTTCCTTTGGATAAACACCCAGAAATGAAATTGCAGATCTCAACACATTAACTCATCTTGAAGGTTTTAGAAAATTTATAATGGTCATCATTGTTTCTGTAGCTTCCTGGGTGTTATTTTTTAAATAGACTGTTTCTTTGGTTGATTTACTTTTTTTTTTTTTCCCTCCTCCACATTTTGTTTTCAGTGCAGTTATTCAGGAAAGGAAATTGCCACTCTTTGCTTCACCACCCATAAGTTTCAGGTTTTATTATTGCAGTAAAAAGGCTGTATGGGTGTGTGTGTGTGTGTGTGTGTGTGTGTGTGTGTGTGTGTAGAAAGTGAACCATGGAGGTGCTTGATGGATGAAGCAACGTTCAGAGTATCAAAAAGTTGAGTTCTGTAGAATATTGACATTTTCCGTAGCATCTTCCTTTAGTGTGAATATGTACAAAAGTTCTGTGTCAAACTTAACATTTTTATGAGATGATTCTTGTTCCTACAGTGATTATTTTTACTGTTAGAGACTTGTATGACTTAAATTAACTTTACATTCTCACCCAGATTATTTAAAATAGTTCTTTGCTGAACAGAGTTAGCTGAAGTGTGAGCTTTCCTCATTTATTGTCAGTAATGCCACTTTGAAGTATGAAAATGCATCTTTTCTAGACGTGAATGTTAATCTCTACTGTATTTTGGCAGTCATGCTGCTGTCTTCAATGCAGAACTTTCAAGCTGATTAATTTCATTTAAAATAAATGTATGCAGGTCTTTTAAAAATTATTTGGCATAATTAAAGCCTAAGATATTTCCAGTAGCTTATTCCATTCCTCAGATGAAATGACAAAGCAAAAAAAAAAAAAAAAAAGTCTTCTAAGATAATACAATCAGCCAAACTCTTCTGTTTGGGTAGAAAATGCTTAGCTTTTTTTCTACCCTAAGTAAATCATCTACCTGGGAGACTTTCTTGAGGCATTTCCAACTTTTAACCTATTGCAATATTTTCTTTCTTTGAATCCCTGTTAATAAGTTCTTGTAGCTCTTACTTTTTTTCCTGCCTTGCCTTATGATGTAAATAGTTGTTTTATGTTCCCTATCAGATTATAAGGTGTTAGAAGGTAGAGTGTGTCTTGCTCATTTTTGTGCCTTTTGCAGTGCCCTCACAATGCCTTGCTCAATAAATAGCAAATGACTTAAATGAAATAATGGCAGTTGAACATTTTGGATTATGTGAAATTTGCTTAAACCAGTTAGGCTAATGCTGGATGCTATGTCATTAATAACCATTCAGGATGATTTTCTTCTAACAAAAAATACAAGATACTTTTACATTTGGTTTTTCTGAAATAAACTCTTAAAGCCAGAAAAAACATAGCAATAAGTACTGCCTGTGCTTTGTATCTTCCAGAATAGAATCTTAGTTAAAGCTGGTTACTTAGTTGGCTAGTAGTAGAGCTAGAAAGAGAACCAAAGTTTTTTTTGGTATCTGCTCTAGTGTAATTGATTTGTGATCTCCTTGGCAAGTTGACAAGTATACATTAAAACAATTTAATAAAAAGGTACCATAATAAGTGGTATAGTATTTTAATTGTATAGGAATTCAGAGGAAAGAAATGAAGAGTGATAATGATTTTCCCTAACTCTTATGGATGAAGTGGAATTTTATTTGAGCCTTAGGGAAAATTGTCCAAGGAATAGTACAGAAATTGTTTGTCATGCTAACACACTTAGAAACAATGATAAAAACAATTGAGAAACTTCAATATCTTCATTTCTAGTCTAATAGCCTAATCTATTATATAGTCATTACATTTATCATTATTTGGCATTATTCAACTCACCATATTTCTATTTAAATCAATAAATATTTGAATGTGTTTAATGTCCAAATTACTATATTAGGCTTCATATATTATGTTAGACTCAGTACTCATGTTTAAGCTTTAAGCAGATACATAAGCCCAGTTAGTGAGCTCTGTGGTTTTTTTAATTATGAATATGAAATCAGTTATGAAAATGTGTTAATTGTAATAGTTCTTATAGTCTGTACAAGGAATAACTTGGCCAGCTAATCTGAAACAACTTAAGCCTACTCTCAGAAATCCATATATCTTAAATACAGCAATAGCAGATGCTCATTTTTTTCTATTTTTCTCCTATGTTCATGGAAACTGTTATTTTTGTACATTGCCCATCATTTGGGGATATCACACACCCTTTGCAAAGAAGCATTGCAAATATCATTGAAATAATTATACTTGTTTATGTTTGTATTACTGCCCAGTATGTACTTAATAAGTTGTTCCAGGTTGTAGCTTTAGTAAAATAGATTAAGAAAGGTGTATTCATCTGTGTTGTGAAACAATGAGGTAATTATGTCACTATATTGCAGTTGAATTGGGCATACTGTAATTTTTTATGTGAATTTTTGACATGTTTACCATTATAATTCATTCATAATTTCAGGGATTTTTTTTCTGTATTCAGAAGGGTAAATATGACAGAATGATGTGTAATCTTGTTCTCCAGTAGAGTGTGAAAATGAAACACTTCTGGGATATTTCTGAGAACTTTGTTGCTGTTTAAATTAAAAGATTCTTTTCTGTAATATAATGAATGAATAATGTATTTAAGTATTTTGAAAGTATAACCAATCATTAGAAAGCAAAATGTTGGACAGAAAAAACCTTTTCAGGCCCTGACTGATATGGCTTAGTTGGCTGGGTGTCATCCAGCAAAGCAAAAGGTCACAGGTTTGATTCCCAATCAGGTCACATGCCTGGGTTGTGGGTTCAGTCCATGGTCAGAGCGCATACAGAAAGCAACCCATCCATGTTTCTAGTCACTTCCCCTACTTCTTACATGCAGCCAACACCCCTCTAGCTGTTGCCCTGGTGGCGCTTCTCAGAATAGGTCAGCTCGCATATGTTCCGTGGGGGCTCTTTATATGGCCTCTTCCAAGAGACTGTTTCTTTCATCACCGCAACCCCCACTGGTTTTTACTGCCAGAAGTTATGAGTTTTTATTTTCCCTGTGCTGGAACCCTGAGCTATGCTATCTGGCCTGGAGCTGGGATCACTTGCTCCCTAGGAGTCCCTTCTGGTTTTTATCCACCACACATGATGTGGGACCTCCCATTCCTCTGGCCACAGCCACCAGTGCCCAGGAGTCCCTTCTGGTTTTTATCTTCCACATGGGACCATCCTTTCCACTGGCCGCCACTACCACTGCCTCACTACTGCTGCCACACCGTGTCCTCTCTGCCCCTCCTACCCATCTGGATGAATATCCTTTAAATACTCAGTTGTTGGACTGCCATACAGTTTGATTTTCTGGCAGTTCCAGTTGTTTTTTTGCTCTGAGGTTAGTTGTGATCTTTCTTACGGTTGTGTGAGGAGGTGAAGCATGTCTACATAGGCCTCCATGTTGGCTGACTATACTTTTGGCTTTAAAGGAAGCTCAGAGCCAAGTAGGGGAAGAAAACTTATATATGAACAAATATGTTCATTGCCATAGGAAGATATGTACAAAGTATGAGGTAATTTAAATTAGGAAGCAGTGAACTAAAAGGGTGGAGCATGGATACTTTGATTTGAAAGCCATGTAACCAGAAAGAAATGCCTGTTTTTCTTTCATTCTGCTTAGTGGAATAAAAGAGTGAGGGATTCTACTCTGGCCTCAAGATCATCGTCTAAAGGAAAAATATCATCTTCTGTGAAGTGGAATGAGGTACCAGAGATGATCCCAAGTCTTTTGGGATGCCCCTGATATTTCTGTCACTTGATCAAAATCGACACCATTCTGAGGCTCAACACTAAAGAAAAGTCTTTGCCGACTAACCTGGTCTTATCCTGATCTTTCTTAACTTTTTAATTCTCAGACATTTATATCTAATATGTTTATATGTACTCAGGATGGAAATGTATCATTTCAGAAATGTTTCATGTGTATTTTGTCCAATTAGAATGTAAAGAAAAATTTTTGGCCTTTTAGGTCTCATATAGGGCTAAATAGCATGAACTTAATTAATTTTTGTTGAATGAGAACTTCCCAGTAATTCTCTTAGATGCTGAATTAATGAACTTCTGCTGTGGCAGTAAACACCCCCCCCCAAATTTGGGAGCTTACAATAATAAACATTTATTTCTCACTAGCATTAAGTAGGTTGGCTGTGCTCAGCTTGCTCACCTGGCTTGAATTTACTTGCCTCTCTGCTGAGATCTGTTCATTATAGAACCCAGGACTACCTGGGGCATTATCTGCTCTTGGTGGAGTGCAGGGGCGCAAGGTGTCCAACAGCAGTAGCTCTTAAAAGAACTTCATGGAACTGGCCCACAGTTTATAGGTCAAAGCAAAGCATTGGGCAAGGTACACACCCAAAATGAAGAGTAGAAAAGTATTATTTGCCTGTGGGGTGAGGGTGGGAGATTGAATGTTTATTGAACAGCATGACCTAATTCAGATGTTTCTGAATTAAAACAAAAAATTAAAGAGACAGGTGACATTGTAAGTATGAAACAAAGAAATCTGCTGGGGAGGAGGGCTTCCAAGGGCCTACTTGTGAGAAAAGATTTAATTAAACTTGAATTACTTTAACAAGAGTCGTATCAGCATTATGAAATAGGGGGCAGCAAAGTGTCCTAGTTAAAAACTGGGCGAGTCAGTCTACTCTTGGTTCAGATTCGGGATCTACCACTTCTAGCTATACAATCTTCAGCAAGTCACTGTATCTCAGTATCCACATCTGTAAAATGGATGTGCCACTTATCAAATTGTTGCTTTTCAGCTCTAAATCCATCTTTCATTGTCTTATTTGTTATATTGGATATTTCTCCCTTGCCAGCTTTTGAGCTTTGTCAGTAGCGGGACCAGAGGGAGTCTAGAGAAGGAAGAGGTGTTACTTCCTGGTTCTAGTGTGATCTTTACCGGGTGCAGTGGCTCGCAGCAGCATATGGGACTCCCAGTGGCACTTGGCTCCTAGGGAGTTCTAGTGGCAACACTCCTACATGCAGTTTCTGAATGAGTTTCATACTATGGCATCTCCTCCCCTGGGCACCTTCCTGAGTTCCACTGGCATGAGTTCCAGCAGATGGCTTTACAGTGAGTTCTTTTGGTGTAGTACTTTAGTAGATTTCTCAGATATCCACGCCTGTGTCCTCACCACAAGGTCTGGATCTCAGCTATGCTGGGAGTAACCCCTTTCTAGATTTATTCCCTTGTTGGTCTGCATTGGCCCTCAAAGTAGTAGCTGCTCCCTGTATCTGCTGTCTCTTTACCCCTTAGTATTTAGTCCCTATTGGAATTAATAATGATGTATATTAATTTTTCCCTGTGAAAATTACTATGTGGTTTCTTGTCTTCTAATTGTACCTTGACTGATATATCAGGTTTATAAATAGTACTTTTCTCATACAGGTGTTCTGAGGATTAAATGGGATACTTGGTATTGCAAAGTGTTCAGAATAGTGTCTGCCACTGAGTAAATACTTACATTTGTTGGTGAAGTTGATACTGTCATCATCATCAATATCATCACCACTGTCCTACCACTAGTTAGGAGTAACATTTCTACTTTTTGTTCACAGGATGTTTCGTCTTAAATCACTTTCTGCACTGGCAGAACTGGCCCTGGGCTCTCGATGGTACCATGGAGGATCACAGCCCACTCAGATCAGGCGGCGGCTAATGGTGGTGGCTTTCCTGGGTGCATCTGCAGTAACTGCAAGTACTGGGCTCTTGTGGAAGAGGTGAGTGTTATCTGAGCATCCTTTTCTTACAGGTACTCTGAGTCTTCTAGTTGTTTCTGTTATCTGAAAGGAATTGACTTCTGGCATCCCTTTGTACCAAAACTTTGCTCAAATCATTTGGCATTGATAATACTTACCTATGAAATAAGATGTTTTAGAGAATTCAGCTATCATTTCTAAGCAACGAATAGGAAATATTCTGCCTCTAGATCTGCCTGTCTCCTTTGCTGAACATTTTAACTTACTAAATTAAATTATTAATTTACCAATTTCATGACTTTAATCAATTTATAATAAATAATATAATAAATTTAACGATTTAACATATAAAACTCAGTCGTTTTAAGTATATTCCCAAAGTTGTTCAGCCATCACCACTGTCTAATTCCCCAGAATTTTTATCACTTCATGAGAAACTCCATGCCATTCAGCAGTCACCTTCCACTTTCTCCATATTCCCTGGCCCCAGGCAACCACCAGTCTGCTTTCTGTCCATAGATTTGCCTATGCTGGACACTTCATATGAGTGGAATCTTATGTAGTCTTTTGTGACAGGCTTTGTTCTTGTTGCATAATGTTTTCAGAGTTCATCTGTGTGGTACCATGAATCAGTACTTCATTTCTTTTCAGGGCAAATTTATATTCTGTTGTATGGAGTGCATACCACATCTTATTTGTTCATTTATCTGTTGATGGCCATTCAGGTTGGTTCTGATTTTTGGCTATTGTGAGTGATGTTGCTGTGAACATATGTGTACATTTTTTGGGGTAGAATATGTTTTCACTTCTAAAGGGTATTTACGTAGGAGTAAAATTTCTGGATCATATGGTAACTCTGTCTTTAACTATTTGAGGAACTGATGCACTTTCTTGTGGTCTGACTAGTAATGTATAAGTGTGTGTGCTTGTGTGTGTGTATTGGCTTAGATCTCCTCACATGTAAAATTGGGATACTGATAGCACCTATTTCACAGGGTTCTTACGAAGGTTAAATAAGTTATTTTTGTTAAATGCTTAGAACAGTGCTTGGCACATAACTTTGTAAAATAAATATCTTGTATAGAAAATATTTGGCACATAGTAAGCTATCAGTAAATGTTAGTTGTTATTATTGCATATAATATGAGGCCGAGAAATGGTGAAGAAAAGAGAGAGAATATTAGCAGAAAAGACTGGCTTTCCAAAAAGGCTTGCAGTCCTGACATAAAAGATCTTACATACTGTGCTAAGGAGTTGAGAGTTTAATGTCTAGGCAGTGGTGAGCTTAGGAGGTTTTGAAGCAGGAGATTGATAATAGACAAGTTTGAAGAGACATTAGTGTAGCAACAATGGTGGAATAAACTGGAGTGGGGAAAAGCTACTGACAAACACTAGTACTAGTTTAACATGATGATGAGGAGGGTGTGTAGGACCCTTAGCAAGGAGCTGCTGGGCTTAGCAATAATGCCAGGTAAAATGGACAGGAAGGGGCTCTGACAGAGACAGAATTCGAAAAGAGATCTAGACTGAGGAACACAGAGAGAAGAGGACAAGAGGTAGGGAAGAAAGAAGGAAAAGAGTAGAAAGGGTACTTTTTGTCCTTTGACTGTAATAAGTAGTAAATGCTTAGCAATTTCTTCAGGGATTTTTTTTATAATGGAACTGTAGGGTCGTACACAGGTGCATTTACAAGGGGGGGGCCACAAAAACTGGAATTATCTTCTGGAAGGTGGGCCCCTTGTAATACAGGCTTCCCCCGCTAGGTGAGTATTCTAGGAACCCATCTGTATCAGTGCACCAGCTGGCATTGTTGTGAGAGGCTGTGTTCAGGTTCAGTGAATATTTTGAAGATGCAAACACATCTGCTCATTTCATGATGGGTTAATTATGAGCACGCCTGGCTACACTGTGCTGAGTGTTTGACCAAAAACATCATGCCCCCCGCCCCATGCCCCAGGCTCCCTATTCATTCGATTTTGCCCTGGGCAACTTCATTGTTTCCCTGGATGAAAAAGTCTTCAAAGGGAGATGTTTTTTGGATATGGAAGGGTGAAACCAAAAATGGCAGAAGCACTAAAAGGCATCAAAACAACGAGATCAAAAGCTGTTTGGAGCAGTGGATAAAATGTCTCAATTGCATCAAATGGAAAGTATTTCGAAGGTGACTGAAGTTTAAACTGTAAGAATAAATACACAATTTTTTATAAATAAATTCTGTGTGTATGTGTGTGTTCCCCCTTGTAAAATTGCCTTTTGGCTTAGTCTGACTTCAAAGAAGACAAAAGACTACATTTGAAGAAGTTGAGAGAAGTTGAGAAGTTGTTTCATTGTTTCAGTGTTTACGAAGATATTACTCCTTTTCACCCTCAGAGTCATACTATTCAGGTTAAACACTGATGAGCAAGTTAGGTTTTTTTTCATTTTATTTGTGTTTTGCTACTTTTTGTAATACTGTTCCCCCAAAAAGAATAAGAAGATGATTTGGAGTATTATGTAAAAGAAACTTATATATTTTTGTTGGTACACCATTTGTAATTTTTGATCCCCAATATATCTAAATCAAAAAATTTACATGTTGCCAGCATCTCCTCTATGTTAGGATTTTGCTTTTGTCACCGATTTTAATTTCACGACAGTTTCAAAGTTATAAATGTACTAAGTGCCAGAATTTTAGTTCTGTAAAATTGTTATTCTTATGCCTTTGCTGTGCCATATAAAAAGTGTAATGAAATGAACTATAATTATTCTCAAGTTTTGAAACCAAAAATAAAAGTTGTTGAACTTTTCTTGTTTATGCTGAGGTCAGGATCAATAGCAATGACTCTCTAAATTAATTATGAGTTATCTTGTCAGAGGATATAGGCATATGGCTTGCCATTTAATTTTTAAATATTTTTCTATCCTTTCTTTTATTGTTAAATGAGCAGAAATATAATTTTTCCCTAAGAAATGAAATTTAAAGTTCTCTTAGAAAGAAGATGCTATAAAATGAGGATAGTTTAAGGAGCCTCTGTGACAACTTAAAGACTACCAACATTTGCATCATGGGGATGCTGGAAGGAAAAGGGAGAGAGCAAGAAATTGGAAACCTATTTGAAACAATAATGACAGGAAACTTCCCTAACCTGGTGAATAGAAATACAAGTCTGGGAGGCCCAGACTGCCAAACATCATGAACCCGAAGAGGCCCATACCAAGATACATCATAATTAAAATGCCATAGGTTAAAGGTAGAGAGAATTGTAAAAGCAGCAAGAGAAAGCAATTAGTTACCTACAAGGGAGCTCCCATAAGTCTGTCAGCTAATTTCTCAACAGAAACATTTTAAGCCAGAAGGGGTGGGCATGAAATACTCAATGTGATGGAAAGCAAGGACCTACAACCAAGATTACTCTACCCAGCAAAGGTATCATTTAGAATTGAAGGACAAATACAGAACTTCCCAGACAAGAAAAAGCTAAAGGAATTCATCATCACCAAACCAGTATTACAAGAAATATTAGAGTCTTTTTTTAAAAGAAGGTGAAAAAGTAAAAAATATGAATAATAAAAATCAATAAATACATAACTATGAACAATTACCTTAAATGAAAATGGATAAATGCTTCAATCAAAACACATACAGTGGATGAATGGATAAGAAAATAAGACCATTAGATATGCTGTCTACAAGTGACTCATTTCAGATTGAAAGACACAACCTGAAAGTAAAGGGATGGAAAAAGATATTTCATGAAAACAAAAAACCTGGGGTAATAATACTGATACCAGACAAAATAAACTTTAAAGTGAAGATCATAAAGCGAGACAGAGAAGGGCTCTACAATTCCACTTCTGGGTACTTATCTGAAGAAGCCCAAAACATCAAATTTGAAAAGACAAATACATTCGTGTGTTCTTTGCAGCATTGTTTACAATAACCAAAATATGGAAGCAACTTAGGTGCCCATCAGTAAATGAATAGATAAAGAAGTAGTGCATATGTACAATGGAATATGATTCAGCCATAAAAACAAATGAAATCTTTCCACCTGCAACAGCATGGATGGGCCCAGTAGCGGAGGTATCAAATTTATTTTCACCAGGGGCCACATCAGCCTCAGGGTTACCCTCAAAGGGCCGAATGTAATTTTAGGACTGTATAAATGTAACCTCTCCTTAACAGTTAAGCAAGAGCTTGGCACTGCTGCCAGGTAGAAACAAGGTGCTGGGCTGGATAAAACAAGGTGGAGGGCCTTGTGTTTGCCACCTGTGCAGTGGAGGGTATTGTGCCGAGTGAAGTGGGTCAGACAGAGAAAGGCAAATGCCAGATTATTTCCCTTATATGTGGAATCTAAAAAACAAATAAGCAGAAGAGAAACAGACTCACAGATACAAAAAACATTTTGATGGTTGCTTGATAGCAGGGGGCTTGGTGGGATGGTGAAAAAGATGAAGCAATTAAGAAGTACAAATTAGTAGTTACAGAAAAATCATGGATATAAAGTACAGCACCGGGAATTTAGTCAGTAGTATTGTAATAATTATGTATGGCATCAGATGAGTATTATATTTATTGGGGTTATCACTTTGTAAGTTATATAAATGTCTAATCACTGGGTTGTACATCTGAAACTAATGTAATACTGTATGTCAACTGTAATTTAAAAATAAAAAAAGTATGTTTTAAAAAAGAAAGAATTGTGCATTGGAGCATAGACTTTAAAAGGAATGAGACTATACCTGGCTGGGTGGCTCAGCTGGTTGGAGTGTTGTGGGTTTGATCCCTGGTGAGGGCACATACTTAGGTTGCAGGTTCAATCCCTAGTTGGGGTGTGTACAGGTGGCAACCAATTAATGTTCCTCTCTCACATTGATGTTTCCGTCTCTCTTTCTCTCTCTAAAACTCAATAAGCATATCCTCAGATGAGGATAAAAAATAGTTGAGACTATAGGCCAGAAAATAATTTTCATGACAGTAGAAAGAACCAATTTGCTTTGTCATTTTTCTAGCTTTTGCTCTATAGACTTTTCCTTTCCTTTTATAGACTTTGGAAAGGTATGAGGAGCTGGCGGTGTTTCTAGAGCGGCTGTCCATTATAGGACAGAGTACCTCATATTCATGGCTTCCTCCCAGATCTGAAAGAATGTTATTGTCCTTTAGATCTGGGAGTAGATGTGAAACAATAAAATAATGTATATGTGGTTTTAAAAAGAAGGTACTATGTAATTGTTAATTAAAACTTAAAACTTTAAAATTCATAAATTTTAACTACAAAAGAGCAATATGTTTGATCTAAAAAAGTTTAATACAGAAAGTGAAAGGATTAGCCAAAAATATATACGTGCATAACCCATAGACAGAAACAACCGTGTGATCATGGCCAGAGAGAAGGGAGACAGGAGCTGGGTGGAGGCAGGCCAAGAGGGGGAAAATGGAGACATTTCTAATAGTGTCAACAATATAAATAAAGTTAAAAAAATATCATTATGTGTATATAATAAGTGTATTCTATTAAATTGGAACTATCTAAAAATGGTCAAGGACTTTAACATTTTAAACTTTAAAAAGGTAATATCTAAATCATATCTAGATATATGATTCAAATCAAATTGCAGCAATGGATGACTTTATGAGAAAAAAATCTGTATTTTTCATCCCCAGTTCTTTTCTTTAACAAAAAACAAATACCATACATTCAATGGGTGTCATGATAGATAGTTTTGAAATAGGTGAATAACAAACTATACAATTTAGAGTATTTGCTGGCAAACAAAAATGAATGTGTTCTCAGATATACAGTTAGGTCTTACATACTAGGTATACTACCTAAATTCAGGAACTTGAATTGATTTAAATGTAATCTTTAGAAACCATATTGGAGTACTGTTAGAACAGGAACATTTGTCACAATCCCACTTTCTCAATCTCAGAAAAGATACTGAGATATAGTAGTAAGGATTTAGGATTTGGAATCTGAACACCTGGGGTCAACACTGGCTAAATCATCTACCTAATATCGTTTTTATTCAGCCTAAAGTCCTTCATTTAGTAGGAGCTTGTTTGCTGAGGATGGATCCTGTTAGCTTTTGTCTAGAATTGTTTTTATTTTGCCTTCATTTTTGAAGGATATTTTCACTAATATAGAATTCTAGGTTGACTTTTTTCTTTCTAGAACTTTAAGGATGTTACTTAGGATAGAATGTGGCAGCATGGTAGGTGGGAGCAGAACCCACTTGTTCATGCACCTAGCTGGGACACCTGGCCAATCTGAAGAACACAGTGAACACCCAACACCATCCCAGTTTATATGAAGTTTGGAAGCCAAAGATTGCAGAGGATGTTTTAAAACAGACAATCATATATTTCTTGTCGTATTATTGTTGTTCCAATTCCCACATAGCACCCTTCCCTGATCTTGGTCCATTTCACTGTCTTCCTGAGTGTTATTACTGTTGTAGTTAACTTTAATCTCTCACACACTATGCCAAGTTTCTATCTCTTACTCTCACTTATTTCACCATCTAACCTCACATAAGCACTCTGCTTTCTGGAGTCAGCTCACATTCTTTTTCCCCTCTAATAAGAGTCTTATCTCTTTTTCACCTTTTATAAAAAGTGGCTAGTTGGGTGAAATGTCACAGTTATTGCTGTACTTCTCCAAAGGATCACCTGTTTTCTTCTTGTTGGTACTTTAAATCCCATAAAATACTGTGCTGCTGTGGTAATCCATTTTGCCTTTGCCCAGTCCCTGATCACATACAAGATAAGGTGGGAGTTATGGATACCAGTAAACCTGCTGGAGGAGATAACCCACCAACAAAGGAGCTACCAACAGGTAAAACCCAAGTACAACAAGAGAGCCCATACAGACAGAAGAAAGGGCAACCCTAGAACATCCAGACAAGGAGATCAAAAAGACCACAGCACTGAGTCCCACAGAACTCCTACCATAGAAGTTCACCCTACAAAGACAGCTAGCAAAGCAGAGCATCAGGAATCACAGAAACACCTAAAGAGTCACCTAAATGGGGAGACAAAGAAAGAACCTGCAATCAAAAGGATGGAAGACTCCCCACTAAAAGAGCTAAATGAAATGGAGGCAAGCAAACTATCAGATAAAGGACTCAAAAGAATGGTTATAAGGATGCTCAAGGAATTCACAGACAACTACAAGAAACTGAGTGAGAACTACAACAGTATGAAAAAAGAAATAGAAACTATAAACAAAAACCAGAAAGAAATGAAGAATACAATTTCTGAAATAAAAAACACACTAGAAGGAATTATAAGCATGCTGGATAAAGCAGAGGACCAAATTAGTGAGGTGAAAGACAAGGTAGAAATACCCAGATAGAGAACCTGCACGAAAAAAAGACTAAAAAAATATGAAGATAGCTTAAAGGAACTGCAAGACAACATGAAATGCAACAACATTCAAATCATAGAAATACCAGAAGAAGAAAAGGAGCAAGGGATAGATGTCCTGTTTAAAAAAAAAGTAATGAGAGAAAGCTTTCTGAACTTGGAGAGGGGAAAAACCACTCAAGTTTAGGAAGCACAGGGAGTCCTAATCAAGATGAACCCAAAGAGGCCTACTCCAAGACACATCATAATTAAAATGCCAACTTTTAAAGACAAAGAGAGAATCTTAAAAGCAGCAAGGGAGAAACAGGAAGTAACATACAAGGGAGCCCTGATATGACTTTCAGCTGATCTCTCAACAGACACACTAAAGGCCAGGAGAGAATGGCAAGAAATATTCCAAGTAGTGAAAAGCAAACGACTGCAACCAAGACTACTCAGCCCAGCAAGGCTCTCAATTAAGATGGAAGGCGAAATAAGGAGTTTCCCAGACAAAAGAAAGCTGAAAGAAAACACCCCCACCAACCAGCACTGAAAGATAGGGAAAAGGGACTGCTACAAAAAGAAGAAGAAAAAGAGTGAGAGAGAGAGGAACACAAGTACAAAGACGGGGAAAGAATAAATACCTATCAATAATAACATTAAATATGAATGGATTAAATGCTCTAATTGAAGACATAGGGTAGCTGAATGGATAAGAAAACATGACCCTCACATATGCTGCCTACAAGAGACCCACCTAAAAAGAGACCTACACAGACTGAAAGTGAAGAGTTGGAAAAAAATATTCCAAGCAAATGGAGAGGAAAAAAAAATCTGGTGTAGCAATACTTACGTCAGACAAAATAGACTTCAAAACAAAGGCCATAAAAAGAGACACTGAAGGACACTTCTTGATACTCAAGGGAAGAATCCATCAAGAAGACATAATGTTGTAAACATATATGTATCCATATATCATAGGAGCACCCAAATACATAGGGAAAATCTTGGAGGATTTCAAGAAGGATATAGACAGCAACACACTTATTCTTGGGGATTTTAACACCCCATTGTCAAAAATGGATAGATCTTCCAAACAAAGTATCAACAAGGATATTGCGACATTGAACAATGCCCTAGATCAAATGGACTTCATTTTCATACTAAAGAAGCAAAGTAATCATTCTTTTCAAATGCACATGAGACGTTTTCAAACATAAACCACATAATGGAACACAAAACCAGCCTCAACAAATTCAAGAAAGTTGAAATCATATCAAGCACTTTCTTGGACCACAAGGGTCTGAAACTGGAAACCAACCTCAAGGAAAAAACTCAAAAACACTCAAATTCATAGTAATTGGATCACATGCCATCAAACAGTGAATGGGTTAATAATGAGATAAAGGAAGAAATGAAAAAGTTTCTGGAAACAAATGAAAATGAACACATAATAGTCCAAAACTTACAGGACACAGCAAAGGCAGTCCTGAGAGGGAAATTCATAGCGATTCAGGCCTACCTAAAAAAGAAACATTTCAAATAAACAACCTAACCCTACATCTACAAGAACTGGAGGAATGATGGCAAACAAAGCCCAGAGCAAGTAGAAGAAAGGAAATAACCAAGGTCAGAGCAGAATTAAATGACATAGAGACTAAAAGCATGATCCTAAGCATCAATAAATCCAGGAGCTGGTTCTTTGAAAAGAGAAACAAAATCAACAAGCCTTTAAGCAGACTCATGAAGAAAAAAGAGAAAGGATTCAAATAAACAAAATCAGAAATGAAAGAGGAGAGATTACAACGGATACCATAGTTACAAAGAATTGTAAGAAATTACTATGATCTATATACCAAGGAATTTGAAAACCAGGGTGAAATGGACACATTTCTAGAAAAATATAATCTCCCAAGACTGAATGAAGATGAAGCAGAAAGCCTGTACAGACCAATAACAGCTGATGAAATCAATGCAGTAATCAAAAAACTCCCAGCACACAAAAGCCCTGGACTGGATGGATTCACAGGAGAATTTTATGAAACATTTAAGCGAGAGCTAACCCCTACCCTTCTCAGACTATTCCAAAAATCCAAGAAGAGGGAAGACTCCCAAACTCTTTTTATGAAGCCAGCATCATCCTAATCCCAAAGCCAGATAAAGACACAACGAAAACTATAGGCCAGTATCACTGAAGAACATAGACACTGAAATCCTCAATAAAATATTGGCAAACCGCATCCAGCAATATATTAAAAAGATCATACACCATGATCAAGTGGGATTCATCTCAGGGATGCAAGGATGGTACATTATTCACAAATCAATAAATGTAATACATCACATAAACAATACAAAAGACAAAAATGACATAATCATATCAATAGATGCAGAAAAAGCATTTAATAAGGTACAGCACCCATTTATGATGAAATCACTCAGCAAAGTGGGAGTAGAAGGAGCATACCTCAACATAATAAAGGCCATATATGAGAGACCTACAGCCAACATCATACTCAATGGGCAAAAACTAAAAGCTTTCCCACTAAGATCAGGAACAAGACAAGGATGTCTGCTTTCACCACTTCTATTCAGCATAGTATTGGAAGTCCTAGCCACAGCAATCAGACAAGAAGTAGAAACAAAAGGCATCCAAATTGGAAAGGAGAAAGCAAAACTGTCATTGTTTGCAGATGATATGATAATGTACATAGAACACTCTCTAGACTCCACCAAAAAACTACTCGACCTAAAAAGTGAATTTGGCAAAACAGCAGGATACAAAGTCAATATTCAGAAACTTAAGGCATTTTTGTACACCACCAACAAAATATCAGAATCAGAAATCAGGGGGGAAAATCTCATTTGATATAGCATCAAGAAAAATAAAGCACCTAGGAATAAACCTAACCAAGAAGGTAAAAGATGTGTACTCAGAAAACTACACAACACTGAAGAAAGAAATTAAGAAAGACAAACAAATGGAAGCATGTACTATATTCATGGATTGAGAGAATTAACATCATCAAAATGTCCATATTACCCAAAGCAATTTATAGATTCAATGCAATCCCTATTAAAATACCAATGACATATTTTACAGATATAGAACAAACATTTAAAAAATTTATGTGGAACCATAAATGACCCTGAAGAGCTGCAACAATTTTGAGAAAGAAGAACAAAATAGGAGAGATCACAATACCTTATATAAAACTATACTACAAGGCCACAGTAATGAAAACAGTCTGGTACTAGCATAAGAACAGAAACGTAGACCAATGCAATAGAATAGAGAGCCCAGAAATAGACCCAAGTCTGTATGGTCAATTAATATTCGACTAAGAGGGCGGAAGCATAAAATGGAGTAAAAACAGCCTCTTCAACAAATGGTGTTGGGAGATCTGGACAGCTACATGCAAGAAAATGAAACTCGACCACCATCTTACACCATACATAAACATAAAAATAAACTCAAGATAGATAAAAGATTTAAATATAAATATAAGTAGTGACAGCATAAAAGTCCTGCAGCAACATTTTCACTGACATATCCCCTAAAGCAAGGGACATAAGGAAAGAATAAATAAATGGGACTTCATCAAAATAAAAAGCTCTGCATGGCTAAAGAAAACTTCAGTAAAATGAAAAGAGAACCAACCATATGGGAAAATATATTTGCAAATGATACCTCAGACAAGGGTTTTATTGATCTCTAAAATATATGTAGAACTCAAACAACTTCACTGCAGGAAGACAAACAACCCAATTTAAAAAATGGGCAAAGGACCTAAACAGACACTTCTCCAAGGAGGACATACAGTGGGCCCAGAGACATATGAAAGGATGCTCAGCTTCACTAGCCATTAGAGAGATACAAATTAAAACCACAATGAGATACCACTTCACAGCAGTCAGAATAGCCATTATAAACAAATCAGCAAACAAGTGCTGGAGAAGTTGTGGAGAAAAGGGAACCCTAGTGCACTGTTGGTGGGAATGCAGACTGGTCCAGCCACTATGGAAAACAATATGGAATTTCCTCAGAAAACTAAAAATGGAACTGACTTTTGACCCATCAAAACCACTGCTGGGATTGTCCCCTAAGAATCCTGAAACACCAGTTCAAAAGAACCTATGTACCCCAATGTACACAGCAGCACAATTTACAATAGCCAAAAGCTGGAAGCAACCTAAGTGGCCACCAGTAAATGAGTGGTTAAAAAAACTGTGGTACATTTACACAATGAAATACCATGCAGCAGAAACAAAAAAGGAGCTCCTACCTTTTACAACAGCATGGATGGAACTAGACAGAATTATGCTGACTGAAATGAGCCAGGGGGTGAAAGACAAATAGCATATGATCTCACCAATAAGTGGAACCTAATCGATAAAACAAACAAATAAGCAAAATGTAACCAGAGACACTGAAATAAAGAACAAACTGACAGTAACCAGAGGGGTGGAGGGAGAGGAATAATGGGGGGAAAATGAAGAAGGGCCATCAAGGAACATGTATAAAGGACACATGGACAAAGCTAAAAGGGGTAGGTTCAGGGGTAGGAGGCAGAGATGGGTGGGGCAAGTGGCATGGTGGAGTGAAAATGGAGACAACTATACTTGAACAACAATGAAAAACAAATAAATGAAATATGAAATAAAAATACAGCTTTTAAAAAGAATGTTATTCAATTGCTTTTTAGCTATATTTTTGGTTTTACTTTTTTTCAATTTAGTATCCTTATTATGACCAAGTATCCTTTTTTATTGTGCTATGTAAAATATACATAGCATAAAATATACCACTTTAACCATTTTTAAGTTCTGTGACATTAAGTACATTCACATTATTGTGCCACCATCATCAGCATCCATCTCCAGAGCTTTGTCATCATCCCAAATTTGAAACTCTATACCCAGTAAATAATAATTTTTTACTCTCCTCCCCTCAAGTCCCCTTGTATTCTACTTCTCCCTCATCCCTGGTATTTTAATTTATGAATTTGACTATTCTAGTACCTGTGTAATTGGGAGAATACAAGGTCTTTTTGTTTCTGGCTTATTTCACTTATAATAATTTCATGGTTCATCCATAGCATGTGTCAGAATTTCCTTCCTTTTAAAGGCGGAATAATTTTCTGTTGTACGTATATCATTTTGTTTATGCATTCATTTGCCAATAGATACTTCGGTTGTTTTCACCTTTTGGTTTTAGTGAATAATGCTGTTGTGAATATTCATGAATAAATATTTCTTCAAGTCCTTGCTTTCACTTCTTGTGAATATCTGACCTGACGTGGAATTGCTGGATCATGTCTTCCATTGTTTAATAAAAAGTAAATGGTAATTCTTATCTTTGTTTTTATGTATGATCTCTGTCTTTTTCTCTGGCTTACTTTTATGATACTTATCACTTATTTTCAACTACTTGATTATAATGTGTTTTGGTGCTGTTTAGTTTGTGTTTGTTTAGGATTCATTAATTTTCTTGGGCTTTGAGATTGTAGTTTTTATGAAATTTGAACAATTTTTGTTCATTATGTCTTCATCAGTCTTTTTTGCCTCCCTTGTCCCCTCATACACACTTTCTGGACTTTATTAAACCATCTGATTTTATCCCACATATCAGCAAGGTAATGTTTATATGTTGTACAGCCTTTTTTCTCTCTGTGCTTCAGTTTTGGAAGTTTTTATTGTTTTCTCTTCAAGGTTATTGATTTGTTTTTCTGCAGTATCTTATCTGCTAAGTCTACTTAGTGATTTTTTAAAAATATTGAGACGTTGTAGTTTTAATCTCTAGAAGTACCATTTAAAAAGTATCATTTATTTTTCTCTTCTTTATGTTCATGTTTTCCTTTAAGTGTTTTAATGTTTATAATCATATTTTTAAAAAGTTCTTTTCTGTTTATTCCATCATTTCAGAGTCTGTGATTCAGCGTCTCATTTGCTTGTCTCATTTTAATCTAATAAATTTTTAAGGGGCTACTGGTTTCTTATTGTGGTAAAATACATGTAACATGAAATTTACCATTTTATGTGTACACTTCAGTGATTTAATTACTTTCACATGTGCAGCTGTTACCTCCCTATCTCCTGAACTTTTTCATCTTTCTAAATTTATACCCATTAAACAATAACTCCCTATTCCCACATCCTCCTGACTCCTGGTTACCATCTGCTTTGTGTCTCTGATTTGACTACTCTGTGTACTTCATATAAGTGGAATCATACATTTGTCCTTCATAGTTTGCTGAATTCACTTAGTAAAATATCTTCAAGGTTCATCCGTATTGTGGTATGTGTCAGAATTTTCTTTTTATATTGTGTGTCCAGTAACTTATTTTTGTAAAGTATTTTTTATACTTGACCTTTTTAACGTGTTACAAAATTTAAAGTGATTTCCACATCACCATTATAACAGTATTCTGTGTTTGCTTGTTTATTTACTTTCACCAGCAAGCTTTATAAACTTTTGCATATTTTGATACAGCAGTGTAGGGTTTTTTGTTTGTTTAGCATGCTTTGTGATACAGGTTTTGTACTGCTGAACTCTCTCAGTTTTTGTTTATCTCAGAATATCTTTATTTCTCCTTGATTTTTAAGGGAAGTTTTTTTATTTTATTTTGTTTTGTTTTTTAACCAGTTATAGTATCATTGGTTGGCAGTTGTTTTTTTGTTTTGTTTTGTTTTTTAGTTTATGAGCACTTTCTATATGCCATGCTATTCCTTTATTGTCTGGCAAGATTTCTACCAAGAAATCTGATTATGGTCTTATGGAGTCCCTTTGTACATAATGAGTTGCTTTTTTCCTGCTGCTTTTAAATTTCTCCCTTTGTCTTTGACTTTAAACAGTTTGATTATACTGTTTCTGCATGTTGATTTCCTTGGATTCCTCCTATAGGCAGTCTGTTGGTATTCTTCAATTTGGATGTCCAGTAACTTCCCTAAATTCAAGAACTTTTGGGGCTTAATTTCTTTACATAAACTTTCTATCCATTTCTCTCTCTCCCTTCTTTTTCTGGATCTCCTACAATATATGTATTGGTCTTCTTGACTTTGTCCCATAAATCCCTTAGGCTTAAAAAGGCCTTGGTAGGGAAAGAAAAGTAAGGGATAAGGAAGAATATAAGAATGTAACATCTGCATGATTGTCATTGCCAGAATAAAAGCCCAGAATTCATGAAAAAAAAAAAAAAATCCTTTAGCCTTTCTTCATTTTCTTTTGTATTTGTTCCTCTGACTGGATAATTTCAAATGATCTGTGTTAGATTTAATGAATTTTTTATTCTGCTTGATCAAATCTGCTTTTAAATTTTTCAGGTCAGTAATTGTATTCTTTAATGCCAGAATTTCTGTATGCTTTAAAAAATATTTTTATCTCGGAATACTCATTTTTTAATGCATTGTTTTCTTGAGTTTATAGAGCATCTTTATGATGGGTATTTTGAACTGTTTTTTAGGTAATTAATATTCCTGGTTTTTAGGATCAGCTTCTGGAGATTTATTTTGTTCCTGTGTTTGGGCTGCATTTCTGTGTGGGTGTGTGTCCATCTGTCTTATAACTTGATGTTGAGGTCTGTGTTTTTGAAGAATCAGCCCCATATCCCAGTGCTTACATACTGGTTTTATGTAGGTGAATACCGTCAGCTCTCAGACCATCTGTAGATTCTGGGTATCTCTGAAACCTTCTTTTGATAGATACAGCTTCTCTGGCTATGTGGGGCAATTTCCCAATTAGAGTCTTACCATTTCCTTTTTCAGGAGTTTGTAATCTCTTGCTCCCTCTGGTGTTTGTCTGTGACACTGAAGGTTCTCTCGTCTACAGCAAAACCCATCCCACTGTCTTATCAGCCATGAGGCATTCAAAATATGCCAGCTTCCTATCAGCACCCAAAGTCAGGTGAGGTAGATACCAATCCTTCAGGCAACCCTGTAAAGAGCTAGAATGCCAGATACACATTCTACTTCTTTCCCTCCCATCTGGGGGAGAAGCACCTTTTCCCAGTTACTCCAAGTTGTGCCAGCAGTGGCAAGCCACCTTCTGTTCTTTGTTCTCAGTGGCCCCCAGGCATGCAAATTGTGCCACTTCAATTAGTGCTCTAAGTGAGGTGAGGAGAAACCAGTTCCTGGACAGCCTCTGAATAGTTGAAATGTTGGACACCCATTCCGTTCTCCTCTTTCCTCTCTATGGGAGGAGTCTGCTGTTCACTTTCAGAGGGCTGTGCTTGCTTGGGGGAGGGGCTGGCATAAGTAAAGTGAAATTGCTCTTCTTACTCATTTCAACATTTCTGTTCTTGGCATTGTGCTTGCTAGTGTACTACAACTTCTTAACTGGACTTAGGAAATTTCATAAAGGTATTTTGATCTGTATATCAATGTTAAACCAGTGTTTCTGTGAGTGAGAAAGACTGGGATTTCCTATTCCACCATCTTGCTGACATGTGTCTAATAATGCTTTTATTGGTTATTTTACATTGTGAATGCTACATTGTCAAGTGTCTGGATTTTGTTGTTTTCCTTTAGAGATACTGATTTTCATGTTGGCAGGATGTTAATTTGAACATTTCCCCCTTGTAAGTTCTAGAAGTTATTGGCCTACAATTCCTTGGTAATTGTTATTTGCCCAATTTTGGATAATTTAATCCTAAAAATGCACTACTTAATTTTTAACTCAAGGAGACCCCAGTGATTTGTGGAACTTTTTCTTTGTTAACTTCCTTTCTCTGGTCCTCTTCCTCACCAATTTGAGTCACCTCATACTCTCCAAACTTTGACCTGTCTTCTCAACTTAGCATGATTACTCTGTTTTCTTGGAATCTTGTTCATGATCTGGAAAATAAAATGGCTTCCAACAGAACTTCATGGCAATTATATGCCTAACTTCTCTCAGAGAGTTGCTATATATTGTTCAGTATTTGAAGATGTTTGTTCCAAATATTTCATTCAATGTTCTGTATTTTTTTTCTCTCTGTAGAAAGGCAAATCTAGGGTAGTTACTCCATTGTAGTTGGAAGAAGTCCTCTTTCTGTACACCACTATATTTCATAAGTTCTGTAATATTTTATTATTATTATTATTGTTATTGTTATTGTTATTATTATGTCATACTGCAATGGCTTCAACTATCAGGAATAATATAGGAAAAAACAAAGTGATTCTTGTAAGCATGCAAGTCCTAAGGTGGTAAAAGTTGTATGATGTAATAGGGTATAATCTGTCAACTATATATGAGCTCATAGAGTATCATGGTTATCAACCAGTAAGTTTTACAGAAGAAATTATAAATGCTGTTTAATTAATTGAACTGAATAAGACAATGTGGTTAGGGTAGTTTCTGTTATACCAGATGATACTGAATGTCTATAGATTTTCTGTTTTAGAACTTTAGGTTTTTGAGAAGTCACCTCATAAATCACCCCTTCCAGGAGATTTTTCATGACCTTTTTCTGTGTTCTTATTCTTTTATCGGTGTGTTTGTTTCCCCTATTGCTTGTCTACTTTTTGAAGACAGAGACAGTCTTATTCATTTTCATCTTAGCAACTAGTATACACCTTTAGCATTTGAATGATGAATTGAATGAAAGCTGTCTCCTTCTTCTGGATAGATAGCTTAGGTCTCCACTTTATCGGCCCATTATCTTGTAGCTATCAAGAATTTTCTAAGGGAAATAAAGCATTGAAATGATCAGTATGTCCCTCGGTCCAGGTTTAAAGAATATTTGAGCTATGGTAAAAAGGTCTTTTGGACCAGGTTGTAGTAAAGTATTAGATCAGTGTGGTAGTTTCTTGTTGCTTTTCAAAACTTCTTTATTTTTAGTCCTTTACAAAAATTTTTATTTTTAGCCTTTAAAAATGAATTATTGTTCTTGCTTACAAATTCAAATAATTCCTTGCCTTTGTTAGTATTTAGAAAATATTTTTGTAAGTAAATGAAATAAAAACAATTCAAATCTCTGAATAGTCATGTGAAAAGAATACATTGAGAATGTTATCATAAGCTGTAGGGGGAGCTAGGTGGAGGTGTGAAGGGATTGAGTAAAATAGAAAAAACTCGTGGACAAGGATAGCAGTGTGGGTGATCGCTGGGAGAAGGTGGTAGAGGGAAGTGCAAGAGGGTATGGTGGGATATAAATGATGATGGGTGCGGACTGGACTTGGGGCAATCACACAATACAGTGTACAAATGATATGTTATAGAGTCATGTACCTGAGACCTGTATAATTTTGTTAACCAGTGTCACCCCAATAAATTCAATAAAAGGGTGGGTGGGGGGGAATGTTCTTACATTGCAGTATCTTAATCACAGTGTATTTTTCCGCAACCCCATTTCAGATCAACATGTAGTAGATGAGGATTTCCATTTGTTTTCTTTTAATCAGTAGGAAACACATTGCATGCTTTCTCTGTGTAAGGCACTGGGTTAGGAACTCTGGATGCTTAAAAGGAAAAATGCAGTGTCCATTCTCTTTTTGATGACCTTATCTTTTAGGTCAAGCCATAAGACATTGCTTATATTTGACAGGTTTTTTTATAAATAGGAAAGAAAAATATAGGGTTAAACATACCCTTTTAATTTTTTAAAAATACTTTTATGGTTTAAAAGTGTTTAAAATTTATAATTCCTAGTAGGAAAAAATTCTATGAGAGAATACCAAAATGGCAAACCACTATAAAATGTTGCATCTGCATTTGGGACAGAGGGGTAGGGATTCTCTTCAACACACCACAGCTTTCTTCATGAGAAGGTGAGAGGTACACTGGTTTGTATTATTGGGACATTCATTGTGTGATCCAAGTTGCTTTTCCTTCAGCAAGGGCTTTATCTATCAGAAGGGTATTAAACTTGACCTCCAAATTTGGCTGACAATTTACTAATGAGATTCACAATCATTGGGTTGCTGTAGTATTTTGACATATTTATCAGGTTCTGAGCCACATCCTGGAAGGCCACCATAACTTCTGGATTCTACATGGCTGGCTGCAAGAACCTCTAGGTCACTGAGAATTTCATTGTGCTCAGGCATTCCTCCCATTCCAGGCATTCCTCCAGGAAAATTACCGGGCTTTCCCCCAGGAAAGCCACCTGGAAAAGAGCCACACTGAGCTCCCAATTGTCTTCTGGCTTATTCTTTCCTCTGGGCTCTCTCAGGGTCTTCCCAAGCCGCCTTCTTCTTTTTTTTTTTTTTTTTAAGATTTTATTTATTTATTTTTAGAAAGGGAAGGGAGGGAGAGAGAGAGAGGAACATCAATGTGCGGTTGCTGGGAGACATGGCCTGCAACCTAGGCATGTGCCCTGACTGGGAATCGAACCTGCGATGCCTAGTTCGCAGCCCACACTCAATCCACTGAGCTACACCAGCCAGGGCTTCCCAAGCCTTCTTAACTCTTGCAATTCTTTCTGTGATCTTTCATATTTCATGTTTCCACTCATACTTTCTCCAGTGTTCTGCAATTTTCTGGGCCCTTGGTTGAACTTTCAGCATTGCAATACCATCTTCATCATAATCCAATGTGCATGCCAGGGTCAGATCATGGGCTGCTTCTTCCCAATGGTACAGAAGTCTGTGTGCTTTCCATAGCCATTTATAAGGCTGAGCTGAATCAGGCTTTTATTTCAATAGCTCTGTCATAGTCTCAGATGGCAGCATTTGGCTTCTGTAATTTGATGATGATACTGGCTCTCTTGGCATACAGAACCTCCAAGCGAGGATTCAGCTCTATGGCTTCTTTGAACTAGTCAATGGAATTCTGTAGTTCACCATCATTTAGGACAGATACTTTTTTATCATGTGCCTGATCTATTATCTCCTTGGTTATCTCTACATTTTCTTTTTTCTTTTAAAATGTTTTATTGATTATGCCGTTACATTTGTTCCATTTCCCCCCCTTTATTCCTCTCTGCCCTGCACACCCCCTCCCACCCACATTCCCCCACTTTGGTTCATGTCCATGGGTCACATATATAAGTTCTTTGGCTTCTACATTTCCCATACTATTCTCAGCCTCCCCCTGTCTATCTTCTACCTACCATTTATGCTACTTATTCTCTGTACATTTTCCCCCTCTCTCCTCACCCACTCCCCTGCTGATAACCCTCCATATGATCTTCATTTCTGTGATTCTGTTCCTGTTCTAGTTGTTTGCTTAGTTTGCTTTTGTTTTTATTTTTGTTGTAGGTTCAGTTGATAGTTGTGAGTTGGTTGTCATTTTACTGTTCATATTTTTTATCCTCTTTTCTTAGATAGGTCCCTTTAACATTTCATATAATAAGGGCTTGGTGATGATTTTTAAGATTTTAGAGAGGGAAGGGAGGGAGAAAGAGAGAGAGAGAGAGAGAGAAACATCAATGTGCAGTTGCTGGGGGCTGTGGCCTGCAACCCAGGCATGTGCCCTGACTGCGAATCGAACCTGCGATGCCTGGTTCGCAGCCCACGCTCAATCCACTGAGCTACACCCTCCAGGGCTGATGAACTCCTTTAACTTGACCTTATCTGGGAAGCACTTTATCTGCCCTTCCATTCTAAATGAAAGCTTTGCTGGAAAGAGCAATCTTGGATGTAGGTCCTTGCCTTTCATGACTTGGAGTACTTCTTTCTAGCCCCTTCTTGCCTGCAAGGTTTCTTTTGAGAAATCAGCTGACAGTTTTATAGAAACTCATTTGTAGATAACTCTCTCCTTTTCTCTGGCTGTTTCTAAGATTCTCTCCTTATCTTTAATCTTGGGTAATGTAATTATGATGTGCCTTGGTGTGTTCCTCCTTGGATCCAGCTTCTTTGGGACTCTCTGAGCTTTCTGGACTTCCTGGAAGTCTGTTTCCTTTACCAGATTGGGGAAGTTTTCCTTCATTATTTATTCAAAGAAGTTTTCAATTTGTGGTTGTTCCTCTTCTCCTTCTGGTACCCCTATGATTTGGATGTTGGAACGTTTCAAGATGTCCTGGAGGTTCCTAAGCATCTCCTCATTTTTTTTTTTTTAATTCTTGTTTCTTCATTCTTTTCTGGCTGAATGTTTGTTTCTTCCTTCTGGTCCACACTGTTGATTTGAGTCCCGGTTTCCTTCCTGTCACTGTTGGTTCCCTGTACATTTTCCTTTATTTCACTTAGCATATCTTCACTTTTTCATCTGTTTTGCGACCATATTCAACCAATTCTGTGAGCATCCTGATTACCAGTGTCTTGAACTGTACATGTGATAGGCTGGCTATCTCTTCATTGCTTAGTTGTATTTTTTCTGAAGCTTTGATCCATTCTTTCATTTGGGCCTTTTTTTTTTAGTTTTGGTGGGGGGGTCTTGGTGTGCCTATTACGTAGTAAGGGGCAGAGCCTTAGGTGTTCACCAGGTCAGGGCAACCCATGTCGCTGAGTTGTGACGCTGTATGTGGGGGAGGGGTTTCGAGAGGGAGCAGTTCCACTTGCTCCACTCTCTGCTGGTTTTCAGTCACTTCCCCCACAACCCACAGTCAAATTGCGCCCTTCTGATTCCTGGGTGGGTGGGCTTGCGTATGTTCTAGGACCCTGTGGGTCTCTTCAATGTACTCTCCTGTGAGGCTGGGAGTTTCTCCCCTTCTGTTTCATTTTGTCGATTGTTTGCTTTGCTGTGCTGAAGCTCTTTAGTTTCACATAGTTCTGGCTGTCAATTTTTGCTTTTATTGCCTGTGCTTTTGGTATCGTATCCTTTGTTTTTATTTATTTATTTTTAGAGAGAAGGGAAGGGAGGGAGAAAGAGAGGCAGAGAAACATCAATGTGTGGTTGCCTCTCATGTGTCCCCTACTGGGGACCTGGCCTACAACCCAGGCATGTGCCCTCACGAGAAATTGAACCAGTGGCCCTCTGCTTCACAGGCCTGCACTCAATCCACTGAGCTATTACCAGCCAGGGCTCATATCCTTTGTTTTTAAAGCTGAATACTATTCTATATATATCCAAATTTTCTTCATCCATTCATCTGTCAGCGAACACTTAGGTTGCTTCCACATTTTAGCTATTGTGAATCATGCTGCTATTAATGTGAGTGTCTAAATAAAAACATTTCCATATTATCCTGCTTTTAGTTCTTTTGGATAAATAACCAGAATTGAGATTGCTAGATCATACGGTAGTTCTATTTTTAAATTTTTTTTAGGAACTCTTCATGTACAACTTTTTACAAATTTTATTGCTATTGTTTCTGCTAAGCTGTATCTGAAAATACCTATTTGATTAATATGATGGACCTTTTTGATTAATTTAGGATTGTTTCTGTATACCTAGAGCCCTTGCAGAATCTCCACCATCTGCAAATAACCTGAAGAGTGAACTTGGTGACAAAGGAAAGAACAAAGACGAAGGGGAGGCTTATAGCCATGAAAAAACTGATGGAGGTATTTGTCCTGAGCCTTATCCAGAAGAGAAAAAGAAGAAACGTTCTGGATTCAGAGACAGAAAAGTATGAAACACAGTTTTCTAAATTAATCAGAACTATAGTTAATTCAAAATTCAGATAATGCAGTTGACTCTCTTTTATGATGTATTTCAGATGGTTCATGTTCATCTTGAAGTTTTTTACCTCTGCACTATATTCTGTCATGTTCTAAGGCAAACATACTCTTGGAGTCTAAAGTTACTGTGGTTAGGAAAAGGACCTAAGATTGGTAATCAGGATTAGAATATGCTTTCTTCTTTCACTTCAGCTACCCAATGTTGACTCTTTCTTTCTGGATCTTTCTAATGTTGAATGCTCTCATATATATTAATCGAGTCTGTGTGGTAATACAGATTTATGGTGCCAGGTTGTAAAGGCAGAGTAAAATCTCTTAGGAAATATACAATTATTTCCAGAAAATCAACTAACTTTGAGGACAACATAAACTTCAGATGACTTGAGCATTCTATGCTTTTAACACCAATTGCTGTTTTACAGCTCTACGTCAGAAAAATTTTAGTTTCACTGTAACAGTGCCTATGACATTGGGCATTTGGATTCAGCACACATGATTGGTGAAAAGTCAGAAGGGTGAATTTATTAGCTCTTTTGCATTTTAACGTTAAAATTCAGGGAAGTGCCTTCATTTGCTAAAGTATAGCTAATCAATGCAAGAAGATAATTTGAGTTATTTCTGTATTGTGTGTTTGTGGTATATATTTGCAGAAAGTTTCTTTGAGATATTTGAATTTTCTGTTTGTCTTTTTATATAAAGTTATTAAATAAGTTTTATCACTTTCTAAATTCATGTCTTATTCAGGTGAATTCAAACAAAAGTTAAGTATCACAAGTTAATTGTTAACTATCCCAGTGTTTGCACGATAATACATTTATTTAAATCTTTTGCCGAGTCAGTTCAAAAAAGTTCAAATTTATCTTGCTCCAGCAGTTTCATTTACAGTCCAACCTTTAAAAAGTTGCACTCAAATATCCCAAATAAACACCAGTTTTTCAACCTTCCATTTTCCACTCCCACTCTCTGTTCAAAAGACAACCATATCTCTTTTTTTTTTATTTTTTATTGATTATGCTGTTACAGTTGTCCCATTTTCCCCCTTCACTCCCCTCCACCTTGCTCACCCCCTCCCACCCATATTCCCCCCCCTTTAGTTCATGTCCATGTGTCATAAGTTCTTTAGCTTCTACATTTCCCATACTATTCTTGCCCTCCCCCTGTCTATTTTCTACCTATTGTCTATGCTACTTATTCTCTATATCTTTTGCCCCTCTCTCCTCCTCCCACTTCCTTGTTGCTAACCCTCCATGTGATCTCCATTTCTGTGGTTCTGTTCCTGTTCTAGTTGTTTGCTTAGTTTGCTTTTGTTTTAGGTATGGTAGTACTAACTGTGAATTTGAAGTCCTTTTTTTACTGTTCATATTTTTAATCTTCATTTTCTTAGGTAAGTCCCTTTAACATTTCATATAATAAGGGCTTGGTGACGATGAACTCCTTTAACTTGACCTTATCTGAGAAGCACTTTATCTGCCCTTCCCTTCTAAATGAAAGCTTTGCTGGATAGAGCAATCTTGGATGTAGGTCCTTGCCTTTCAGGACTTGGAAGACTTCTTTCCAGCCCCTTCTTGCCTGCAAGGTCTCTTTCGAGAAATCAGCTGACATTCTGATGGGAACTCCTTGTTAGGTAACTGTCCCTTTATCTCTTGCTGCTTCTAGGATTCTCTCCTTCATTTTTGCCTTGGCTAATGTAATTATGATGTGCCTTGGCGTATTCCTCCTTGGGTCCATCCTCTTTGGGACTCTCTGAGCTTCCTGGACTTCCTGGAACTCTATTTCCCTTGCCAGATTGGGGAAGTTCTCCTTTATTATTTGTTCAAATAACTTTTCCACTTGTTATTTTCCCTCTTCCCCTTCTGGTACCCCTATAATTTGGATGTTGGAACATTTAAAAATGTCCTGGAGGTCCCTAAGCTTCTCCTCATTTTTTTTACTTCTTGTTTCTTCATTCTTTTCTGTTTGGTTGTTCCTTTCTTCCTTCTGGTCCACTCCATTGATTTGAGTCCCAGTTTTCTTCCCATCACTATTGGTTCCCTGTGCGTTTTCCTTCATTTCTCTTCTTGTGGCCTGCATTTGTTCATCTAATTTATGACCAAAGTCAACCAATTCTGTGAGCATCCTGATCACCAGTGCTTTGAACTATGCATCTGATAGGTTGGCTATCTCTTGGTCACTTAAAAAAATTGGTTCTGGGGCTTTTAATTGTTTGAGCCATCTTTTTTATTTTTTACTCTCCTTTGGTCTGGTTGCAGGTGTTACATATGGGCGGTGGAGCCTTAGGTGTTCACTAGGGCGGGGCACCCTCATCGCTGGGTTGTGACGTTGTATGTGGGGGCGGGGTCTGAGAGGGAACAATGGCGCTTGCTCGGCTCTCTCCAGGACTCCTGTCCACCCTGCCACCTCCCACAAGCAAACTAGGCCCTTCTGGTGCTGGCTCCCAGGTGGTTGGGCCTGTGCACTTTCTCGGACTCTGTGGGCTTCCCCAAAAAGCCTCCCGCGAGGCTGAGAGAATCTCCTGGCCTCAACTCCCACAGGTGTTTTCAGTCAGTGCTCTTCTGGGGTCCGCCAACTGCCGTCTGTGCCCTGCACGCCCATTTCTGCCAGCCAGCGCTCTTTCCTGCTGGGACCCCTCAATCCCTCTCCGTAGGTCTCTGATTCCGCCCCTCCTTTCTGGTCTGGTTGTACGATTGTCAGACTTCCATTTGGTTCATTTCTCTCTGTTCTGGTTGTTTCTTGTTTCTCAATTTTTATTGTCCTTGGACTTGGTTGTGCGAGGAGGCACAGTGTGACTCACCATGTCTCTTATGTCACCAAAAAAATGAAAGCTATCAATGTAAATTTGTAATTCTCATATCTATAAAACCTTTCTGGTCTGTGTTTGACATAGTTCTTATTTCTTCTACTGAAGTCTCAGTGGAAGAGCTGTTTTTCCTGTACAAGCATATCCATTCCACATGATATCCTATCTCACGAAGAACTGATGTCAACACTTATTCTTTCTTTGTGCTGTTTTATTTTCAGTTGCTCTTTGACTGTTTTTCTTTTACAGAGTCTACATAGGCATATTAAAGATTCTACTATATTTAATTAAATAATAAACTGAGTTTTTGATTATACATTTTTCCTAGCTTCTCTCCCCTTTATTTACATTCTTTACCTGCCATACCATGCTGCTCCGCTTTTTACATGCTGTTTTTGACATCCTCAGTTTTCATTTAAACTTTCTGCTTTTGTTCTTTTATGTTCTCTCTTGATTTTCATGTAATACTTCAGATACCCAAGAAAAAAAATAAAGACTACTCTATTGAACATACATGTACCCAACGTTTGTTTTTGTTAGGTTTTGACATTTTGCTATATTTGTTTCAGTTGTTTTAAAAGAAGAAATGAAATTAATATAAAAATATGTTTCTGTATATTGTTTTCAATGCCATTTTTCTCTCTTCCACTTCAGAGTGGAACTAAGGGTAAATTAGTGGTAAACTAGTTTAGAGGTAAACTAGTGTCCTGAATATACTATTTATTATTTCCATGTATGACCTGGTTGTTTTGTGCACTCTGCTTAATTTGTATGGAATTTGTGCAAGTTTTCAAAGACTATAATTTGAAAGGCATTATATGCAAAAACATGCTGTCCAATTCAACACATATGAAAGATTGCATTTCAAGGACAAAATAGCAGAGCTGAAAAAAGTTTGTCTTCTCAACAGAAACTTTTTCAAAAAGTTACAACTCGGGCAGATTCCATTGTAGAAGCTAGTTATGTGGTAGTATATTTAACATCAAAAAAAATCAAAACCATTTATTGATGGTGAGTTTATTAAGCAGTGTATAGAAAGCATAGCAGATACAATTTGCCCTGAAAAAAAAGAGAGACATTTCTAAAATCAGTTTGTTTCACCAGATTATAGCCAGGTGAATTGAAGAAATTGGAAAATCTATCAAAAGAAGTTTGGAGAATAAAACTGCTAATTTTAAATTTTATGCTTTGGTGATGGGTGGTAATGCTGATAGTACAGCTATGGCTCAACTTGTGATTTTTATTAGAGGTATTGATGATGAATATAATGTCACTGAAGAAATGACTTTTTTAGTGCCATTAAAAGCCACAACTAAATCAAGAGATTTGTAAGAAGCAGTAAAAAATATGTTAAAGTGATTTTCTTAGTCCATTGTCAACATATCAGGTATAGTCCATGACAGTGCCATGGTAACAGTATGTGAAACAGAGGTTTCTGTAAAATTAATAGAAGACGATGCAATTGCTGCCCAAAACTCACGTTTGATGAGGTATCTTTGCATCGTACATCAAGAAAATTTATGCACAAAAGCTTTAAAAATGGATAATGTCATGCAAATTTTCATCAAGACTGAACTTCGTAAGAGCCAAGGGACTGAATCATTACCAGTTCCAGGAATTCATTAAAAGTATTGATGCTGACTATGGCAACATCATTTACTTTTCAGAAGTAAGATGGCTGAGTCGAGGCCAAATGTTGAAAAGATTTCCTGGTTTGCGACAAGTTTTTGTTTATGGTATTAAAAGTGCCAGAACTTGACACTGAAAACTGGCTTACAGATTTAGCATTTTTAGTGGATTTAACCACTCATTTAAATGAGTCAAACATGCATCTTCAAGGTGAAAACCAATTTATCAATACCATGTTTCAAACCATAACAGCATTCCAAATGAAACTGAAATTGTAGCAAGGTCAAATTAAGGCAAACAATTTTATGCATTTCAACATGTTGGCTAAACACAGTACTGTGAACAGCAAAAAATATGCAGCCTTGCTTTTTGATTTGATACAAGAATTTGAAAACAGATTTCAATATTTCCAGGAAAATAATCAATAATTTGCTATATTTGCAACTCCATTTTCAGTTGACATAAATATATTACCTGCCTATTTTCAAATGGAATGCATAGAGCGGCAATCTGACATTCAACTAGGTCCTATCTTCCCAAATTCACAATCACGCCTTATTCATGTCATCACTATTTGGCAGCACCTACATTTGCAAGCAACTATTTTCAAGAATGAAACACATTAAGAGTAAAATTAGAACCAAAATATCTGATGAACACCTTGAGAACTTACTGAGAATTGCAACTACTTCTATCAAACCAGATATTGATGCACTAGCTTCTCAAATACAATGTCAGACATCCCACTAGTTTTATGTTATCCTCTTTTCTTTTACTTTTATAATAAAAAATACTAAAAATCAATGACATTTTATTACTTAGATACGAACATCTTCTGTGTTAGTGATCACAAACTTGGGACCTGCTCAACGATTTTAAAAGATTATCAAAAGAGCTACTGCATAATTAGGGTTATTATGTGAGGATTTTTTGCTTATCTCTGGTGGTGAATATCACAAAAATTATGTGTGGACCTTTTTTTGTTTATCAGAGTTCGTTAGTGTTTGTGTAGCCCAAGACAACGCTTCTTCCGGTGTGGCCCAGAGATGCCAAAAGGCTGGCCACTCCTGCCTTAAGTCCTCAATTTTGAAGAATTCTTACACATTGTGTCAGTATTGCTTCACTGTCATTGCTTTTCTTTTGGAACTCCACGTGGACCCAAAAGAACCTATCCTGCAGAGTCTTAGGTATCTGCCAGGGTCGGGCAACCCACATCCCTGTGCTATGGTGCTGTGGGGGGGGGGGGGGGGGTGTCCAAGAAGGATCAATGCTACTTACTCGACTCTGACTCTTGGCCAGCTTTCAGTCACTTCCCCTGCTACCCACAAGCAGGTTGGGCCCTTATGGTGCTGATTCCCAGGTAGATGGGTTTGTGTACATTCTGGGACCCGGTGGGTCTCTCCAACAAAGTCTCCTGTGAGGGTGAGAGTTTCTTTCCCTGCCTCAACCCCCACAGATTTTTATGGCCAGAGTTTTTGAGGCTTTCTTTTCCTGTGCTGGAACCCTGGGTTGTGTGGTCTTTCTTGCTCCCTGATTGTTCCTCCTGGTTTATCTGCACACAAATGTGGGACTGCCCAGTCTGCCAGTCGCCTCACCTGTCCAGTCCACCAGCTGCCACCTTGTCATGTGTCCTTTCAACCCCAACTGCCCGTCTCTGCCCCTTTTATCAGTGTGGATGAATGTTTCTTCTTTTACTCCTTGGTTATCAGACTTCCATACAGTTCGATTTTCTGGCAGTTGTGGTTATTTTTTGTTTATAAATTTGTTGTCCTTCTTTTGGTTGTGCGAGGAAGCAAAATGTGTCTACCTATGCCTCCATCTTGGCCGGAAGTCCAGTATTTGCATTTTTTGTGACTGGCTTATTGAGTTTAGTATAATGTTCTCAAGGTTCATCATGTAACATAAGTCTGAATTTTCTTTTTTGGAGGCTTGAATAACATTCCATTGTACATGTATACCATATATTGCTCATCCATTTATCCATTGATAAATGGGTTATATCTACCTTTTAGCTATTGTTAATAATGCTGCTATGCACATGGGTGTACAAATATATCTTTGAGATTCTACTTCTCATTCTGTTGTGTATTTACCCAGAAGTTAAATTGCTTCATCATTGGTCATTCTATTTTTAATTTTTTTTATGGAAACACAAGACCGTTTTCCACAATGCTGTACCATTTTATTATTGTCACCAGCAAGGATTCCATTTTTTTCCACATCTTTGCCAACACCTATTACTTTTTACTTTTTAATATTCACCATGATAATGGATATGAAAGGTATCTCAGTGTACTATTCATTTGCATTTCCCTAGTGAGCAGTTATGTTAAAATTCTTTTCATGTGTCTATTGGCCATTTGTATACCACCTTTGGAGAAATATCTATTCACATCCTATGCCCATTTTTTAACTCGGTTTTTGTTTTGCTTTTTGTTATTGTTGAATTTAGGAGTTCTCTATATAATCTGGTTGTTAATTCATTGTCACATGTGTGGTTTGCGATTTTTTAATCTTATTCTATAGATTGCCTTTTCACTCTGTTGACATTATCTGTCGATGGACAAAATTTTTATGACCTTAATTTGTTTATTCATCTTTCACTTGAATATTGCCTATGCTATGGAACTCTTCGTCTCATTTCTTTCTGTCCCTTCTTTTCTAAAAAAAAAAAGGCAATGCCTTTAGAAGTTACCATTAGAAGTTCCATATTTGGCCAAAATCTTGTTTGTAACTTTTTTACCCATGAACCTAGTTCTGCTATTCAACATCATACAGAATATCTGAATTTTTATTTTTTTATTGTTGTTCTATTACGGTTGTCCCAATTTCCCCCATTGCTTCCTCCCCCGCCCTACCCACCCACCCCCACAGTCAGTGGACATGGACACCCTGTTGTCCATGTCCATGAGAATGTCTGAATTTTTAAAAAATAATTATTTTACTGTAAAATAATACACAGATGGAGGAACCCAATAGATTGATTTTTATAGGAATTATTTCATTCTTTATAGTTTTATTACCCAAATATGCAACCCTAGATATATGGTTTAATCTTCCTCATTTTATATCCTCACTCAAGAAATATTTTTGCATTGTCTTTTTTTTTTTTTTTTTAGAGAGAGAAAAGAAGGAACAGAAAGAAACATCAATGGGAGAGAAGCATTGATTGGTGGCCTCCCTTAGTTGCCTGGACTGTACTGCCCGGACTGGGGATTGTGTGCACACAGACCGGGAATTGAACCCACAACCTAGGCATGTAACCTGACTGGGAATAGAACCTACAACCTTTTCATTACAGGGCGATGCTCTAACCAACTGAGCCACACCAGTCAGGGTCCTATTTTGTTTTTGATGATATCTTTTAATCTAGCAGAACCCAGGCCATTTTACTAATAAGGTTTTCTACTGTCAGGATTTTCCTGATGTTTATTCTCAGTGAAATTCAACATGTTCCTCTGTTCTCTATATTACCCGAATATTGGCAACTGAATTCTGTGTCTTGATCAGACTCAGATTTTATCTTTGTGGCAAGACTATAGAATGTACTGTATTCTTTTATCGGGGGCATCTGATGTCAATGCTTATCTTTTTGTGATAGTAGCAGATATTGATGTTCAGTGGCTAGATCTATTAATTCATTAGGGTTGCAAAATGGTGATATTCTATTTTTATCATATCTTTTACATTTATTTATTTAACCTAATGGAATCAATTTTATTAAATATTCAGAATAAGACCATAGAATGCACTGCTTACATGCTAAATAGATAAATATAGCCATAATAGTTAAAATAGAAAAAGTAATTGAAAATCAAAACAAATAAAACTAGAATAGATAGTAATGAAAAATAAAAATATTTTTAATTTTTTTTATTTTTTATAATTTATTGGGGAGACATTGGTTAGTAAAATTATATTAGATATTGATCTATTACAGTTTTCCCAATTTCCCCCCTTTATCCTCCCTCCACCCTGTCCCCCCAACCCTCCAGCATCCCCTTACCCATGGTTCATGTGCATGGGTTGTCCATATAAGTTCTGTGAATTCTCTGTTTCCTATACCATTTTTTTATCTCTCCCCACCTATTTTATGCCTACTAATTCTTCTTCTTCTTCCCTGTACCTTTCCCCTCTATTCCTCCCTTCCCCCTCCCCCCTGAAATCCTTCCATGTGATGTCCATTTCTCTGATTCTGTTCCTGTTTTAGTTCTTTGCTTAGTTTTTGTTTTCATTGTTTTTCTTTTCTTTTGGGTTCATTTGTTGATAGTTGTGAGTTTGTTGTCATTTTATCATTCATATTTTTTATCTTCTTTTTCTTAGATAAGTCCTTTAACATTTCATATAATAAGAGCTTGGTGATGATGAACTCCTTTAACTTGACCTTATCTGGGAAGCATTTTATCTGGCTTAACATTCTAAATGATAGCTTTGCTGTATAGATTAATCTTAGATGAAGGTCCTTGCCTTTCATGACTTCAGATACTTCTTTCCAGCCCCTTCTTGCCTTCACGGTTTCTTTTGAGAAATCAGCTAATAGCCTTATGGGAACTCCTTTGTAGGTAACTCTCTTTTTTCCTCTTGCTACTTTTAAGATTTTCTCATCTTTAATCTTGGGTAAATTGATGATGCTGTGCCTTGATGTGTTCCTCTTTGGGTCCAACTTCTTTAGGACTCTCTGGGATTCCTGGGCTTCCCGGAATTCTGTTTCCTTCACCAGATTGGGGAGGTTTTCCTTCATTATTTGTTCAAATAAGTTTTCCATTTCTTACTCTTGTTCTCCTTCTGGCAGCCCTATAATTTGCATATTGGAATGTTTCAGGTTGTCCCAGAGGTTCGTAAGTCTCTCTTCACTTTTTGAATTCTTGTTTCTTCATTTTGCTCCAGTTGGGTGTTTATTTCTTCCTTTTGTTACAAATCATTGATTTGAGTCCTGGTTTCCTTCCTGTCACTGTTGTTTCCCTGAATATTTTGCTGTATTTCACTTTGGGTATCCTTCATTTGTTTTTTTCATTTTTTGACCAAGTTCAATCAGTTCTGTGAACATTTTGATTACCAGGGCTTTAAATTCTCCATCAGATAGGTTGGCTATCTCCTCATCACTTAGTTATCTTACTGAGGTTTTGCTCTGTTCTTTCATTTGGGCCATATTTCTTTTTCTTGGTGCACCTGAGTTTAAGGGAGTGGGTCCTTAGGTATTCATAGGGCAGGGCAACCCTCTTTTCTACGCTGTGGTGCTGCCTTTAATATTATACTCTTTTAGTTAAATGTATGTATTATTTGGGGAGGGGCCAGGGAGGGAAAAGTACAGCTAGCCTGCTCTGCTCTAGCCCTGCTTTCCAGCAAACTCTCATGTGAGACTGGGAGTTTCTCCCACCACAGCACCCGCCATAGTCCACAGTCAACTCTGAGTCCAGTTTCCCCTTCAGCCAGCCCCGCCTGCACAGTCCACCACCTTGCTCCAGTTTTTTTGAGCCAGCCCGCGTGATCTGCTGCCTTACTGGTCAAGTTATTCTGGTTGATTTCTTCTGTAATTACTTGGTTGTCAAAGTTCCAGGCAGTTTGATTTTCTGACAGTTTTAGTTGTTTATTGATTTTAGATTGGTTGTTATCTTCCTTTTGGTTGTGCGAGGAAGCAAAGGGTTTCTACCTATGCCTCCATCTTGGCCGGAACTCAGTGAAAATCATTGACTTTTAAGTTATGGTTCTACCTTTGTATTTTATGTGAATGAACCAACTATTTTTATTTCACAAAGCCTTCTTTACTGTAGCTAACAGCTTATATTCTAAACATTGCAAACTGATTATTTTTGGTGCTTATTCAGAAGAACAAGCATATAGAGGGCCTAAAGAAAGTCATTTTTTCTGAGCCAGTATTACCAGCAGATATTTGTAGTATGATGTAAATGTCTTTGATTAAGATTGTTGGTTAAGTCTCAAAACTGCTAAGAGGTTGAAAAGCTCCTTAGTGTGTTTGCCACATGGCAAATCTTTTGATAAAATCTCTGAAATCAGTATCCAGATTTTAATGCAAATTATCATTAGAAAGACTCCTGTCACATATAGTTACCAGTTAGCAGGTCTTTCTTAGTTGCTGAAAGCATATCTGGTAGTAGAATTAAGACCACTGTTTAGTAGCTACTGTCAGTGACCTCAGAGTGATCATCTAGCCAGGACTGAGATTGACAGTAATAGCTGTGTTAATATGCAAATTAAAAAATTCACAGTGTTTTTCTTAATGTTATGGGTTGCTTTAGACATTGAACTGATGGGAGTTTAGATCATATTGCCCTTGACACATTTTCTAACCAATTACTTTTCAGATAGTATTTATTATTGACTATCTCAACATACAAAATTCAGGTATGAGAGAAATCTCTTCACCATAGTATTATGTACTTGGTTTTTGATGAAAAAGACTTCTTTCATACCTGAATTTGTAAAAGAATATTGTGCAGAAGATACAGTATTTTGTATGTTTCATGAACAGAATAGGGGCTTGGATCCCAGATAAGGAAATGGAATTTCATTTAATATTATACTCTTTTAGTTAAATGTATGTATTATTTGATTTTGTTCCTATTCAGACATTTGCTGTGCACTTCCCAACTTTGCTCTTTTCTAAATAAGCTGTGTATAGAAAATCTCCGGCAGTTTGCTTAATTTTATAGAAAAAAGTAGAAGTTTTATTGTTTGAGACCAATTAATAATTGAGTTTCCATGGTATATAATTTTATTTTTTAATGTTATCATTTCATGTACTTTGTATTTGAAAGACCATTAGCTGTTCATACCCATGAAGTCCCAAGTCTGTTTTGTTTTAGGATTCAGGAAATTGCATAAAAGTAAAGTGTATAAAATCAATTCTTTTTTTTAACAACTTGGTATTTAAGGATCCCTAGGCCATTATGTATATAGCTTTATACCCTGATGCTCTGTTACCAAGATGTTTTGAATTCTCATGACATTTTTCAATTTTGCTAGCTTTCAGTGATTTCAGAAATAAGAAAATTCTGCTTTTAAAATTTATTTATTTATTTACTTACTTACTTACTTACTTATTTTCTAGGGAGGGAAATGGAGGGACAGAGAGGGAGAGAAACATCAATGTGTGGTTGCCCCTCATGTGCCCTCTACTGGGGACCTGACCTGCAATCCAGGCATGTGCCCTGACTGGGAATGGAACCAGTCACCCTTTGGTTTGCAGGCTGGCACTCAATCCACTGAGCCATACATGCCAGGGCATTATTATTAGAAAATTCTTTTTAAAAAATTCTAAACAAGTTAACACAAACATTGCTTCAAATGGAGTGTGAAAGGTATATTGGAAGAAAGAGGTTCAAGAGTTTGGAAATTCAAGTTTATATCTAATATAAAAATATCCAGTAATAGAAAAAAGTGATGTAATTAAATTTCCCCAAAAAATAAGATACAAAATATAAAACAATGAGAGTTGCTTGATAGTAACACTCTGAATTTCTAATTTTAGGTAATGGAATATGAGAATAGGATTAGAGCATATTCCACACCAGACAAAATCTTCCGATATTTTGCCACCTTGAAAGTAATCAGTGAGCATGGTGAATCTGAAGTGTTTATGACTCCACAAGATTTTGTGCGATCCATTACACCCAATGAAAAACAACCAGAACGTAAGTTGCTATTGTGAAAAATAAGATTGATATTTATTTTGCTGTATGCTACTTCGTTACTTTCCATGTATTGCCTAAACTTTACAGGTCCATGCAATAATTATATTCACCATGTAGCTCCTGTATGTCAGGCATTATGCCAGGCTTTGGGAGTAGAGAAGAGGAGCCTACAGTCTAATGTGGCAATCCCCAACCAGGGTAGAGGATGGAGGGGATTGCACTCCTCCAGCTGAGATTCATTGCCTATAATGAGAATGTTCCTGAAGGCAATACATTACATATGTGACTACCATCAAGTTACTCCTTAGTGAGGGAGACAGAGAAAGTAACGGGTAACTTCAGGAATGCCGTGAATTGTTAAAGAATGAAGATGCCGTGGCAGTATACAGAAGAGGCACTTAGGTAAATCTGAAAGTTGGGAGAATGGTTTCTAAAGAATACCTCTAACTTTTAATAAAAGCCTATATAGGCATTGCACTTACTTTACAAAGAGTTTAAATAAACTATCTTAAATATGCTCAAAGAATAGTGGGAAACAGGACATAGCCTGAACAAATGAGGTGTGATGAAAGAAAATAAATGGCTTAATATTGTAAGTTAAGCATAACAATTTACAGATGTTTATGGGAGACATGCTGGGGAAAATAACAGAGCAGAGAGCTCTAACAATTAATCCTTCCACTGAAGCAACCATTAAGGTGCCAAAAATGTACAGAAGCAACTTTTTTGGAACTTTGGAATCTGACAAAAAAAAACTTACAGCAACCAAGGAGGGCTTAATGAAGAAAGAGGTTGCCAAATTTTGGTAAGAAGGTATTGTGACCTTTGCTTACCTGCCTACAATGTCCTATGTCCCAGCTCAGCAGCAGCCATGGTGATGGCAGCATACATTCCTACCATGGCTTACTGGTAATGGAGAGTTAAAACTACTCTGTAAGGCCACTGTACCAAGACCAGGAGATGTGGCAGCTCTACGTAATACATAGAAACAAACACAGGGAGAGGTCAAGAAAGATGACTGCAGAGTAGATGGAAGCTTGACCTGCTTGCTTCCAGACCTGGACTGGCTTTGCAGCTAAACTGCAGGCCAGTCAACTTAAAAAAAACAGTTAAGTGTAGTTTATCTAAAATAAGCCGGAGCATGGAGAGAGACAGAAGAGACAAGGACAGGGTGAGTACCCTCACTCAGGTGCAACAACCCGGAAGCTGGAGAACAGTTGTGGCAGCAGACCTCTGTCCCCTCTGGAGCATGGAGTCTCAGCCCTAATCAGGGGTTCCTAATCCAGAGCAACAAGAAATGGGAAGGGGAGGCCATGTAGCATCAGGCAGTGGGAAGTAGTGGCGATTTGATCCACCTGGGAGATTCCGAGAGCACCATCCTAGTGAAGAAGTGAGCCCATTCTTACAATACCAGCTTGCAAAGTTCACTCCAAACTGTGTCTGCTAAAGGAGCCACGTGGCAGTTGCAGGCTAGAAGATGCAGGCTTCGTACACCCAGCAGTGATTTTGAAGGGTCCTCTGTTCTCTGGATAAACTTTGGGCAGAGAGCCAGTCTGGTTGTTAAGGCTAGAGAAGAAGACTGCTGTCACCCACTGGGCAGCATGGGTGGCGCTCCTCCCCAGACCTGCAGAGATGCCAGGTCTGCCCCGAGACAAAGGGGTAGGCATTAGGCTAGAAGTGTGGCCCCACCCCGCTCAGTCAGACTGTGTGAAGGAGTGGGACATTTGGCCCTTTTGGATCCCTGGAGGAGCTGGGAGGTTCAGCCCCGTCCTACTGTCACAGGCTGCACAGAGATTTTTTTTTTTCTTGATCCTCTTCTACTTGATTAAGCAGCAGGGACATGCCAGAGAGCCATGCTGAACTGAGCTGGGTTTTTGCAACTATGTCTTCTAAGTGGGCTACTGTCCAGGAGCAGGTGGATGTGTGCTGGGCTCTGTGGCTGCATTACCAGGGGCAGAGCTCAAGTTTAGGCAGTGTAGCCATGGGAAGGAGAGGAATTGCCTGAGATACCCCACCACCACCTCGAAGAGAGCGAGTAACACCCCAGAGTCTGTGTGAATCACCCTGCCAAGTCCTGGTTCCCCCTGCTGAGCTCATTTCTGTGGGGGAAGAGACAGCAGCTCAGAATGGGGGACATTCAAAAGATAAGACCCCAGGCATTCCCACCTGCTGGGCTCCCAGGGCCCCACCCCACTGGTCTACTAGAAGCTTCTCACTGACAGACTTGCACAGGGCAAGGCAAGGTCAAAGTTTGAAATTGCTTTGCAACAGAGAACCTCTTAGGAGGCCCAAGAATGGCACAAGTGGCCAGCTCCAAAAAACATCAGAGAGGGGTTCAGGGGGCTCCACATTCAGTGTATCCAAACACTGACTGCAGTAGGCACAACTTCTGAGGCAACCACACTGTTTTCATTTTTAATCTTTTCTTTATTTTCTCTTTTCTATTTCACTTTTTTCTTTCATATCTCTTATCCTATCTTTCCTATTCTTATTCTATTTTTTCTTTTCTTTTTTTATTTTTCCCACATTTCCTTTCCTATTCTTTATTTTTTCTCTCTATATATATTTAATATTTTTAAAATTATTATTACTGTTTTTCTTTCTTTTCTCCTCCTTATTTCCTTTCATATTCTCTTATCCATTTTTTTCCTTCTCTAATTCTTTTTGGTTTTGTCTTTTATTTTCTTTCAAAATTTTTTTTTTAAATGTTTTTTGGGGTTTTTTTTTTTTTAGATTTTATTTATTTATTTTTAGAGAGGGGAGGGAGAGAGAAACATCAATGTGTGGTTGCTGGGGGCCATGGCCTGCAACCCAGGCATGTGCCCTGACTGGGAATCGAACCTGCGATGCTTTGGTTCGCAGCCCGCGCTCAATCCACCAAAATTTTTTTTATTATTTTGTTGTTTTTGTCTCTTTTTTCTTTCAGTGGTTGTTGTTTTTATTCTTATTGGTTGGTTTTTGGTTGGTTTTTTCCCAGTTGTTTCAATTTTGTTTTGTTTTGTCTGCTTAGCGCCTGTACAACACTTTGTATAATGTGGTCAGGGCTAAGCCATATAGTCAACAGTCTAAGGGCCAAGTTCACCCGTGAACAGGACAATAGCAATTAAGAACAAATTATAATTCAAGGGCCCACATAACTCACACAAGGGTCATTCCTAAAGCACCCAGCTCAGGTGATCTAGGAGACTGCACCACTAGCCCTCACAGGATGCCTACTACAGAGGGCCAACCCACCAAATCTGGAAGTCAGAGTAGTTCTATTTAATATGTAGAAACAAACTCAAAGAGATAGCAAAAATGGGAAAACAAAGGAACAGAACCAAAATGAAAGAATAGGAGGAATTCCCAGAAAAAGAGCTAAATGAAATAGAGATAAGCGATTTATCAGAACCGGAGTTCAAAATAACGGTTATAAGGATGCTCAACAACTTGGAAAATGACATAAAAACCTTGAAAATAACAAGGTGGAAATGAAGAATAATACCTGAAATACAGAATACAGTAAGATCTTAGCTCTGAAGTGTCTCCCATCTTGAACAATTTGGTTCTTGACTTGACAACACTTTTATGCTCAGTAGAACCTTGGTTCTGGAACTTAATTCAATTTGCAGTTGAAGAGGTAGAAAAAGAGGGAAGAGTGGATATTCCTACTTCATTAATCAAGGATATGCTTGTGAAATGGGGAGAAATGCAAAGTTTTATTGAGAAATATCACCCTGACAAAGAAGTAGGAAACTATGTGATAAACTTGTTCAGTGACAAAGCGGTGTTTCACTTCAGGCAAGTCTTAAAACGCAGGCAGAAACAAACATTCATTGGATAGGTCTTTGGTGAGACAGAAGCCCAGGTAGCCCAAAACAAGTTCTAGTGGAGCTAGAGACAAAACAGAGAAAGACCCCTAGAAAAACAGTTATCTGATGTTCTTATGGAAGGGATCTCCCTTCCGATTAATAACATCCCTCCATTCCTCCTCTCCATGTCACTCATTAATGGCCCTCAACATTCCAAGTAAGTTCTAGTGTGTACATAAGTTTCCCTTTTTTACTGTACATTTCATTTCCTTTTTGTTAAATTTTCATTTACATTTCATGTTCTTTTTGTTTTTAAAGTGTTTATTCGTAGATCAAACATTACATTAGACATGTACTGTATATAAGAAAGGTTCAAATGGAATCATTTGGGGGTCTGGAATGGATCGATTCAATTTACATTATTTGTAATGAGAAAAAATGATGCAGTTTCTGAACAAATTGCTTTTCAAACAGCCTTCCAAAACTGATTATTCAAGAACTGAGGTTCCACTGTACACTGGAAGGAAAATAATCAGTAGGTTGGATGAGGCAGAGAATTGAATCAGCAAATTAGAAGACAAGGTAGAAAAAACAATCAGAGCAGCAAAAGGGGAAAAAAGAATTAAAAAGCAGGAGGATAGTTTAAGGGATCTTTGGGATAACACAACACAACAACTTCCACATTGTAGGGACACCAGAATGAGAAGAAAGAGAGTAAAGGATAGAGAACCTGATTGAAAAAATAATGACAGAAAATTTCCCTACCCTGGTGAAGGAAAAAGCCACACAAGTTCAGGAGGCACTGAGTCCTAATCAGGATGAACCCAAAGAGGTCCACACCAACACACATCATAATTAAGATGGCAAAGGTTAAAGACAAAGAGAGAATCTTAAAGGCAGCAAGAGAGAGGAAGTTAGTTACCTACAAGGGAGCTCTCATAAGGCTTTCAGCTGATTTTTCATCAGAAACACTACAGGCCAGAAGGGAGTGGCATGAAGTATTCAAAGTAATGAAAAGCAAGGATCCGAATGCAAGATTAATTATCTGTGGGAGGGAAGTTCATAGTATTACAAGCCTACCTCAAAAACAAGAAAAACCTCAAATAAACAATCTACCTCTACACTTAAAAGATTTAGAAAGCAACAACAAGAAAAGCCCAGGGTAAGTAGAAGGAAGGAAATGATAAAGATGCAAGTGGAAATAAATGATATAGCAATTAAAGAAACAGTATAAAAGATCAATGAAACCAGGAGCTGTTTCTTTGAAAAGATAAATAAGATTGATGAACCCGTAACCAGGCTCTTGATGAAACAAAGAGAGAAGAACCAAATAGAATCAGAAATGAAAGAAGTGAAATAAGGAATATCACAGAAATACAAAGGCTTAAAAGAAAATAGTATGGACAGCTATATGCCTACAAATTGGACAACCTGGGTGAAATGGACAGATTCCTAGGAATGATCTTTCAAAACTCAATTAGGAAGAATCAGAAAATGTGAATAGACAGAAATGAGCTAATGAAATTGAAGCAGTAATCAAAAACACCCAGCAAACAAAAGACCAGGACTGGATAGTTCCACAGGCAGATTTTACCAAACATTCTTGAAGAACTAATACCTATCCTCCTCAAAATGTTCCCAAAAATTCAAGAGGAGGAAGGACTCCCAAGCTCTTTTTAAGAGCCAGCATTATCCTAATTCCAAAACACTACAGATAAAGACACTACAAAGAAAGAAAGTTATTGGTCAATATCCCTGTTGAACATAGATTCTAAGATCCTCAACAAAACATTAGCAAATCAGATCCAGCAGTACATTAAAAAGATCTTACAACATGATTAAGTGGGATTTATTTTGGGGATGCAAGATTGATACAATATTCACAAATCAGTAAATGTTATACATCACATAAAGAAATTGAAGGATAAAAATTGCATAATCATATCAATTGATGCAGAAAAAGCATTTGATAAAACACAGCATCCATTTATAATGAAAACTCTCACCAAAGTGAGAATAGAGGGATTATACCTCACCACATTTAAAAACCATATATGAAAAACCTGCAGCCAACATCATACTGAGTGGACAAACACTGAAAACATTTCCCTTAAGATCAAGAACAAGACAGGGATGTGAGCTTTTACCACTCTTATTCAACATAGTACTGGAAGTCCTAGCTATAGCAATCACACAAGAGGATGAAATAATAAAAAGCATCCAAACTTGGAAAGGAGGGTGTAAAACTGTCATTATTTGCAGATGACATGATACTGTACATAGAAAACCCTAAAGACTCCACCAAAAAGCTACTAGATTGAATAAATGAATTTGGCAAAGTAGCAGGATATAAAGTTTTTTAATTGTTATTCTATAACAGTTCCAATTTTTCCCGCTTTGTCCTTCTCAGCCCAGCCCAGTCCCTAAACATCAATTTGTTGTGTCATTTACTGTGCATTCATTGGTTGTTTCTTTTATGTGCCTTTACTGGGGACCAAACTCACAACCGTGGCATAACAGACAATGCACTAACCAACTGAGCTACCCAGCCAGGGCTAGGATACAAAGTTAATATCTAGAATTAGTGGCACTTTTATACACCAGTAATGACCTTTCAGAAAGAGAAACTAAGAAAACAATCCCATTTACCATTTCAACAAAAAGAAAAAAAGTAACCTAGGAGTAAACTTAACCAAGGAGGTAAAAAGACCTGTACTTGGAAAACCATAGGACATAAAGAAAGAAATAGAAGAGGACACAGATACGTGGAAGTATATACCATCTTCATGGATTGGAAGAATTAACATCATTAAAATGTCCATGCTACCCAAAGCAATCTAAATTAAATGCAATTCCTATTAAAATACCAAGGGCATATTTCACAGATCTAGAATAACTTTTATAAAAATTTATATGTAACCAATAAAGACCTTGAAGGCCTCAGCAATCTTGAAAAAGAACAGAGTTGGAGGGGTCACAGTACATGATATTTATAAGAGCAAATATCTGGAAACAGCACAAGTGCACATCAGTAGATGAGTGGCTAAAAAAAACCCATGTTACATTTACACAGTGGAATATTACACAACTGTAAAAAAAATAAGGAGCTCTGACCCTTTGCAACAGCACGGTTGGACCTGGAGAATATTATGTTAAGCGAAAGACAAATATATGACCTCACCCATATGTGGAATCTAATGAATAAAGTAAACTGATGAACAAAACAAAACCAGAGGCATGGATACATGGAACAGACTGATATATTTCAGAGGGTAGGGGTGAGGGGAACTATATACATATGTGCCATTTCAGACATTTCCTAATAGTTTAATGATGGGTATTTACTACACATGCTTTATTTAAGGAAATCAAGTTCATTAGTAAAAAATTGCTTAGGGCATTCTTGGTTATTGGTAGATTCTAAATAACACAATTTCTAGATATTAGTTTTAAGAGCATACTTAGCACTTGGCAAATAAGTCCAGGGTATTCAAGTTTGGACTAGATCTGGAAGTATAAAAGCCCACTGAGATACTTAGGTTATTTATTCATATACTGGGTAATGTTTGTATGTGTGAGGATTGGTGGTTAGGGAATAAACCCACATTTGAAGCCCTGGTTGAAAGAGAATCCTATTAATTACTTTGGTATGATAGCAGCAATGGAGTTGTAGTGTAGAAAAATATGTCCTTAGGAAGTACTGTCTATAGGAAACTGAGAGATATCAATGACAGTGACTTACATTTCCTAAAAAACAATGTAAGTATTAATTCCAAAAGCTGTTTACATTAACTTGATGGAATTACTAAATATTTTATCTACCCAATACATTTGTTTCTGCTCCCACATGGTGACGTCACTGTCAAAATCCAAAATAAAGTCCCTAAGGAATAATTTTTGTTCAAAACAAAAAAGTACCCTGACAACAATGTCATGAAGGTAGGGGTGGTAGTGGCTAGGTGGAAGGAGGAAAAGAGGGGGTATTGAGGACATCTGTGGTACTGTCACCAATAAAAAATAACAAAGAAACAAACACAGAAAGCCAAAATGAGGAGACATAGAAACATGTCCCAAATGAAAGAACAGGACAGAACTCCAGAAAAAGAACTAAGCAAAATGGAGACGAGCAATCTAACAGATGCAGAGTTCAAAACACTGATTATAAGGATCCTTAGTGATCAGTGAGAACTTCAAGAAAGAGATAGGGAACAAAAATATAATTAGAAAATGTAAAAAAGAACTAGTCAGGAAATAAGAATACAATAACTGAAATAAAGAATATGTTACTGGGAATAAACAGTAGAGTAGATGAAGCAGAGGATCAAATCAGCAATTTGGAATATAAGGAAGCAAAAAACACCCAATCAGAACAACAAAAAGATAAAACAATCCAACATGAGGATAGTCTATGGAAGCACTGGGACAACATCAGGTATACCAACATTCACATCATAGCAGTGCCAGAAGGAGAAGAAAGAGAGCAAAGAATTGAAAACTTATTTGAAAAATAATGACAGAAAACTTCCTTGGTGTGTTGAAAGAAATAGACACACAGGCCTAGGAAGCTCAAAGAGCTCCACATGAAGACACATCATTATTAAAATTTCAAAAGTTAAAGACACAATTTTAAAAATATCAAAAGAAAAGCAGTTACTTATAGGGGAGCTCCCATAAGACTGTCAGTTGATTTTTCAACAGAAATTTTGCAGGCCAGCAGGGTTGGCACAAAATATTCAATGTGGTGAAACCGAAGGACCTGCAACTAAGATTACTCTACCCAGCAAGGCTGTCATTTAGAATTGAAGAAAGATAAAATGCTCCCTAGACAAAAGAAAGCTAAAGCTATTAAGTACCAAACTGCTATTATAAGAAATGTTATGGGAACATCTTGAAGAATAAGGAGAAGGAATTACAAAAATAAAATGGCAATAACTTTATATCTATCACCAATTTATTTTTTGTGCACAGTCTGTTAATCATTGTTTTATTTTTCAATTACAGAAGACATAAAATATATTAGTCTCAGGTGTACACCCCAGTGATTAGACCTTATATAACTTACTAAGTGATCATCCCAATAGATCTCATACCCATCTGATACCATAACATAGTTATTAGAAGAGTATTGAGTATATTCCCTATACTGTACTTTACATCCCCATTCTATTCTACAGTGATCCCTCACCTATTGTGGGAGTTATGTTCCAGAGACCCACACAATAGGTGAAAATCCGCAAAGTAGCGGCATTGTATTTACTGTATTATTTATATATACTTTAAAGCTTTATAAACCCTTCCCACACTCCTATAAACCTTTCCCACTCTCTTTAACAGCATGTAAAATTCTATATGGGTACAGTATACTGCAAAATCCCTCAATATAGCAAAAACTCCATGATACAGAATTAGATATATATTTTTTAAAAAACCCATGATACAGTGAAGCTGCAATAAGTGCATTGCAATATAGTGAGGGATGACTATACACACTATTCTACAAAGACCAATCTGTACTTCTTAATCCCGTTACACTTTTCACCCATCTCCCCTATACCCCTTCCATTTGGCAACTGTCAAATGTTCTCTGTATCTATGAGTCTGTTTCTGTTTTGCTTGTTTATTTTTTAGATTCAGTTCTTGATATGTGTTTATTGTCATTCTATTCATACTTTTAATCTTTTTTTTCTTCTTAATGAAGACCCTTTAACATTTCTTGTCATACTAACTTAGTGGTGATGAACTCCTTTAGCTTTTTCTTGTCTGGGAAGCTCTATTTGTCTTTTCATTCTAAATTATAGCTTTGCTGGGTAGAGCAGTTTTGGTTTTATGTGCTTGCTTTTCATCACTTTGAATATTTCTTGCCACTTCCTTGTGGCCTGTAAAGTTTCTGTTGAGAAATCATCTGACAGTCTTATGGGAGCTCCCTTGTAAGTAACTAACTGCTTTTCTTTTGCCGCTTTTAATACTCTTTTTCTTAAGCCAAGGAAAATAAGCCAGTCAGTGAAAGACAAATACCATGTGATCTCACTTATATATGGAATCTAATGAACAAAATAAACTATGTAACAAAATAGAAGTAGAGGCATAGATACATGGAACAGAGTGACATTGTGGAGTGGAGGGAGGAGGATGGGAATGTAGAAAAGAAGGTGAAGGGATTAGCCAAAAAACATATATATATGACCAGTAAAGTAACTACATAGGGAAATATTAAGTCTGCTTTTGTTTCATTTTTGGTTTGTAACTTCTTTCTCTTATGTGATTTAAATGACAAATTCATAAAACAACCATTATAAGTACATTAATGTTGATTCAAATTAGATTATCAATTTAAGATATTAATTATAATGTCTCAAGTTAATCCCTAATAACTGAAAAACACAGAAAAGGAAATGATGTGAGAATAGAAATGTTACAACTAGAAAATAAGTCAACCAAACACAAAGACAACAACTTCGGGGGCATCAAGGGACAAGAAAGATACAACATACAGATAGCAAATTATAATATTGCTGAAGGTAGTCCTTTCTTATCAGTAGTAACTTTAAATGTAAAGGAATTAAACTTACTAGTTAAAAGAGATTGACAGGAGAAAATCTATGATCTAATAAATAGTGTTTACAAAAGTCTCACTTTAGATCCAAAGATACAAATAGGTGAAGATGAAGAAGGTAAAAATAGTAACCAAGAGAACTAAGGTAACTATACTGATAATAGACAAAATTAATTTTAAGTAAGCAATTGTTACAAGAGACAAAGAAGGACATTATATAATGATATAAGGGTCAATTTATCAAGAAGATTTAACAGTGGTAAATATATACACACCAAGTGACAGGACCCCCCCAAACATATGAAGGAAACACTGATAGGATTGATGGAAGAAATAATTAAATAATTATAATTGGAGACTTCAATACCCCCATTTCAGTAATGCATAGAACATCTAGACAGAATGCAAATAAAAAAATAGAGGACTTAACACTGTAAAGGGGAGCATGGGTCTTCCATAGTGCCCCATGCCAGAGTTCACTCTGCCCTTGATCCATTGCCTGGCCTCTGACAGTAGGCTATAGGCACTGAAGTGGGTTACACAGTGAAAAAAGAAAAAGGAATAAAACACTATAAACTGATTACACCTGACATACGTTAACACAACACTCCATTAAAGAGCAGCCAAGTACACATTCTTCTGAAGTGCACATCAAACATTCTGCAGAATATACCAGATAGACCAAATGTTAATCTACAAAACAAAGCTTAATTTTAAAAGATTAACATGACATAAAGTGTCTTTTTCTGATTACAATAAAATAAAGCTGTACATCAGTAACAGAAAGAAAACTAGAAATTTAATAAATATGTGGAAATTAAACAACAATGGAACACCAGTGATCAAATAAGAAATCACAAGACAATTTAGAAGATAGTTGATGTGAATGAAAAGGAAAACAGAATTTACTGAAACTTACACAATGCTGCAAAAGCAGTGCTCAAAGAGAAACACAGCTGTAAATACCTACATTTAAAAAGAACTCAAATCAATTTTTTCTTAAATTTATATTTTATGGAACTAAAAAAAGAAGAGCAAACAAAACCCAAAATAGTTGAAATAAGGAAATAGTAAAAGTTAAAGCAGAGATACATGAATGGAAAATAGAAAAACAGTAGAATCAATTAAGCACAATGTTGGTTCTTTGAAAAGTTTAACAAAATTGAGAAACTTTTATCTAGTCTGATTAAGAAAAAAAGCAAATAGCTAAAATCTGAAGTGAAAGTGGGGACATTTTACCTACTGATGCAGACCCTGGCTCATGGGGTCCGTGTCATTATGGGTGAAATGAGACATTCACACGGATTACTGAATCTGGTGGAGGAAAAGGGACATCAGGGCTTTTCTCTCAAGGGGAGCACAAGCCTCCACCCTTGCTCCAATGAGCTTTTATTGTCCTTTTGGGCACATTACAAGGAGGTCCTCATTCACTATGCACAGGCTTGCTTTAGGTGGTTACCTTATACAGAGAACAAAGGAGCCTGTGCTGCTAATCACATCACAGAAGAGGGATGTTTGCAAATGAAAAGGCAAAAGTAGTTGGACGGGTTACACTCATCCTTGGAAGGTTTAGCATGGATTTTAGGAAGTTGCTTTGTAGTAAATGTCTGCAATTCAGGGTGAGGAAGTTTTAGCAAAAAGCAAGACTCATAGTGGCCTAAGTACATTGCAGGCCTGATTCCCCACAGAAGAACCAATCCGTGGGCATGGGTCCTGTGTAGCTCCTGAAGCTGCACAGGGCCCATGCCACGCAGAACAGTCTGCTACAATCTACTTTATAGATATGAAAAAGATTGTGAGAGAGTACTATGAACAGGTGTCACTGCTAAGATCTATCATTCCTTCCACCATGCCCATCCCTCTGGCACTCGTAATTTTTAGATCCTACACTCTGGCGTCACCTGGGTTGTCAGATCTGACTGCTTAACAAAGACCATCCTCACACAAGAAGAATCCATAGAAACCCGTCTCACTCCCAAGGAAAGAAGAGACCCCTTCTCCTGGCTAAAATTAGTCAGACAGGGACTACAGCTGTTCCACCTAACCAACATTAGTACCCTCACTGACTGCTTCCTTTGTGCCTTCCTAGATCATTCTCCTATAGCAGCTGTCTCCATACCCTCCGCTCTGAATGCCACCACTTCCCCCGCCATCTCCTTCTTACTAAATAATGTGCCCCTGTTCCAGGGGCCAAAGGAAAAGCCTCAGGTTTGCTATATCAATACCGTAATTCCCAGTCTCCCGCCTTGCAACCAAACTATAGCAGTAACCACTTCCCTCACCAGCCCACCAGGTACTTTCTTTCAGTGCAGTGGGTCTCTAGTCAGGACCGTCAACTCATCTGCTTACCCCTGCCTCCCGGTAGCCCTCACCCCGAAACTCATGCATTGTGGTGAGGAAGAACTCATCAGCAAATCAAACAGGCCAACGGCAAAAAGGGCGGCCTTCCTCCTGGTTCTGGTAGAGCTAACCTTTACCACCACCCTGGCCGCCACAGCGGTTGGCAGTGCCGGGTTGGCACACAGTCTCTAGACTACCGACCAGCTTCGGGCGGACCTGGAACAGGCCCTTGATGCTCAGCCACCTCGCTGGCCTCTCTGCAAAGACAGGTAACGTCCATTGCCTAGGTGGCACTCCGAAACCGGCGGGCTCTCGATCTCCTCCCAGCAGAAAAGGGGGCACTTGTCTCTCCTCACAGGAGCAGTGCTGCTTCTATGTTAACGAGAGCTGGCTAGTAGAAGAAAATATCAGTACCTTACAAATCTACGGGACGAACTCCACCCGGATGATTCCAACCCAGAGACCTTAACCCCCTGGTGGCGGTCCCTCCTTTTTACCTGGTTAGCCCCCATAATAGGCCCCCTTCTGATCATATGCATACTGCTAATGTGTGGTCCCTGTTTTTTAAAGTTTTTACAGGCACAAATTCATGAAGTCTCCTAGGTAGTGTTCAGTTAAATACTCCTTCACCTCTATTCTCCTATCCCAGCTGAACCACCAACCTCTGAGCCCCAATCCCCTCGACACCCCCAAGTCAGCAGGAAGTAGCCAGAAAGAAACGTCGCCACATATCATATCAAAGAGGTCGGAATATTGGGTTGGACAGGGTATGAAAGGGTTAATGCCCACGGCAGGTGCCAAACAAAGAAAACTGTAAGCTAAGCAACCACCAAAATCCTCCCACAACAAGTGCCTAAGTGGTCAGCCATTCTCAGCCTGCCACAGAGACTACAGGGCCCAATCTGCATAAGACACCACAAGCCTACCCCACCCTGATGTATAAGAAATCCCCCCGCTCTACCCCAGGCGCGACTTCTCTGGCCCCCCCACTCTGGACCAGAGAACCTCACCCGGAAGCACAACCCAAATGAAATCCTGTTTTTGCCCCCTTTGTGGCTGATTTGACTTTTTTCCTCGGTGGAAAAAACCTTACATATACCAATGAATTGGGTTACCTAGGTGAAAATGAAAAATTCCTAGAAACACACAGAAGTGAAAAAGAACTCTTACAACTCAACAAAAGAACAACCCAAATAACAAATGGGCAAAGGACTTGAATAAACATTTCTCCAAACAAGATATACAGATTTTCAGTATGCACATGAAAACATGAAATAAAGCATGTTCTACCTTTATGTCTCTGATATCTTTTTGAATATCTGTGAGGTTTAAAGTTAGAGGGTTTGTTTTATTTCTATTTCTTGATTTATCTCTTTTTGCAGTCCCAGGTTTGTTTTCTTGTAGCACGTTTCTAGAAACTGAAGCACATTTTAGATAAGGAGAATGTATAGAAGTCAGAAATGCAAAAAGCTTACTCTGGGAGGGATGATAATGTGGTCATTATAATACCCTGGACATAGCAAGATACGGGCCTACACTAGAATGAATACCATAAGACTGAAAAGAAAAGAACTGAATAATTATAAACAAATACATGTAATTGGGAACCGATTTCTCCGGTCTAAAAAGCTGCACAGCACCCTGATATTAAGCTAATTGTATGCTCCTTTGTAATGTTAATTATTATATGCATATATCTTTGTTCAAGGCAGGGATTGTATCTCACTCATTCTTAATAGACATTTATTGATCAAGCACTATTCTAAATGCTAGGATGAAGTGGTAGGCAAAGACAAAACCTCTCTGCCCTCATGGGTACTTTACTTGTGTCTTTGTGCTTAGAATTCAATGCTAGGTATTCTCAAGGTAAATATTCATTATTTAACCAGATTTTAAAAGGTAATATTAAGTAGTCTATTTGTATCTGTTTAAGTGTGTTACAAAAATTTCCTTTGATATTAAGCTCATCTTTCTTTAACTTGATACAAATAATTATTTTTTATTGTATTTTACTGATTACACTATTACAGTTGTCCTGATTTTTCCCCCTTGACCCCCCCTCCACTAACTAAACCCCACTCCCTTGGGCAATCCTCACACCATTGTTCATGTCCATTGGCTTGCATATAAGTCCATGGCTATTCCATTTCCTGTACTGTACTTTAAATCTCTATAGCTATTCTGTAACTACCTATTTGTACTTCTTAATCCCTCACTTCTTCACCCATGCCCTCACACTCCCCTGCCATTTGGAAACCATCAAAACACTCTTTGTATCCATGAGCTTGTCTCTGTTCTTGTTTGCTTAGTTTGTTTTTTGGATTCAATTGTTGATAGATGTGTATTTTTGCCATTTTATCATTTATAGTTTTGATCTTCTTCATTTTCTTAAATAAATCCCTTTAACATTTCATATAATAATGGTTTGGAGATGATGAATTCCTTTAGTTCCTTCTTGTCTGGGAAGCTCTTTACCTATCCTTCAATTCTAAACAACAGCTTTGCTGGGTAGAGCAATCTTGGCTGTAGGTTCCTGCTTTTCATGACTCTGAATATCTCTTGCCAATCCCTTCTAGTCTGAAAAGTTTCTTTTGAGAAATCACCTGAGAGTCCTATGGGAATTCCCCTGTAGGTAACTTACTTCATGTCTCTTCCTGCTTTTAAGATTCTCTCTTTATCTTTAACCTTTGGCATTTTAATTATGACATGATCTTGGAGTGGGACTCTTTGCATCCATCTTGTTTAGGATTCTGTGCTTCCTGGACCTGCATGTCTATTTCTTTAACAAAATTAGGGATGTTTTCGTTCATTATTTTTTCAAATACACTTAAAATTTCTCGCTCTTTCTCTTTTCCTTCTGCCACCCCTATGATGTGAATGTTGGACCTCTTGAAGTTTTCACAGAGGCTGCTTACACTATCCTCATTATTTTGGATTCTTTTTTTCTTCTTCTTATTCTGAATGGTTGTATTTTTCTTCCTTATGTTCCAAATCATTAATTTCACTCTTGGCCTCATCAATGCTCTTGTTGTTTCCCTGTAAATTGTTCTTTATTTCAATTAGTGTATCCTTCATTTCTGACTGGATCTTTTTTATGCTGCTGAGGTCCTCACTAAGTTCCTTGAGCATCCTTAGAACTGGTGTTTTGAACTCTGCATCTGATAGATTGCTTATATCCATTTTGTTTAGTTCTTTTTCTGGAGTTTTGACCTGTTCTTTCATTTGGGCCTTGTTTCTTTGTCTCCTCATTTTGGTAGCCCTTCTGTGTTTGTTTCCATGTATTATGTAGAGCTGCTATGACTCCATGTCTTGGTAGTGTGGCCTAATGTAGTAAGTGTCCTGTAGGGTCGAGTGGCACAGCTTCTCCTATAACCCAAGCTGGGTACTCAAGGTGCGCCCTTCATGTGGACTGAGTACACCCTCCTCTTGTAGTTGAGCCTTGAATGCTGTTGGCCAGTCAGCTGCAAGGATTGGCTGTGAGCACTGACCACGAACCTCTACCCTCCGTGGATGATAAGCTATGCAGGGGCAGGGTGCTGGTGCTCCGGTGTGGTCTGTAGCTGTCCACTGGGTACAGTAACCCTAGGGTTTCCCAGGTGATGTGGACCAAGGTCAGCCCCCACCTGTGCTTTGCTCAGGGATACCCTGTCTGAGCTATAAGCAATTTGAGATGGCTGCTACTTGTGCTGGGCTTAGAGATTCCCAGGTGAAGCCACACTGTTAATCTAAGCTGGCTGCTGCTAGTGCTGGGCTTGGGACAAATTAGCAAGTGGTCCTGGGTCTGGGGTTCACTAAGGCCAGCTGTTGCTTGTTTGAGAGGACTTAGGAAGTTGTGCAGCATGAGCCAAGACTAACCATTCATATGGAAAAGCAGCTTGGGTAGGACTAAATTGAGTGTGGCGAATCCCCTAGGGATCTCCAAGGTGGGTCAAACAGTGTTAGCCAGGTTGATGGAGTCACAGATACGGCACCAGCTTGCCTGCTCTGTGGCTCTGTGCAGTGAGGGTTTAGAAAAGGGACAATAGGCTCTGCTCACCTTAATACCAGAGAGTTCAGTTTCTCCCAGTATGCCACTGGTCACTTTCATGCTGCTATCCTGGTGCTGGAGCTCAGAGAAAGTAAGTCTGAGTAGGTAAGCCTGTGCATAGGTTCTTTAAGAGGAACTGTGTGGGTCTCTAGAAGTTTCTTCCACCAACTCAATCCCTGCTGGTTTTTGCAGCCAGAAGCTATGGGAACTTATCTTCCTGGCACTGGAACCCTGGGCTAGGGGACCTGGTGTGGGTCTGGGACTCCTCACTCCTGAGATAATCTCTCCTGAATTTCTATCTCCGTGGATGTTGGACCAGCGTGTTCTGCCTCTGCGCCCCTCCTACAAGTCTGAGTGGATGCAGTTTCTTTAATTCCATAATTGTCAGACTTCCATTCAACTGCATTTCTGATGGTTCTGAGTGATGGTTGTTGTATATTTTAGTTGTAATTTTGATGTAGTTGTGTGAAGAGGTGAGCCATGTCTGCCTATGCCACCATCCTAAGTGGAAGTTGGAAAGCCTTTTTGATACAATTATTATGTATTCAGATTAAATTAATATCCCTCTCCTTATTTAGAGGTAATTAGCCCCTGATGTAATGAAAAGAGCACCACGGCAGAGGGAGTCCAGGACTCCAGTTGGCTCTACTGTCAAATATGCTTGCGTATGAATTTTACCCTCTGTATCCGCTCAGAGCCTCCCTATGTAAAGTACAGCGTTAGTATCTTTTAGCATTTATACTTTTGAGTTGCAAATGGGACAAAATTTTCATTCTTGTAGCCTTGAAATAATAGTTGGCTAAACCATCTAGTACATTTAATTGTCAACATGTTTCATTTGAGGTGAATCAGTGACTAATTTTTTTTCCTCTTTTACAGACTTGGGCCTGGATCAGTATATAATAAAACGCTTTGATGGAAAGGTGAGCAGATTATGACATGTGTATATCCTGTTTGCTAAGAATATTTTAAAGTTCCTCTAGAATTATTCATGAGAGATTTCTGAATACATCTTGTTGTAAAAGTATGTTGTTTAGGTTGGGAGGCCTGTAAGAGCTTCAGAATCTTCTACAGAAAGAGTCAGATAGAAGTTTCTTCTATATCCATAAAAGACAACACTCACAGGTTGCCTGCTGTTTATATTAAGGGCTAATTCAGTGTAAGTTGACATTTGACTTTTCATTCAAAAGCCTCAAAAGTTAACAAGCCCCCCAATATGACATTGCTTTTAACAGCAGCCATCTGATTTGACCTGACCCTCCTCAGACTTCAGTAGTATGTAGTGGTCATCTTAACCAGAAAATTGGGAAGTCCTTACTAGTGCTTTCATAGTAATTATGAAAACCACTCCAAATTTACATGTTTGCATTTACTTACTTTCAATTCTTTATTTCATGCCTGAATAAATCTCATAATAAATCATTCTTAAGTGTAGAAAATGAAACTTTCCATATTAATTATGTCAAAGCAGTTAGTTAAACATGTTTTTTCTTTTCAGGCTGAATTCTTCAAAAAGAGAAAGAACGTATTGCATAGGGTCAGAAAAAAAACTCAAAGGTCAATTTCAAAGAGGAGGAAGAAAGAAGAAAGAGCTAGGAATGGCTCTATTAAGCCTGAAGTGAAAGGACTCGGAAGGAAAATCATGAAGTGGCTGGAAAAGGCAGGATCACAAAAGATAGTTCAGATGAGTAGAGGTCAGGGTTAGTAGAAACTGATCTTGCAGGAATATGTCAATTCTGCATCATTATGTAAACTCCATATACCGATACAGAGAAGATATGAGTGCTAAGGTGTTTTGCACAAGTGGAAAGAATGAGTGGCTGTCTTAAGAGCTGAGAGATCTCAGCCAAGGCTTCCAGCCTAAAAATTACCTTTCCTATTCAGGTGACACAGTACCTCCATCTGTGAGTGTCCTCTTTTTAAAGTTACATAATCTAAAAGAAACAGTGATAGAAAATAAAAGGCACTGGACTTGATGTTAGGAGATCTAGGTCCAGAGTCCTGGCTCTGCTTCCAGACAGCCATTTCTTCCTCCTGATCCTTAGTATCTCTGCCTCATGTATGATCAAGTACCATATATGTGTTAGAGGCTATTTACAGACACTGGCATCAGGGTTTGAGTCAGAGTCTCTGGCAAGTCAGGCCCCTGTCCTAATCTGTTTTTGTATCACTCAGAGTCCAGCGTATGTCTGGTAAACAGGAGGTGACCAGTATATATTTGACAACTTGGAAAAAATCAGATAGTCAATCACATATTCCTTGGAGGTATGACTAACTCAGTGATATCCTACAGCAAAATCAATTTAACAAATCACTTTTTTTGGTCACTAAAAGAATCCAGAGTAGCATGAGAATTTACTTCTCTATGACTGTATATGTGTAAATCTGAAAACACATAAAGAAGTGTGACGTGAACAGCAGACTTACCTAAGTGGCATTTCCACTTTTAGAGGTCCCCCAAATATAAAATCCCCAATGGTTCCTCATGTTTTATACATGCTTTCTGATTTTTTTCCTGTTTCTATCCACTAGACACTAAAAATTTGCAGCTTTTGACAAGACTGATGAGCTCCCCCTGTGTTTCAATTGTATTTAATGTACGAGCTCTACATTTCTTATCATTGGTGTCACTTGCATTTTTTGATGTACACTTATTTTTATAAAATAGCAGAGTGAAATGCAATAAAACGTTGAAGCATTTGAGTGCCCACCTTGATGTGGAGACTTAAGTGACAGTGCTTCTGCCTTTGGAAGGCAGACTTTCCAGATTATAATTGCAGATGTTTGTGCACTAAAGCATAAAATTCTGAAGTCAAAGTGGGAAAAGCAAGATTCAGGTATATTAACGTACAGTGTTTGAAAGTTTGATTTGTGTGGCGGAGAATACAGGATGGAAGACTCGTATAAGGAGGTGTAGCATTAAGCCAGGGGTCCCGAGATAACCAGCTTCTCCCTTAGCAAAAGTGCACAGATTTCCTTTCCATCCTTGTTTTCATGTGCATACTTAATACCTTTGCCAGGTTCTTCATGTAAATCTTATTTTAATTTCCATCAAATATATTCTTAAGGTCTTGTTTTGTGATAAAGGTTATGCTTCTTAAGTAGGATTTTTAAACCAAGTTCACTACTCTTTCTGAATTGTCTTTTATTTCAGATGAAGCTTAAAAAGTTAGTTTTGATACTGTTTTTAAGCCTTACTATAACAAAGAGTGCAAAATTGTATTGTGTTTAATCAGTTTAGATATTTTTCCAGGGATTTTTACCATGTATAAAGGCCTTTACTTGATAACCGTAAGGACCAACCCTTACTCAGCTGTCAACCTTCTTGTTTCTCTTTAGATCTGCATGACTCTCTCGTTGCCTCAGTCAGGAAATCTTAATTCTTAAGTAAAGTTTCTAGTGTGTATAAATCCTAAAACAATTACTGAATTGTTGAAAACTCAGATTTGTGTGGTAATTACAGAAAATTTCATACATGATGGCCAGAAATTTAGTAGAAATCTAACAACCTAGGGGAATTTTCCTTTTAAACTTGCTTTGATTTTTAAATGGGTAATTTTCTCTCTCTTTTTTAACTTGGAAGATAAACTAGTTATGAACTGCTTAGAGAAAGAACATTGGCTCCCATCTCCTCTTATGCCCCATTGTTTTAACTTTTAACACACCATTTAATAAAGTCTATTGTTTGAATAGTAAGAAACACTAGCCTATTTTTATTGCCTTCTAATTGAATTGCACTTTACCCTTTTTGTCATTGAGAGCAAATGTAGAAATAATATCACATCCTGGGGTCTTTTCTCATGTACACTTGAATTTTGTACAATCTCCAGAAGCAAAGTAAAAAAGAATGCTCCAACTGATATTGACAAATAATTGGATAGTTATTTCTTGATTTGATACCTATCCTCTTTTCTCCTATCCTGTTGAACTAGAAAATTCCCTTAAGAAGTAAATGAAACATTGTTGTTTCAACTGATAGTCAGTAAAAGTGGATAGGATTAAGCACCTTTTGAATTTGGGGGATGGTCTTTTTCCAGAGCCCATCACTACCTTATGTTAATGTGCCTTACTCTAAGGATACTGGCAGTTGCTTTTGTACCAAAGCCATGAAATGCATTATTATTGGCTCCTGCCTCATTTACACATTTCCAAACGATCTACTAACACAGGCTGTGCATAAAGAGGCTATAATCAGTGTCCTTTGGTTTTAAGAATTCATTTGGTAGACAAGTGTTATTTTTAAAAATAATGTATTCAGACTAAAGTTTAAAAATCTCAAAGCTGGAAAGAGTTCAGATTTTGATAAAGGTTATTTGAAAATCACTATACATAGTGCATTAGCGTTATTATACAGATGGTAATATAAATTATGGTCTGGCTTTTGTTTTAGTGAAACATGGCATAGATTAAACACACACACATACCAGCAGTGTGCAATATCTGCATTTTTCTTGTGACTTGTTATTTCTGAATTATTTCTTTAATAAAAGCTATGTTTTTCTGGGTTTAACGTTATATAATAATTGGTCTATGGAACAAAGTATAACTTCTAAATGGATCCTTTCTATTGTATAATTGTCAAATGTTTCTCTCATTTAATCATTTAGCTGCTGTCTTTTATTGGTGGGGCCTACACCTTTCATTTACCAGGTTTTCTTAACTCTCCCTTTTTTCTCAGCATAGCAAAGATAGAAATTAAGTTTTGTACTTTCTGTTTCTATTGCATGTAATAAAAGACAGTCCATATCAGATACCACCATGGCATTTTTTTAAGTTACATTAGAAAACTTCATGATCTAGACAAAATTGTTTAAGCTAAGAATACCAATATTCTGGAGTTTTCCTGTAATCATCTTCTCTCTTCTAAAAACTTTAAAGTTTACATTCCTTTTTATTTTTTCAGATAACAAGGAATTGCTTATTGAAACTAATTGCTCATTACTATCTTTCCATCACTTTTTTTTTCCAGAAAAATAGATTTTTTAATTCTTTCCTCTTTATCAAGTTCCCTTTTCCCCCAGGCTTTCCTGAACGTTTCAGAAATGGTGCCTCTGGATTGAGTTTATTCGATATTTGTAATTATAGTCTCCTGAAGATCAATTTGGAAAAAAGAATTAACAGTGTTTTATTTCCATCTCCTTGATGATGCATACCAGAAGTTTGTTCACATGGAACAGGAGAACACTTATATCAAATTAAAGTGAAAATTGTCCACATTTAGGTAAAAGAAATAAAAGTATAGTTAAAGGCTAGAAAGGGAAATACTGATTACAGTGTTTATAGCATAAAAGATAATTAGCAGCAAAAAAGATGGAAGCCATAGTTAAAAATCAAAGTTTTAATATAACTCAATGTTTTTAATTGCTTACTAGGTAAAAGTTATTTTAAAATATTAATAAATGAACCTTCTTTTTTTTCTTTTCCGTTGTTAATTGTATTTTTTTCCATTACTATTTAATTTCCTTATACCCACCTCCCCACCAGCAATCCCCACACTGTTGTCCATGCCATTCCCTTTAGCGGTAAGATTTACTTCCCCAGGGTGAGTGTGGGTGCACACTTTCCTCTTACTGCCTTATTCAAGTTGTGACTGTTTACTTCATATCACAGATGAAATATGAGTCTGGAATAAGATCAAGTATAGTATTATTCTTTAACATATATACTAAATTATATAAGGGATTTCCTGTCTTCTAAGAGTGAAATGTATTGCAGATCAAGAAAATATAAATTAGCCCTGGCTGGTGTGGCTTAGTGGATTGAGCATTGGCCTACGAACTCAAAGGCTGCTGGATCGATTCCTGGTCAGAGCACAGGCCTGGGTTGTGGGTGTGTGAGAGGCAACCAGTTGATGTTTCTCACATATTATTTCTCTCCCAGCCCTGGCTGGCATAGCTCAGTGGATTGAGCGCGGGCTGCGAACCAAAGCATCGCAGGTTCGATTCCCAGTCAGGGCACATGCCTGAGTTGCAGGCCATGGCCCCCAGCAACTGCATATTGATGTTTCTCTCTCTCTCTCTCTCTCTTCCTCCCTCCTCTCTCTGAAAATAAATCTTTAAAAAAAAAAAAGACTAGATGAGACAAACGTTCAAGTGGTAGGTCTGCTATTGTAAGGAGTCAAGTTAACATGTCACAGTGAACATTGTTTTCCTTTCAGATAGCTCTTTTAGAGGAGAAAAAAACTTATTTTAGCTTATTCTGCCATTATGTTTTAAAATTTGACATAGAATGTTCCTCTGTGGTTACAGTACATATTCACCTACCCTTCTCTCCAGTTAGGTTGTTCAAATAAAATTAGTTTGCTTTTATTAAAAAAAAACAAAAACAAAAAACATTTCTCTCCCTCTCTTTCTCCCTCTCTTCCCTCTCTCTAAAAATAAATAAATAAAATATTTTTTTAAAGAAAATGTAAATTAGGAGAGGGTGACTGAAATTCTCATGGAGCAGAATTTGATAAATCTTTACATTTATTTGAACTGCTTTAATTCTCAAATTTGTATAGCACATTATGATACTCTTATGAATTCTGAATTGTTAATTAGGTGCATATCTCTCTCTCTCTCCTTTACCTTCCAAAGAATTCAAACCAGTCAAGTCTAAATTCTTGATGAATTGATATGTTCATTCAGGTTTTTCTACTGATCAGAATGAATGCAGGGGCAGAATTTACTGTTTTTGTTCCATATGTTTTTGATCCATGTTTTCATTTGCCCTATCAGTCCCATCTTTAAAGGAGGGTATATCACTTGTGTTCTCTTTTTTATGTATAATAGAGGAATTCTTGCTTTAAAAAAAAACTGTAACAGATTCCTGGAGAATGTGCAAAGTATTTCAGTTCCTTGAAGCCTGAAGTTCTCCACAATTAATTTCATAGTCACATATTACTTTAGAGGTAATGATTTAGCCCTTTTAGAAAAAAACTATTAACTCATTGTTATTCGTGTTTTATTTTTCTGGTTTAAAGCAAACTCTGTAAATGACAAATGCTTGACTCTATTTGCCTCTTGAGGTAATTATCACCAGTAAAAATATGAAAAAGAATAGTTGAGGCTTTTCGAGTGTTCATTATGTGCCGAGCACCATTCTAAGTTCTTACATGTAGTAACTGATTTAATCTGCACAACTACTCTTTTAGATAGCTTACTGTTATTATCATTTTACAAATAAAAAACTAAAGTACACAAAAGTTAAGTAACTTAATCCTTTTTTTTTTTAACTGAGCTCATTCCGCTAGTAAGTGGTAGAGCCAGGGTTCCAAACTGGGTAGTCTGGCTGCAGAGTCACCACATTGAGTGCTGTGCTATACCATCTTTCCTGTATCTAAGCTATTTATTTATATGATCTCTTTGTAAATAGAAATTTCTCTGATTGCTTGTGTGTTAAATATAGCATCATTTGAATGGGGCCACTCATCTAGTCAGTCTTTAGAGGAGCAAAAGTTTAGAATGTAATTCTATTGCCAGAGTGAATTCAGGAACTGATTCAGCATTTTCAAGAAGTCCTTTGATACCTGCTGCAATTTCCTCTGACTTTTAGTCTCAGATTTTTTTCATCTTCTTCCTTTCTCATCCAAGGCCTCTAAATTATTTTAAAACCGCTTTCTTGTTTTTCTTTCTTCTTATAATTTAGCAATTTTAGTTCTTTTGTACATACCACAGTCCTAAAAAAATATGGTTTCAGTGTTTGAGATATTTTTCTAGGGATTTCCATTTTGAGAGTCTCAGTATTTGACAACTATATGTAAAAGATTGATTGATATTGTAGTATGATGGGTAACCTTGGGCAAGAAACCACTTAACGTCTCTATGTCAGTTACCTTCTCGGTAAAATCAGGACAATAGGTAAAGTACCTTGCTGTACAAATTGCAACTATTTTGCATGACTTTGATCATTTTACTCAATTTATGGAAGGAGTTAGCTATGATATATATTATCTTCTTTCTTGGTTTGTGTGAAATGCTACAGAATAGCATACCCTATGCATAATTACTCTCTCCATGCTTCTTTCCTTCGCAGTTAGATCATGCGTAAATGTTAGATCGTGCGTAAAGATCTACTCATGCTTGTAATGAGTAGTTGACTGGGATTAAATAGCTAGGCCCTGAACTGAAGAGAGAGCTCTATTTTGTTTTCTCATAACTGAGCTGTTCTGTGTTCACAATGATTCATCTCACCCCTGCCACATCAATTCTAGCCTTAGACTTGTAAATTGCTAAAAGCATTTTTTAAAGATTTTATTTATTTATTTTTAGAGGGGGCAGGAGGGAGAAAGAAAGGGAAACATTGTTGGGCAAGAGAAACAGTGATAGGGAACCTGGCCCACAACCCAGGCATGTGCCCTAACAGGGAATCGAACCAGTGACCTTTTGGTTTGCAGGATGACCCTGCTGAGGAGGGGGACCTACTGGAGTGATGATGATAATGAAGATCAGGGGCTAGATGACCAGCTAGAGTTGATCAAGGGTGATGAAAAAGAGGCTGAGGAAGGAGAGGTTGACTCTTAAGCACATAGTGGGGTTTAGAAATTTGTCCCATTATTTCTTTACATAGGCGCTTGTCTAAGATCAAAATGTTCACCAGCTCCTCTCCCCTAGCATCTTCAGCACATGCTCACAGTTCTCCCCACCCTTGTTCCTCCCATTCATTCATATTGTCCTGCACCCAGTCCATTTTCACTTCCTTTGATGCTCCTAGTAGTGAAGCCTTACCCTGTAATTTTTGCTTTTAATTTTGATACTTCTTTATGACTTAATAATAAAAAAGTATGGTTTTTATCATCTGTATTTAAAATAATCTCTTGTTATGCAGGGACTACAGTTCTTTTCATTCATATATGAGTTGAGCACTTGCTTCCCTAACTGCAAAGGCAGTGTCTTCAGTTGAGTAGCGCCTGAGAGCAGCTTTGAGTTAGAGGTGTATGTGTTAACCTCCGTGACCTCTAAGATGCTATGTGGGACTCTTCAACACAAACCTAACAATGTATTTTTGTGAATGAGAGTTGGCATGTCAAGTGCATCCTTTAGGAAAATAATTACTGTAACAGTCTTAAGGTTTGTTTTCTGAAGTTGATACTGTGGGTTATTTTTGTGAACAGCCTGATGTTTGGGACCTTTTTTCCCTCATAACAAACATGTCCCTAATAAACCAGGAATTTGGAGGAAAAACCCTGTTTTTTTAATTTTTATATTTTATAATTGTTTATTTCAAATTTTTTGTTTCACAATAGGCTCTACAAAACCTCTAGAATGCACCAAATACATTTTTCTTTGAGTCCTAGTCATTATTATACATACCAACACACACTACTCAAAGTATACTGCATTGGAGTGGGCGTTGTATTAAGGAGACAGGTAACTTTGATGTGGAGTGAAGAATCTTGCAAAACTGCTTTTATATCCTAATGAAAAAAGCTGGGAAACACATTAACCCTTTTCATCAATACTTTGTATCTAGTTGGTGCCCTTTTTTGAGATTTTTGTTGTGTGCTAAATTGTTTTATCTTTAAACAGAAAAGGTACAAACATGTCAAGATTTTAGGGAAATTGAAATAACTGGTGAATAAAATTTATTTTCTCCCATTTTGCCCTTAAAAAAGTGAAATGTTTGCTTTCCCCTTAAAATACAGGTAATTATTTGTGTGTTTTCTTTTTATAATCATATGAAGTTTTTCTACAATGTAAGTTTCATTGTGGGGAGGTTAGATTGAGTTGTTGGGTTTTAGTTTTTGAGTTTTTGTACCTAGAAGATAATATGTAAAACATATCTATTTAGTCCTCATTTTCTATTTCCAGGTGTTCAGTGATTTTATAACAGATCTTAATAGGTCCTTTATATGTTATAATATTTTGTGATATTTATATATAGTCAATTTGGAAGTTTTTGTTCATATAATGAATGTCAATTTTTTTCCTTTTCTCACCTTCTGATCAGGATTTCTGGCAGGTACTGACAGCATGTGCTTCAAATTGATTAATGTTCTAAAAGCCATAATAATGCTTTAGGGACAAAGGTTCAGTTCAGTGCATGCTCATGCCTTTTCCCTTCCCCTTTCAGAGAATGATTTTATTCCTTTCACTTCAAATTAACATACTTTATCTTTAATATGACAGTTCAAACACCTCACAAGTCCTTGAGACAAGTACCTAGCATAATTTAAAAGAAAGAATTTAAGTTTATTGTGTTCTTTATAAAATTGTTTATATTTATTATAATAAACTTTATAACATTCATTTCACAGTATACACTTATAACTATAAAAATTGTAACATCACTCAAAATATTCACAACTCCTACCCATTAAAAAATTATGACAGGAAGATTTGGCTAGTGTATTTTAAGAAGGAAGTTTTAATATTATGTGTCACACAAAAGGTAAACAAACTTTTAATCACTATATTACATAAGGGATACTCAGTTAAGTGGGTCATTTAAATAGTCTTAGTTCCTAATTGAACTGTAATAGTGGCTTTAGGTGAAAAATTAATATGGAGAAAATCATAAAAAAAAGAATACATCAATTGTAGGCTGACAAAAGAGAATTTCAAGGACACACATAAGAAGTACTTTTTTAAAATTGATCTTTAAGGCTTAGAGTCTTTAATTATAGTTTATAAATATTAAAATTTCATTTTTTAAAAAACTTACTCTTGCATTTCTTCATAAAAATATAAACTAAACTGAATTAGAACTTTTGGTTTAAAAGAATTAATTATATAATTAATGAAAATCATAGGGTGCTTCTTATTTTTATGGAACTTTTTTCATGTGCTTCCTTGTTTTTAAAATGGGATATATTTTTAGTAGTCCCATTACCAAGTTCCAAACCAATCATCCTATTGTTGTTGCAGTAGATTGTCTTATCTTTGCCTTTAACTGCATTGTGAAACAAATCAACAAATACTTAATATATGAAAATAACTTATCGATAACCCCATTATCAATGTTTCTCATCCCTGAGATTCTAGTTTAGAACAGCTATGACACAAGCATAGTGCTAAAGGGCACAAAACAGATGAGATGCGGACACCTGTGTTGAGGAAAGCCACTTCCTGTTCTCGAATTACAGCAGAACAGTTTGTAGGAGCAGCTAAAAACTTGTGTGAAAATTGTATGGGTTAAGGACTAAAGGTTCAAAATGACTTGCTTCAGATAGGTGTCCTTCATAGAAGGAAAGAAGAGAAAAGAGGTAGAAACTGGTAAGTGTGTGGAAGTCTCTGGAATCTGCAGCACTGAGTAGTCAACCACCATTGTTGACAAAAAAGCACCAGTCTTCTTGAAACTCTGACTACTGAAAGTAATATTCTTTGATGATAAAGGATTCCAAATCAAGTTTTACTGTATTCTTAAGGATACCTTATTAATACACTTTATGCATTAAAAATAATGAACTGCTTTCTTTGAATAGGTAGTGGGGGATTGTTCATCTCTGTTGGGTTCTACACATATCACACATTTTGGTGACTCTGGTATAAATCCTTTAAGCTTCCAAAGGTCAATGAGCAGAGCAGCTACTTTGTAGAAGAGGGCTTTCTTGCTTGCTTTCTTTACAAGGGTTTATCCTTTGCATGCTAAGTCCCTATCGCCTGTGGAAAGGCCTGATTCATTTTGGTTTTTCATTAGCATAGAGTGCATCTTCAGACGCGGCTTATGAATGGTATCAAACACTTACTGTATTGCTTCCAGGAGTATGCATACTGTCTCTTTCCAGTCTCTGAGTTCCACCACTCAGTCAAGTCTGTTGTTACCACACGTGTTTGATTCTTCAGGTTGAAAAAAGAAACAATATAATAATTAAGAGCTCCCAAGAAGGGTATAATTACTTGGTTGTCCCAAATATTCAGACTTCTTTTACAAGGTTTTAAAATACATTTTTATTTGAGATTCTGTTTTGTTTGATTTGGGGTCCGCTGAACCCATGTGACTTCCATTGTTGATTTGAAAGCATGAACATGACTAACCATTACATTTTAACACCTTCATGTTTAGCTTTTCACCATGAAACAAAATTCCAGGCAAACTTTGTTTTTCTTATTATTTTAGCCAAAACACTCCAGCATGTTTTAAGGTTCCACAAGTAAAGTTCTATGAAAACTACTCAAAACAGTTCTTTTCTGCTATTCTGGTAGAAATGGGTCCTCGGCCTAAACATCTGCTGCTGTGCTTTGGGTGCAGAGAATGTGGGAGGCAAGTCCTCACTTGGCATATTTGTCTTTGCCATGATGCCTTTTTAAAAGTTTTAAATTTAAATAAAAAGCGTCTTCAGTTTTATTAAGAACAGTATAAAGAGCCATTACATTCTTAAACTGATACTCATTTTGAAAATGATTAAAATATGCATTTAAACAAGTCAAGGTATAAAACTATGATATGCACCTCATACATCATTAGCTCAGCTTTCTCTTCAAGATAAATGAGCTGATACAAGCTAAGCCCCAAAGTAAATATTTTACAATAGTGAACTGTGTTTTTTCTCCAAAAATATCCAATCCCATTAACAATTTAAGAAATTGCAAGCAGTGTAGACGCCTGGTGTATTTCTGTGCATTTGATACAATGTAACACGTAACGTTTCATGGCGTGGGTTCTGGAGTCACCTTGGGCTGCTTATTGGGGCTACTTACTGATTTCATCGGTAAAGTGCTGGTTGTAGTGTCACCTACCTCAGGGTTGCAGTAAGGCCTGAAAGAGGTCATGCAAGAGCTTAGCACAGTGCCTGGCATAGAAATGCGAATGAATTTTAAAATTCTTGATATGTCTTAATGGTCAGTGGTGTTCAAAGAATACCTATCAATGTTTGATTTCAAAATGATTTACAAATTCTTCATCTAAAGGGTTTCCTGGTGGCTAATAGTTACTAGAACACTATAAAACAAGTGTATGACTGGTGATCCTCAGTGAAACTTTTTAATTTTTGTTCTTAAGATGCATTTTTATTATCTTTTTGCAAATGGAGGAAGGTGAAATACTGTATTAACATATTTTTCAAAATTTGTACTGAGGTTGTTTTTACATGAAGTGATAAGGAAACCTTTTGTAAACCATGTCACCAAAACCAAGACTGTTACTGAGTTCAGAACAGTTCTTTCCAGCACTGATTGATTTGAGTGGCCAAAGTTCAAAATTAATTTTGAGATTTAGATAGCAGATAATTAGTAACAGTAAAACATCAATATTTCAACCAGAGAAAGAATACTCACACTTTGAAGCAAGTGTGCAGACTTAATGTGGTAGAATGGGTGATTTTTCCCCTTCCAGGGTTTTTAATAACACCTCATCAGTTACTGAGAACTAAAATAATTTTAATAAAGTAGTATCATGTACTTGAAGTCAATGCTGTTCCAATAGACTCCTGAATTTTTATCACTGCTTTAATCACCTCTTCTGCCACTGTTTTTTAAGCATCTTCATTGTGTCCATATTCTCTGTAACCCTGTGGTTACAGCCATGACATAGGAAAGCATTTGCATTCTAGGCCTTTGGAGTAGTTCTCAGAGCTAAAGTGGTCAGAATTGGGACTGAAAAGAGAGTGGCTTTCTGGCAGAGTGAGGTTTATAGCATCTTAAGCATTCACCTTCCACACTTTGTTGCACAGTAATTTATGTTTGTTTGCCTCAAAAACAACATTACCTCTGAAAAGATTGGAAACTCTAAAAGTCAGGAGAAAAATAAATCATAAACTCCAAATTAGAAATATCTCACTTTAATTTTTATATGACATATCCCCAAATTCTACCCTTCTGCAAATTCATATATGTGATGGGGAAAGAAGAATAACACATTTTAACTGTGCAACATTTTCTTTTGAGTTGGAACAGGGTGATTGTTTAAGATCAGTATCTTACTAAGGCTTTGGCATCTGTCTGTATACCAACCAAATAATGATATATGAGCATTACTTGCATGGGGAAACTGCCGAATATTCTCTTTCTTTCTAATACTCCAGCTCCCCCACCCCCAACCCCAACCCAACCCAACCCTAACCTTAGGTAGAAATACGATTTATCATTTAGAAATGATATGTCAAAATTGTATTTTCTAGAAGCATATATTATCATTAATTTTTTTAAAGTACAACTTCAAATGTTTCTTGAGGGGTTTAGGTAGACTTTGAAATGTATTTTAGCAATATATAGAAATGTTAATATTAAAACAATCCAGTTAGTTCAGCCTCATAAAGGTTGACCTTGATTTAAATAGTAAAGGTGTATTCTTTATCAGATTTTCTGTATACCAGGGATGCTTTGAGGTTCAGGATGATACGGTGTCATCTATTTTACTGTCACAGTCCCATCAACTTCTGTTTGACGGGAAACGTTTATTTTGAGCTATAGAACTTGAAAAGTGGGTATTCACTAGAATAAATAATGAGATTAAACTCCTAGATACTATTTTTCTCTTTGACTTCAAACAATTGAATCCTAGAAGTCAAAGTTATTGCCCCTATTTTGATCAACCTTGTAACACGTAGGATCCACTTTTGAGCACAGTGAGCACTAAGGAGTTTGAATCACACAGGAAATCCCAGTCCCAGAGCTCCTGATGGCACTTGCAACTTAAGCCAGAGGTTTTATAAGTTTATGTGACAGATCAGAAGCCAGAGTGTGAACGCCCTAGCGACAAAGCCATCCTGATAAAGCAGATCAGGTTGTAGACTCACTGAGAGGTGTGGCAGTTACAATTGTATGAGGGAAGATTTGCTGTACGTTTACTCTTAAGTCTTTCTGTTTATCTCAAAAATAAAAACAGGGTAGTGCGATTAAGATCAATACCAGTACCCTTATGAGATTATTTATTTATTTGCCTTTACTTGACGTCAGTAATTAGAATGTTCCAGTGATATTGAGCCTATAGCTATGTTCTAAATTTTGAAACTGATAAGATCAAAGACTAGGTCTTGTAAATGAATAATAAAATAGTTAAATTTCAACTTAATTCAATGAGCACATTGCTTTTAAATATTTTGCATAATTTTGTTCTCCAAAACGGGGTAACGTTTGCCAGTAAATTGAATAGAAATATTATTCTGATCAGTTCACTGGCATTCTGCTTTCACAGCCTTAATTTCAGGGATTCAAGTAATTGCAATAGAGTTTGATATGTAACTCCTAAGATACATGTAAAAAGATAACTGTGTAAATTATCTTTAATTACAATCTCTTTTTAAAATACCCAGTTCTGTGTCATTTTCAGCATATATACTGGCGTAGTGTTAGAATCTTTCCTCAGGAACTTTATTATGATATGAGTTTCTCATAGACCCTTACTATAATTTTTTCTAGTTACTGAAGCGATAATATATTACTTAATTTCACATTTGTGCCCTTACAGTAGAATTGGAATACATTTCTTTTTTTATTTTTATATACAGAAGTTTCTTCCTTTTAGTTTGTTATATTGAATTTATTGTATATATTGAATTAAATACAAATCCTGGTGATAGATTTTCCTAGTAAAAATACATACTAATGTAAATGTTCATAACCACCTCTGAGACAGAGAAAGTGCACACCATCACCAGTCCGTTAAGTAAGGAACATCATTTTCTTTGGCCTGTGCCTCTGACATGTACACATGGTGTTGGCTTAGGGGAAAATGACTTAAAACTTAGTCACATTAAATTAAACATTACCCAAAAGATTAAATGAAGGGACATTGTACTTGACATTCCCAATTGCAGAATTAAATATTGATGAAACTTTGGAGTAAAAAAAATAAAAACCTAAAAACTTCTCTCCACTTTTCCTTTCTTGAATCTTGATTTTTCCATTCTTACCATACTTCAGGACTTCAAAAATTTATTCGTGATCAAACTGGTTTTATGACAATTTCAGTGTTTGTGATTAATGTCATGAGCTTTATAAGAATCATCTTTGGAGTTTTATCACTTATAAATTGTTAGAGTTAATAAATTAGAAATACAGGCATTGGCAAAAGTAGGTTTACGGTCTTGAGTACGTGAAACAGCTTAATCTTGTATTATTATTTATTTTTTTACTATTATTATTATTATTATTAACCTACTTTTGTCCACCCCTATATAACCCTAAATATACCTGAATCACTCTTGGACAAGTGGATAAATTGGAAAGCATACATGAAACTCTTCTCCGTCTCCTTGTACCCCAATTCCAACTCCAAAAGCATGAAAGAATAGTGTAGACCTTTAAAGAGTTAGAAGATTGTATTGCACGGGGCACATTGCAAAGCATGGCTAATTTTAAAATCCTCTTTAAACATCTTTTTTTCCCCTCATTTTTAAGGAGCAACTCTGAAACACACACATTCTTTGTTCTTTCTCTCAAGCACACATGTGCACACATGCTTCCTCTTTCCTCAGTTTCTCCTGACTTTTGAAACCCTCTGTTCCCCTCTGGTCATGACTCATTTTCCCTTTCTGTTTACCTTTCTAAAGTCTTTTTCTTCTATATCTTTTCTTTCAGATGTCTTCTTCTATTTTTTCTTATAGACAGCAGTTTGGCATTCTTTTGGCCTCTCTTGCTCTCTATCAATCTACTCAGCACAGTAGAGGTCTCATTCATAGTTACACAAACATAAATATTTTCTCCTTTAGAGGACTGAGGGTTGCAAACATGGACATATCCCATTTCATGTAGTAGAGGCAGGCGCCTTTCTGGACAAAATCACACTAATTGAATTAGCATCATGAAGTGTCATTACAATGTAGCCCCTATGGAGATGTGCTCCAATAGCAATTCTCAATTAATATACAATCAAAGTTCTGTTCAGTGATGTCTTTATTATCTCTGTAGACTTTAGAATAGTGTAGACCTTTACTCTAAAGAATTAAAATTGTCCTAATGGTGGGGGTGGCTAGGCCTAAACCAGGACCACAAATGGGTCTTGTAGAGTCTCTCAAGCTGCCTTTTAAAAAAACGTTTAAATAATTCCATGATTATTTATACTTTGAAGAAACAATCATATACTTTGCTAGTATTGAAAGACCTTCAAAAGAAAATGGGCTTTTCAAGTCAGAAAATATCTTAGAAGAGTAGATCTATACTTATATGGTAAAATGATTTTTAACAAATGGCTTAAGAACAACTGTATGTCCATAGTTTTAAAAAATAAACCTCACCTCTTATGTCTGTATACAAAAAAATTGACTTGAAATGGATCATAGTCCTAAATGTAAAATCTATAACTATAAGGCTTCTAAAAGAAAATATAAGAGAATATTTTTATGGACTGGAGAGAGGCAAAAATTTATGAGCATATAGAAAGCAATAACCATAAAGGAAAAATTGATAAATTACACTTCATGAAAATTATAAATTCTGATTATCGAAACAGAAATTTGTCAAAATAGACAAGCCGCAGACTAGCAGAAATATTTTTAATAAGTATATTTAACTATATTTTTATTGCTAAGAAACAAATCTAAACCTTAGTGGCTTAAGACAACATTAATCATTTCTTGTCTGTCATGTTTTCTGTGAATGAAAGGGAACAATTGGGAGCAATTGGACTAGATGGTTCTGGCACAAGCTCTTTCATGAGGGTGAAGTCAAATGTTTGCTAGGACCTGTGTCATCCGGGCTACCTGAAAATGCGAGATCCATAAGTTATATACCCAAAATAACCGGAAACAGGTAGTCGAACAAGTACTTGCGTGTGAATGCACGTTGTAGCGCTAGGCGGAAACAGCGCAAACGCCCTTCATGGGATGAACGGGTGAGCAAACCATGGTGTATGTACGATGGGATATTATTTGGCAATAAAAGGAATACTGATTAATGCTACGATGTGAATAAACGTAGAAAACATTATGTTACTTGAAAGAAGCCACACCATCTTATATAGTTAAAATGGTGAATTTTATTACGATAAAAAATAAACCTCCAAAGGAAAAAATAAGGGTAAAGAAAGCTGTTCTGGATTAATGCGTATGAAAGAGATAGGACAACTAAATGCTATTTATGATTGTATATTGCATCCTGAACTGGGGGAAACATACATAGATATAAAGGAAATTATTGAGAAAGGTGACTAAATTTGAAAGTAGACTGGATTAGGTAACAGCGTATATTAGTATTAAGTAGTCTGGTTTTCTTAAATTTATACTGTGATATGTAAAAGAATGTGTTTGTAGGAAATGCACACTGAAGTATTTAAGTATAAAATGTAAAATGTATCCAACTTTCAAAATAGTACAAAAGAAAATATGTATCTATAAAATGATAAATAATGTGTAAGCTATTGGTGAATCTGCATAAAAAGTATATAAGAGCTCCTATATGAATCTTTACACTTTTCTGAGTTGAAAATATTTCAGAATTAAAAGTAACCAACAGACCTAGACTAGTCTTTCTGTTCATTGTCCAGATGACTATTAGGAAAATAACATTAGATATGCTTCTTTGGCTTAGTGCCACTGCCCTTAGATTTCATCTGGTTCTCAACTTCTGGATCCCAGTACAGTATTTATTTTATTAGCTTATACCATTGTCTCCATGCAGTTATTACATAGTTAATACAAAGTACTCAGCTTCTGTACACATTTATTGTTTTAGCTAGTAATGGTATGACTTTGGGAACAGATTCTCATTTTGTGTACTTTTCTTCTTATTCATATGCCTTACTTTTGCAGTATCATGGATGATTTTTTTAAATGTAACCACTTCTTTTACTTTGAGAAATTAAAATACTACCTTTCCCAGTGAAGGGCTTTGCTGCTCCTGTTTTCATCCAGCAGCTTTTTCTGACTGAAATTTGTATTTAATCTCTTGGTAGAAGATCAAGTGTGGTATGAGATCTAACCTTAATTTGAACATATGGGGCTATGTGCTCATTTTCTGTTGTCTCAAAGAAGTAATCACTGAATGCAGTCCAGCAGGCCATGCTTTCTGTCCGTCATAAATGAATCAGAGAAACCCTTTTCTAAGTAGAATCTACCATATGGATTTTGACCTTTCTGTGGTTACTATTTCATATGGACAAACAAATATTCAGTAAAGGCTATCAGTGGGTTTACTGAAAAGATAATGATAATTCACTTGGTACTTGTGTTTTCAATTGGTTGACTAATTTTCTTTCCTTTGTGGTGTATGATGGGATCTTCACTAGACAGAGGTAACCTACTGGGTAGTTGTGTGCCTGGATGCTGGTGTGGTGGCGCTTGTTGGTTTAGTTTTCATGATATCCCTCCCAAGGTTATGATTGCAGTGCTGCTTATGATTTGCGCTTGCATGACATTATTACCTTGATTGCGCTTTCTTGGTTTGGGTTCTTGATGCCTCCTCTTTCATTTTTTTGGTACCCAGAATAATTTCTTGAATATCTTAGGTTGGCCCAAAACTTACAGAAATTAGTTTAAGTCTAACTCTTTGGTGGATCCTTTTCAGTTTTTGAGAATATCTTCAGTGTCACCACTAAATTTATAATTCATGAATTCAGAAAACAGGGTAGGTTTGCTTAAACATCCAGGAAGGAGACCACTTGCCAAACAGACTATTACTGCAGCTGATAATCAACTCTCTTTTCGAGCTTTATAGATTAAAGAAAAGAAATATACACTTAGAGTGAAGTCTAAGTTTTAGGAGAATTTCATCATATAGCTGAAATTTAGGAGTTTCCCCCAAGGTGATAGTAATTATAATTAAATTAAACCATGTCACAAGCTTGGTGCGCATGTCTGATTTGCCATTATGTTTTAGAAATGCTTTTTACTCTGTAAGCTCTTCTACACTCCAAGGCTAAGATTCTTGGGGGTCATGGGAAAAATCAAAATTAGTATTTCAGAAACTAGTTTCTGAGCATTTCTGTGGGCCTTGGAACTAGTTGCTTACTTCTTCATTTCTAATCACTAGTAGTATAGTTTTCATGGTCAATTGGAACTGACTTCATTTTTGTTTTTTCATTTGTTTGTTTGATTTTTTTCTACTTTACATACTTCTATAGAAGTGGGATTGTTTTTAAAACTAAAAAACAAAACTAGCCCTGAACTGGGTCTTTATATGTAAAATGACAGGAGTTCATAAAATTGAAATTATTTTCTAATGTTCATATTAGTCCTGTGTTGAAACAAGCAAAATTATCTTTTGTCTTGTAATTTTAATCATCTTGAAAACTGTAAAGGATCCATTAATTTGGAATGACCATCAGAGAAATGCTCATGACAAATACCATAAAACTGTCAAATAAATGGTGGGTTATCTTTGACTATTTATGTTCTCATTCTGCTCTGTCTTCTTTTTATCTTTTGGTGGGACCCATACATCAAATAGAAAATTGCCCAGGAACGAGAAAAATTTGCTGATGAAGGCAGTATATTTTACACCCTTGGAGAATGTGGACTCATATCCTTTTCAGACTACATTTTCCTTACAACTGTTCTTTCTAGTAAGTATAAACTATTATTTTTATTTGTTTATGGGGAGCCTACGAGACTATAAAAAGTTGAGTTGATGGGAGGGGGAAACAAGACATGTTCGTAGAGTTAATTGATTATGTAACATAAAATTTCATGTATCTTGAATTCTCTATAACTTGTGTGTAGAACCACCTGAGAAAGAAAACTAAAGTATCAAGGTGAAGTTAAAAAAATTTTTAAATGTAGCCCTGGCCAGTTGGCTTGCTTGGTTGGAGCGTCATCCCAAGCACCAAAAAGGTTGTGGTTTGATCCCATACCTGAGGCAACGGATGGATGTTTATCTTTCACACAATGTTTCCTCCTCTCTTTCACTCTCTCTCTCCTTTCCCTCCCTCCTTCCCTTCCTCCCTCTCTCTCTTCCTCTTTGTCTAAAATCGATAAAAACATTTTGGGGGGTAAAGATTAAAAATATAATAATAGGACTTCCGGCCAAGATGGAGGCGTAGGTACACACGCTGTGCCTCCTCGCACAACCAAAATAAGGACAACAACAATTTAAAAATGAAAAACAACCAGCACTGACAGAAAACTGAACTGTATGGAAGTCTGACAACCAAGGAGTTAAAGAAGACACATTCATCCAGACTGGTAGGAGGGGTGGAGTGGGGCAGCCAGGCAGAGAGGACAGGAGGCAGAGCGGCTGGCGGACCCCAGTCGCGGAAGGTGGCAGCGGGCGGACCCAGCGAGGTTGCAGATTATAGAGGGGCGTGGCACACAAGGCGGCTAGCGAACCAGACCAGGTGGTTCCACATTCACGAGCAGATAAACCAGGCGAAATTGGAGAACGAGACAGACCACGCAGCCCAGGGCCCCAGCGTGGGAAAGTCAAGTCTCAAAACACCAATTGAAGACACCTGTGGGGGTTGAGATGCAGGGATAGACTCCCAGCCTCACAGGAGAGTTCGTTGCAGAGACCCACAGGATCCTAGAACATACACAAACCCACCTACATGGGAATCAGCACCAGAAGGGCCCAGTTTGCTTGTGAGAAGTGGGGAAGAGACTGAAATCTGGCAGAGAGTGGAGCAAGTGCCATTGTGTCCTCTCTGACCCCGCCCCCACATACAGTGTCACAACCCAGTGACTAGGGTTGCCCCACCCTGGTGAACACCTAAGGCTCCACCCCTCACTACATAACAGGCACGTCAAAACAAAAAAGGTGGCCCAAATGAAAGAACAGATCAAAGCTCCAGAAAAAATACAACTAAGTGATGAAGAGATAGCCAGCCTATCAGATGCACAGTTCAAAGCACTGGTGATCAAGATGCTCACAATATTGGTTGAATTTGGTCGCAAATTAGATGTAAGAATGAAGGCTGTGCTAAGGGAAATAAAGGAAAATGTACAGGGAACTAATAGTGACGGGAGAGAGACTGGGACTCAAATCAATGGAGTGGACCAGAAGAAAGAAAGAAACAACCAAACAGAAAAGAATGAAGAAACAAGAATTCAAAAAAATGAGGAGAGGCTTAGGAACCTCCAGGACATCTTTAAACATCCAACATCCGAATTATAGGGGTACTAGAAGGAGAAGAGGAAGAGCAACAAGTGGAAAAGCTATTTGAACAAATAATAAAGGAGAATTTCCCCAATCTGGCAAAGGAAATAGACTTCCAGGAAGTCCAAGAAGCTCAGAGAGTCCCAAAGAACTTGGATCCAAGGAGGAACACACCAAGAAACATCATAATTACATTAGCCAAGGTAAAAATGAAGGAGAGAATCCTAGAAGCAGTAAGAGATCAGGGGACAGTAACCTACAAAGGAGTTCCCATCAGACTGTCAGCTGATTTCTCAGAAGAGACCTTGCAGGCAAGAAGGGGCTAGAAAGAAGTATTCCAGGTCATGAAAGACAAGGACGTACTTCCAAGATTGCTCTAACCAGCAAAGCTTTCATTTAGAATGGAAGGACAGATAAAGTGCTTCTCAGATAAGGTTAAGTTAAAGGAGTTCATCATCACCAAGCCCTTATTTTATAAAATGTTAAAGGGACTTATCTAAGAAAAAGAAGATTAAAAACATGTACAGTAAAATGACAGCAAACTCACAATTATTAACAACCACACCTAAAACTAAAACAAACTAAGCAAACAACTAGAACAGGAACAGAACCACAGAAATGGAGATCACATGGAGGGTTATCAACAGGGGAGTGGAAGGAGAGAGGGGGAAAAGGTACAGAGAATAAGTAGCATAGATGGCAGGTAGAAAATGGACACGGGGAGGGTAAGAATACTATGGGGAATATAAAAGCCAAGAACTTATAAGTATGACACATGGACATGAACTAAAGGGCATAATGTGGGCGGGAGGGGGTGGGTAGGGAGGAGGGGAGTGAAGTGGGGAAATGGGACAACTGCAATAGCATAATCAATAAAATATATTAAAAAATAATAATATAAAACCAAACAGCTATTAAGTTACTTCTCCCTTTAACTATTTGAAGCTCTGTATTCTGTCAAGATAAATTATATGTTGCCTGCTCCTGTATAGCCTTTATTAATGTTTTTGGTTCCCAGTAAAAAATGTGTTAAATGCAGAGACTAACTTGGAGAACTGCACTGATGCATAATATGTGCTATTGAAATCCCACCAGTAAGGTTTGTTGGGCTGAAATGAGATTTTAACTTGTATCCACTGCTTAGTCCTATTATCTACATACCTTTCTAAGTGTCAGAAAGATCACAAAGCAGAGCCTTTAGAATACCTGGCACATTTTGTAGCTCCCTTAATTCAACCATTTAAAAGCAAGTAAAAGGAAAAAATCACATTGACCCTTGAGTTCTGGAAACCCATCCAAGTAGTTCTGCTGGTCCCAGTGCATTTACTTTTTGGTTCTTAGCTCCTGGCTTAAACATAGCAAGTGAGTTACAGAAAGTGCTTCGAGTTGTGATGTCACATACTTTCTGTTTTTGTCAGGAATGAGAAAAGATAATAAGAATATGATTTTAAGATTTCCTCTTTGTCACTGGTTTTAAGCATTTTAATTATTATATGCCTTTAGTGTTCCTCAGCCTCAGTACTGTTGATGTTTGGGGCAGGATAATTCATTGTGAGGGCTGTCATGTGCATTGTAGCATGTTTGCTGACATTCCTGGCCTCTACCCACTGGATGCCAGTGGCAGACCCTCTCTCTTCTCCCAGACGTAACAACCAAAAATGTCTTCAGGATTTGCCAAATGTGCCCCAGGGGTGGAGATAGGAGGAACCATCTCTGGTAGAGAACCACTGATATGGTTTTGGCAGATTGGCTATTTTTGTTTTGTTTTTTCACTGTGTGCTTTGATGTAGTGGTCTGCTTATTTCTTGTCTTGAAGTTGTTTGAACTGATGGATCTGCAGGTGTATGCATCTAATATGAAAAAAATTTCAGCCATTATATCTTCAAATACTTCTTTGCCTTTTCTTCCTCTCCTTTGGGAACTCCAGTTACACATATATTTTCCTCAAATCAACCCCATAATGTTTGCACTGTTATTATCTTCACTTTACAGATGAGGAAATTGAGCCACCCAGAGGGTTACATATAAGGAACTTGCCTGGAGTTCTACAGTTTGAACCCAGGCAGGCCACAGCACCTGGGCTCCTGTGGCTTGGTTGTCCTGCTGTGGCCACATTTTCAGCAGTGATAAGCCACTAGAAAAATCTAAAGCAAAAAATGGTATGACATGTTCAGTACCTAGGAACAGACCTAGTGAAAATCAGGCATAATTCACTGTATGCTGATTTTGATTCCCTCTTTAGATTTTGAGGAAATCAGTGGAGAAATTCAATTAAGTCAGTTTTCACTACAGCAGGATTTAATTTACCTACAATTAAACCACACCCTCATTGTAATTCATCTTTCTCACAAACATGTTAAGAAATTAAAACAGCACTCAAATAAAAATGTATCATATTTTATTCATCTTGCCATACCAAAGTCAGTAGCAGGTCACAAAGTGTATGTGACTTGGAGATCAATGCCATTTCATCGGATGAAAATCTTACAGAAGTTGTAGACAAAAACAAGTTTTTCAGGTGGGGCGATCTACTGAAAAACACAGGCCAGGCAACGTACTGAGATCTTTCAACAGAAGTAAGACAGTTGCAAATCTCTTTTATTGTGATGTCTGAATTAGAGAAGTTATAGAGAAAATTTGTTTTGGCTGTTGTCTGTGTAATTTTTACATCTAGGATTATCTGCCATTGCCTAATTGACATGAAGAGTTAAGACAAAGCAGATGAAAGGCTGATTTTATACACTGTTTTAGCCTATGAGAGCTGCCTAGAGTATGGGGCCAGTGGTGCAGTGGATGACACGTCTGACTGTGGATCAGAAGAGGTGCCTAGTACTTCAGAAATGTGTGTAGTTGTGTTGTGTGACGTTTCCATTGGTGATGGATTACATACACAACAGTGGTAAAGCCATACAGCCTAGGTGTGTAATAGGCTACACCATCTAGATTTGCGTAAGTGCACTCCAGGTTGTTCACACAGTGATGAAATCTCCTGATGCATTTCTCAGACTGTTTCCCTGTTGCTAGGCGGTGATGACTGCATTTTCATGCTGTAAGGCCAAAAGTGTTTCCTAAGTGTCTCGCTTTGTTTATCAATAACTTCTTTCTCTAGCATACCCTATTCTTATGGTTAATTCATTAATTTTATAGTAATGCAGCTTCTGACAAACTAATAAGATAATACTTAAATATATCAATAACTTACGATATTCACCCTGGCCTGGTAGCTCAGCTGGTTGGAGCGCTGACCCGTTATGCCAAGATTGCGGGTTCCATCCCTGGTCAGGGCACATACATGAATCATCCAATGATGCATGAATAAGTGGAACAGCAAATCGGTGTTTCTTTCTCTATCCCTTTGTCTAAAATCAATTAAAAAAGAAATTTTAAAAAATAAATAAAATAATTTATGATGTTAAGTTCATTTTGAGCCAGGTGTATTTGAGAAACTATGCCATTTCAGTAGTTCCTGCTGTTACAGAAAATTGAGCATTTACTTTTATTTTTATCCTCACCTGAGGATATTTTTTCATTGCTTTTAGAGAGTGGGGAGGGGTGAAAAAAGAAAGAGAGAAACATCTAAGTGAGAGAGAAACATTGATCAGCTGCCTTCTCATATACATCCCGACCAGGAATCAAATCCACAATCTGAGTATGTGCCCCAGCCGGGAATTGAACCCATGACCCTTAGATCCAGGGGATGATGCTCCAACAGAGTGAGCCACACCAGCAGGGGCAAACATTTACATCTTTGTATCAACAACCACTCAAGAATTTTAATTTAGATGAGCAAGAACTAAGTAGTGTTGTCTCTCTCTCAAATCTGCTTGTGTCTATACCAGAAGTTTTAAGTATTTTTTTTATTTACAAAAGAAAGTTAATCCTTTGGGGACAATTGCTTAAGATTTGTTCTGAGGCTTCAAATGGCCAAAGAGAGAACAAGAGACTAAAGAAGCAAATTATGGCTTCTAACAAAAATAATATCTAAGAGTATTCTGATGGTATCTTGAGGAAGATTTCATAATTTTATTCCCATGATTGAACCCAGTCTCCTATTTGAACTGAAACATTTTTATATTTTGGAAGATTTTAAGTTCTAGTAATTCTAATATTGACTTCAGATGTTATAGAAATCTGATTTCTGTAGCTTTACCTTTCAATACAAATAGCTGAGATGGGGCTGTGCGCTAAAAGGGAATCTAACGTGGTGGTTGGGAATGTTTTCTGATCGCTCTACGAGCTGGTGCTGCCACCAAAATTATGTCTGCATACACATTTTCCTCTCTTGAATGGCCTGTGTTGGCCTGTGAAGCTTTCTGCTACTTTTTTATGGATTTCTCTATGGCATCTGAGCTTCGGGTAGGAGCTCTAGAAAAGAGGAGAATGGCCCTCGGTCCTCCTTCTCTGCTCCTCAGGGTCTCGAGTTGAAAGGCTGATTCATCAGTGGGAGCAAGCTGGTGGAGTTGATGAAGCAAGAAAAATAAACTTTCAAAATAAGATAAATTTCATGCCTTCTAGAAAGTACCCTAACCTATAAAATTATTTCTTTGTCTCCTTTCACTCTTCAAATCAAAACTGTCTTTCTCCTATCGTATCTTAGCTAGGATTTTACTTTTTTCTAACAAATACCATAATTTAAATTTCTTGTATTAAATTGCATATGAATTATGGTGCCTCATAACAGCTCTAAAGATATTTGCATGAAGATGTTTGTTAACTCAAAAGAATCTCTAATAATGAAAGTCTAGGCAGTTTATAGTGTCACTTAATAGTATCTTTTTTTTAGTTTTTATTGAATTTATTGGGGTGATTAGTTAATACAATTATATAGGTTTCAGGTATATAATTCAATAATACATCATCTATATATTGTATTGTGTGTTCACCATCCCAAGTCAAGTCTCTTTCCACACCATTTATTTCCCCTTCACCCCCTTCTTCCTCCCCACATCCCACTTTCGCTCTGGTATCACCATACTATTGTCTGTGTCTATGAAGTTTTATTTACTTATTTTTATTGCTTAATCCCTTCACCTTTTTCACCCACTCCCTAGCCCCCTCCCCTCTGACAGCTGTCAGTTTGTTCTCTGTGTCTATGAGTTTGTCTTTCTCTGACAGACTTATTTCACTTAGCTTAACACTCTCTGGGTCCATCCATGCTGTCACAAAAGGTAAGATTTCCTTCCTTTTTGGGGCAGAGTAGTGTTCCATTGTGTAAATACCATAGTTTTTTTATCCACTCATCTACTTATGGGCACTTGGGCTGCTTCCAGATGTTGACTATTGTAAACAATGCCGCAGTGAACATCAGGTGCATACATTCTTTGAGTTAGTGTTTCAGGGATCTATTCCTGGAAGTGGGACTGCTGGGTCAAAAGGCAGTTTAAATTTTGGAGGAAACTTAATACTGTTTTCCACAGCGGCTGCACCAGTCTGCAGTTGCGCTAACAGTGCAGGAGGGTTCCCTTTTCTCTCCACATCCTCTCCAACACTTGTTGTTTGTTGATTTACTGGTGATAACCGTTCTAACAGGCATGAGGTAATATCTCATTGTGGTTTTAGTTTTCTTTTCTCTGATGATTACTGGCATTGAGCATCTTTTCATATGCCTATTGACCATCTATATGTCCTCTTTGGAGAAATGTTTTTTCAGGTCCTTTGCCCATTTTGAAATTATATTGTTTGGTTTGGGGGTTTAGGCTTTTTTTTTTTTTTTTGGTGTTGAGTTTTACACATTTTCTAAAAATTTTGGATACTAACCCCTTATCACATGTATCATTGATGAGTATGTTCTCCCAGTCAGTAGGTTGTCTTTTGTTGAAAATGATGTTTCCTTTGCTGTGCAAAAATGTTTTGGTTTGATGTAGTCCTGTAGGTTTATTTGTTCTTTGTTTCCTTGCCCAAGGCGACATGTCAGGGAAAATGTTGCTGTAAGAAATGTCCGACATTTCACTGCCCATGTTTTCCTCTACAGTTTTTATGGTTTCAAGTCTAACTTGTAAGTCTTTAATCTATTTTGAGTTTATTCTTGTGTATAGCATAAGAAGGTGGTCTAGTTTCATTTTTTTGCACATTTGTCCAATTTTCCCAACACCATTTATTGAATAGACTATCTTTAACCCATTGTATGTCCCCGCCTCCTTTGTCAAATAGTAATTGACCATAAAGAATGGGTTTATTTCTGGGCTTTTTATTCTGTTTCATTGGTATATAGCCTGTTTTTATGACAGTACCATGCTGTTTTGATTACTATGGCCTTGTAGTGTAATTTGATATCAGTTAGTATGATTCCTCCAACTTTGTTCTTCTTTCTCTGGATTGCTGTAGCTATATGGGTTCTTTTGTGGTTCCATGTAAATTTCTGGAATACTTCTCCTAGTTCTAATAACTACATCATTGGTATCTGGATAGGAATTGCATTGAATTTTTAAATTGCTTTGGATAGAATGGACATTTTAATGATGTTAATTCTTTATATTCATGAACATGGTATGTGCTTTCACTCATTTGTCTCTTCTTCAATCTCTTTTTTTCAGTCTTACAGTTTTCCAAGTACATGTGTTTTGCATCTTTGGTTAAATTTATTCTTAGGTATTTTATTCTTTTTGATGCAGTTCCATTTGATGCAAGTGGAATGTAGGTCCTTGCCTTTCGTGATTTTGAATACTTCTTTCCAGGCCCTTTTTGCCTGTAAGATTTCTTTTGAGAAATCAGCTGATAGTCTTGTGGGAATTTCTTTGTAGGTAACTGTCTCCTTTTCTCTTCCTGCTTTTAAGATTCTCTTATCTTTAACCTAGTGTAATTTAATTATGATGTGCCTTGGTGTGTTCCTCCTTGGATCCAGCTTCTTTGGGACTCCCTGAGCTTCCTGGACTTCCTGGAAGTCTATTTCCTTTGCCAGATTGAGGAAGTTCTCCTTTATTATTTGTTCAAATAACTTTTCCACTTGTTGTGCTTTCTCTTCCCCTTCTGGTACCCCTATAATTCAGATGTTGGAACATTTAAAGATGTCCTGGAGATTCCTAAGCCTCTCCTCAATTTTTTGAATTCTTCTTTCTTCATTCTGTTCTGGTTGAATGTTTATTTCTTCCTTTTGCTCCAAATCACTGATTTGAGTCCCAGTTTTCTTCCTGTCATTGTTGGTTCCCTGTATATTTTTCTTTATTTCACTTTGCATAGCTTTCACTTTTTCCTCTATTCTGTGATCATACTCAACCATTTCTATAAGCATCCCAATTACCAGTGTTTTGAACTGTGCATCTGATAGGTTGGCTATCTCTTCATTGCTTAGTTGTATTTTTTCTGGAGTTTTGGTCCGTTCTTTCATTTGGGCCATATTGTTTTGTCTTGGCGTAGCTGTTGTGTGGTAACAGGTGGAGCCTTAGGTATTGACCAGAATGGGGCAACCCACATTGCTGCGTTGTGGCACTGTATGTTGGGGAGGAGTCAGTGAGGTAATAATGCCACTTACTCAGCTCTCAGAGGCTTTCAGTGACTTCCCCCACTACCCACAAGCTAATTGGGCCCTTCTGGTGCTGATTTCCAGGTGGGTGGGTTTATGTACATTCTAGGACCCTGTGGGTCTCTCCAACTAACTCTCCTGTGAGACTTGGAGTTTCTCCCCTTACCACAAAACTAACAGGTTTTTATAGCCAAAGGTTTTGAGGCTTTCTTTTCCCGAGCTGGAACCCTGGGTTGTGTGATCTGTCTCGCTCTCCAGTTGCTTCTCCTGGCTTATCTGCTCACAAATATGGGACCACCAGCCATCACCTTGGCCCCCCAGTCCTCAGCCGCCACCTTGCCGTGAGTCCTCTCTACCCTGGCTGCCTGTCTCCGCCCCTCCTACCAATCTGAGTGAATGTTCTTTAACTCCTTGGTTGTTGAACTCCCATACAGTTTGATTTTCTGGCAGTTCTGATTGTTTTTTGTTTCTAAATTTATTGTCCTTCTTTTGGTTGTGCGAGGAGGCAGAGTGTATCTACCTACACCTCCATCTAGGCTGGAGCTCCTCTGTGTCCTTTTTCGTGATGTTGTTCTCACTAACTTCCTTGAGCATCTTTAGAACCATCTTTTTGCAGTCTATATCTGATAAATTGCTTGCCTCCACTTCATGTAGCTCCTTTTTTTTTTTTTTGAGATTTTTTTTGTTCTTTCATTTGTGACATGTTTCTTTTTCTTCCCATTTTGGCTGTCCCTTTGTGTTTGTTTGTATATATTAGATAGATCTGCTATGACTCCCAGGGTAGTTAGGGTAACCTTGTGTAGTAGGTGCCCCTTGGGACTCAGTAGTACAGTCTCCTTGATTAATTGAGCTGGGTGTTCCAAGAATGTTCCTTGTGTGGGTAATGTGGGAGCTCCTATTATAATTGAGTCTTGATTGCTATTGGTTCATTTATGCATGGTGTCGCCCTCAGTCTGGCTGACTATGAGGATTAACCCCAACCACAGTGTACAAGCTGCTGTGGAGTTGGTGACCACATGAAGCAGAATTCATCTCAGCAGGGTCTGGTGACTGCCAAGATCTCCCTTAGGATGTGCTGCTTGTGAAGTTAATTGGATCATGCTCTAATGTTGTTGGAAGCTGGCCACTGGGTGTGTTGGTTCTGGGGCCTCTTGGGAGGGACTCTGGTGCAAACTAATACCAGAAGCTGCCTGTGATTGGCCCTGGACCACCTCTTTGTAGCTACAAAGCATACACATTCTGTGGCTACCTCTGTTGGGCCTGGGTATGCATGGGAAGGATCAAGCTGAGCACCAACGCTGGCTTTCACCAGCATCAGGCCCAAGTCCCAAACAGGTGCTTTAAAGTGCCAAGACACCACAATATCCACCTCCACCTGCCTTTGCCTACCTGCTGCCTGTTATACTCAGTCATTGAAAGAGCCCCTGGTGGTACTCGATTTGTATGAGGTTGGTTCTCGGTGAATTACCAGATAGGGGAAATTGGTATTTACCAGATTGACACAGGTTCAAACTTGGTGTCAGTGCTGGGTCTGAGACCACTTATCAAATGACCCAGGATATAACAAGTCTAGCTGCCACTTGCTGGGTGTTCACACAACTTTGTGGTTGCGTAGAGTCTCAGGGGGTTGTCAGGGTGAGGTCAGCAGAGGTTATCAGGCCCAAACAGACCTAGATATGGTCATTTGAAGGGAGGGCTCTACAAAATGGCCATAAAACTCTGTCCCAGATTCTGCCAGAAGCCAGATCTCAGCAGGGTGGGGCCTCGGGGAATCAGAAGGATGGGGCTAGTAGATCTCCTGTGAGGGGGAGGGGCTGGTCAGGCTTGAGGGAGGATGGAGGTAGTGACACAAGTGAATTTGTCCCAGATTCTGCCAGACCCACCAGGAGTTGGGAAGGTAGGGCCACCAGAGTCTGCAGAGTACGGCTGGCAGATCCCCAGTGAGGGAGAGACACCAGTCAGGTCCATGGGGAAAGTGAAAGGAATGGCCCTCTCCCCAAAGCAACACAACTCAGTCACTGACATCCCCTGAGTCTGCTCAGACCTCTACACCCTGGCCCAAGCAGCTGACTCCTCAGCAGGGCACAAGTTCCACAAGGCGGGACAACAGGGATTTGAGAGGGTAGGGATATTGCATTTCCCCTGGCTAATGCCTTAAGGAGGGGAGTGCACCACTTTCAGCACAGGGATTTGGGTGGTTATCCCTTCACCTCGCTCCCAGAGCCACAAAGCCCAGCCTCCCCTCACATGCCTCTAGTCAACTCCACCCTTCCTTTATGGGAGCCCAGGATGAGTGCCTGTGAGTGGGATTTTGTGCATTGGCCCTTGAAGAGGGCACCTGTGTCTCTAGTAGACTCCTGTCTATCCCTGGTGGACAGAATCCCCACTAATTTTTACAGCCAGATGTTATGTGGATGCCTTTTTCCTGCTCTGGCGCTGTGGCTGGGGAGCCGCCAGAGGAAGGGGGACTTGGAGTTGCAACGCCTCCACTCTTCTCACAGGGAACCTTTCCAGCTGAGATATCCCTCCAGAATCTCAGCTGCTCCCCTTGGGGTTAGGACCAGCACTATTTGTGTCTCCACCCTTTCTGTCAGTTTCAGTATGGCTTCTTTTATAAATCCTTGGTTATAAGACTTCCCTTCAACTAGTCTTCAGTTGGTTATTCAGGCTGATTGCTCTGTTTTAGTTGTACTTCCAGTTTGGTCCTTGGAGGAGATGAGTTTAACTTCCACCCACTCTGCCACCATCTTGGATCTCCTCTAAATAATATCTTGAGGTAGGAACTTTGTAATATAATTTTGTATCCCCAAAATACCTGACACTATATCCTACAAATAGTAGTCATTCAAAAAGTATTTGAATGAAAGAATATTTGAAATGTGGCTTCTCTGAGTCTCTCTGAGGTAGAAAGGAGACCTAGTCCATCTCCGTATTCCTGCCTACGGTGTCAGATGGGCCTCAGTCTAACTTGCTGCTGTAGCCTTTCCTTCGTTGTTCTGAAACAGGCGATAGAAACTCTCCCAGGTTCCAACCTCTTATAACTCTTCTAACTTCCGTCCTATCCTCAGGCTCTGCCGTGTCCTGGTTTTGTTCTGCTGATGGTTGGGGTGACTTTGTAGGAATTCAGCCCTCACTGACTGATGATGTTCTTTGCTTATGAACTGTGCGCACACTTTTTACTTTGTTTACCTCTTAGACCCTGGGCTGGAACCCAGTGTCCATCTGCATAGCTTACCTTTGCCTAAAACCCCAACTTAATATATTGGGTTTGGTTATGCCTACGCCTCATAATGTGTTGGTACTCCTGGAACCACTTTAGAAAATGCATATTTGTTATGCTAGGGAATTTGAGAGTACAAAAGGAAATGAAGGCAAGAAATCATGGTTTATAATGAAATGGTTTGCCCTGTCACTGTCCCTTCTAGAGAAGATATTCAGCACAGTGTCTGGCACGTGGTAACTATTCCATGTATTTTTTTTGCTAAATAAATATCCAAGAATTCTTCTGAATGGTTAGGCATTTTAGTATACATACTAAAATTTTGTGTTGCTCCAAATACCCTTTGCCTCCTGCCTGGTATTTTAAATGGTTTTAAAGTAGTATTTTCGTGTATATACATGCATGATGAAAAATAGAAAATTAGAGGTCTAGGGGGTGGGCTGGGATGGGCCTAAAAGACAGAAAACTGTACTTGAACAATTAAAATAAAAATTAGTAGAAAATTATTATAATAGCTAAATTTTTCTATTTGTACACTAAACTGAAAAAACAAATTTTGGGTGAATGCCAACCCTAGTCATATGTAAAGAGCATTCTTCAGTTCAATGTAGATTAACAAATACCCAAGCTCTTTATTAAAGCAGCTAATTCTAAGTATCTATGCAGCAAGTTGTGTCTCAGCATAAGGTGTCACTTGGGCTATTACTGAGCACATGGAGTGGAATGAAACCACTCAGAATGAAATGAAAGTCAAGCAGATGATTATTTTTTTTAGGGCTGTGAAGATAGAGGTGGGGGTATGTCACACAAGTATATGTGATTTGGGCATAAAAATAGTAACATGCATTTGAAGAAAAGATATTGCTAAAGTTGAATATGACCTTAATGCAAGGGTGAAACGCTGGCATTCCTTTTAGAATCTCCTAGGAACTCTTGGGGAATCTAAGCTTTTCGACATCTCTGGCACTGAGTACTCTTCCTGTAGCACAGCTGTCGACAGCGGAAGGAAGAGCGATGTCAGTGAGACTCTGCAGCTCTCTGAAGGCCGCTGTTAGCTGGGGCTGTGAGAGAGCGCGCGACAGGCTATGCACTGCAGACTAGGCATGTTCGCTGTTTCCTTCATCTGTGAAATTGTAAATCTGTATTTTAGAATCAGGGCTGAAATGTTTTTTCTGGGAAATGTAAATAAAATCAGTAGTACTTAGAAGGAATAGTGTACAATGAAACCCTTGCTAAAGGAATTCAGAAAAATTTCAGTGTTCTTACGAAGTATTTAAACTCAGGTTCTTGACGTGCAGTGTTTTATATTATTTAGAAAACTTTACCAACTGACATTAAATAAATAAATCACACTGACAGACAATAAAGAATATAACCCTCTTTGTAGCCATTGTAGAGTCTATATGTAATGATAATAAGCTTATAGTAACTGTCTCTCATGCAGTTTCTTTAAGCTTTTCAAGTAAAAGCAAGACTAAATCACTCTGAATTTTAAGTTCTAAGAGTATACATTTAATTTCTCAATGGCTTTTTTTCTAACAGTCAGAAATGTTAGGGTAGAAACATAGGTCTTCTAACCAGATCCTTCTAACAAGTGCTGTTAGGAATAGCAACTTAACTCCTTATTCCTCACTCCCCCCCACCCCGCCCTCCCCCCCCCACCCCCCGTTTTAATGGAGCCCTGGCTACCCCGTGAGCAGTGAGTCGCAGGTTGTGGGCGTGTCTAGGCATCGTGACTGTGCCTTGTATCCTGGGCAGCTTTACCCCTAGCTCTGCCCTACAGTTGCACTGGCTTAGCTGCAGTCAGACTTAGGCTTAGTCCTCAAAACTACGAATACATGAGGTGAACAGTCTTTCCTGAACTTAGATCACTCTCAAAGGTTTAAAGGACTCCAAGAAACTGGGATATTAGAGTTAACTAACTCTTTTAAAGGGGCAATTAGTTTTTTCTTCTCTCATTTAACTGCCAAATCTATAGTGTACTAAAACAGTTTGTGCATCAGAATTAACTATTGGAATGACACAAATTTAATTGCCTATGGAGTGTTGGTGAGAGCATGAATTATTGGCATAGCTTTTTAGAGTCTTGACGGTGGTTATCAAACACTTCCATGAGTGCTTAACCTTGACTCAGCAATTCCACTTCTACAATAGGCTAATAACTTGATTGCATGTATAATGATGCTAATGATCAAAAAATAAATTGGAAAGAACTAAAATATCAAACAAATGGCTGAATAAATTATTGGGATGGCCAAAAAGTCTGTATTTTTTTTTTCTATAAAATAAAAGACACATTTTTCATTTTACCATTAACTTTGTCAATTTGGATATTTTGAATATATTCACTATCTCCTGATGTTGGCTTCTAGTGGCTGGAGGCCAGGGGTGCTGCTAACCATCTTCCAATGCATAGGACAGCCCCGCAGCAAAGAATTACTTGGACAAAATGTCAATAGTACCAAGAAACTTTGCAGACAACTTTGGACATGTTTGAGTAGTCACAGCATCTTCTCCAGACACTACACAAATCTTTTGTGTGAGTGTGTGTGTATTTTAGTTGCAATAATAATATTGCAGCTCTTAAAATAATAAAGGATAATAACAGTGAAATGTTGCATATTTTCTTCCATCTTCAATATTAAAATAGCTACACAGAAATTCACCAATTTTGATAAGTTTTTTTAAATGCATGCTGATAGGACAGCCGTCACAATACAGTGTAACAAAATTATTTCAAATGAAGTCAAAGACAACTAAGCACTACTAGAGCCATGTACAGTAAAGGAAAAATGAACTTTTTAGCCAACCCAGTACAATAAACCTATGCAATGAAATTCAGTATAGCACTTAATGTATGCAGTGCAGAGACTTATTAGCATAGAAAAATGTTCACAGTGTATTCATGAGTCAAAACATATGTATTATATTATTTCACTTGGGGGAGGGGGCAATGCGTATGTGTCAGTGTGTGTATGTGTATTTAAGAAACAGTCTGGATATTTGTACTTCTGACCAGACTGCAAATCCTGTCAGCTCTACCTGGAGATAATTCAGGATACCTCCATCTTTCACTCCATGTACTGCTACTACACTTTTCTAAGAAACTCTCATATCTCACTTGGATTATTTTAGTACCTTCCTAACTCATTACCCTTCTTTCACACTTTCTTCACTGCAGTCCAGTAGCAACACAGCAGCCAAATTTAATGATCTTACCAAATTTAAATAAGGTCATCCCTACATGTTCTCCCCACCACCATCCCTTTCAAGGAAAACATGAATGTCAGTGGATACTGAATTGTTTACACTTACTATTTTATTTTTTTTTCTTTTATCCACAGTGGAAAAAAGAAGTAATTAACTACTCTAATTATTGCTAATTAATAATAATAATTAACAGCATTTGCGCTGGTAGGCATAGTTTATTAAACTTCTCTAATGGTTTTGAAACTTTTTTTTACACTTCACAAAATTAATTATTTTTAGTGTTTGCAGAGCCTTTTTTAGTCATGCCTGTGTTCACTGGTACTACAGAATTCCAGAGGTCCATTTGACACCTTATTGTACAGAAATGTTTTTAAAAGATTTTAAATTCTTATAGTGAAGAACATAGAGGCTTAGAGTATAGTTAAATGTATTTTTGTACCTAGAATACCACCAGGGGCTTGGGATGTCTAATTTTATCTAGGACTAAATTAGGTACTTTAACTCAGAGCCCCCTAGACAATAATGAACTTTAGTCTTCCTACGCCATTCACATGTCATGGAGCTGATCTTAAGCTGGGTGGCTGTGAATCCGTGGGAGAGAGTGTACTGGATGCCTCACGTTAAGAAAAGCAATAACGCACCACCAACCCAACATAAAGGCAACTGATGGAATGGGAGAAGACATTTGCAAACAACAATTCCAATAAAGGGTAAATATCCAAAATATATAAAGAACGAATACAACTCAACACCGAACAAATGAACAATCCAATTAACAAATGGGCAGAGTTCCTGAACAGATATTTCTCCCAAGAAGACATACAAATGGCCAGCAAATATATGAAAAGATGCTCAACTTCACTAGTTATTAGGGAAATGCGAGTCACAACTACAATGAGGTAAGCCCTCACACCTGCTAGAATGGCTGTTACCGATAAGTAATAACAAGTGTCGGAGGGGTTGTGGAGAAAAGAGAACCTGCATTCACTGTGGCGGGAGTGCAAACACAGCCACTCTGGAAAATGGTCTGGAGGCTCCTCAAAACATTAAGAATAGAGTTACCATATGACCCAGCAACCCCTCTCCTGGGTATCTACCCGAAAAATTCGAAAAGATTTATTTGTAAAGATATATGCACTCCTATATTTATTGCAGCATTATCCACAGTGGCCAAGACATGGAAACAGCTAGTATTCTTTGATAGATGATTGTATAAAGAAGATGTGGTGCATATATACAACAGAATACTACTCAGCCTTGAGAAAAGATGAAATACCCCTGGCCAGGTAGCTCAGGTGGTTAGAGAGTCGGCCCTGTACATCAGCATTGTGGGTTCGATCTCCTGCCAGGGCACATACAAGAAGTAACCAGTGAAGGCGTAAGTTGATCAACGAATCAATCTCTTTCTCTCTCTCTCTCTCCCCCCCACCCCCACCCCCACTTCATGCTAAGTGACATAAGACAGAAAAAATCAAGAACCATATGATTTTGCACACATGTGGGATATAAAACTGAAAGCAACAATTTGAACAAACAAGAAAAACAAAAATTCACAGACACATATAACAGTATGGTAGTTACCAGAGGGAGGGAGGATTGAGTACATAGTCAAGGATGATGGGAGTCAAATATTCCCAATGTGTGGTGATAGAAGATGATTTGACTTTGAGTGGTAGGCACACAATGTAATACATAGATGATGTATTAGTTGAAACTATGTAATTTTATTAATCATTGTCACCCCAATAAATTTAATTTAAAATAATTTTTTTATTTATTGATTTCAGAGAGAGAGGAATGGAGAGGGGGAGAAAGAGAGAAATGTCGATTTGTTGTTCTACCTACTCATGCATTCACTGGTTGCTTCCCATATGTACCCTGACCAGGGGTCGAACCCACAGCCCTGGCATGTTGGGATGATGCTCTAACCAGCTGAGCTACCCAGCCAGGACATAAATTTAACTTTTTTAAAAAACAAAGCAATGATGCAAAATCTAGGCTTAAAAAGCAGGTAAATAAAGGGTAATTATTTTCTCCACAGAAATCACTGCAGTGTTTCCTTAAGTAGTTTCTTTTCATATGTAGGCTATATGCAAAGTAATATTTAACTGTTTTTTACTTTAATGAACATAAATTGTTTTACAGACTTAAGAGAATGATAAGTCATGTGTTGGGACTGATTGCAAAACAGTACATAATTCAACTTGTTTCAGCACCTAGAGGTGAAAGCGTTCAAAGCAGAGCACTGTTTTATTCTAATAGCATTGTTCTTACTGATGGGGTCATCAGTCATCTTGTTTCATGCTCAGTTCGCCAGAGATCCTTCCCTGACCCTGCTCATAATTCTGTTTTGTGCTCGGCTCCCTAAGCCGTTCAGTAGTGGCACATTAGTTAGACACATAGGTCTTCCTTCTTGTCCTTCTTCCCTGAGCTCTTTTCTCAAATGGGGAGATGCCCTTAGATCTGTACCAAGACAGACTAAGGAGAAAAGACTGATTTTTGGTGAAATGTCAAAGTAGATCAAGTTCTCCTCCTTCTAGGAAATACTTCATCCAAAAAAAAATATTATTTATTCCCCTTTGTTCTGCAAAGGAGCACAGACACACATCTACTGCTACTACGTAGTCAAAATGTGATCTAAGGCAAGGTCTGGTGGGGAAACTCACAGAAAAGCAAAATTGCTTTGTCCCCATCCTTATGCCATTTAGCAGAGAAGTGAGCTTAGCTGGATCAGACAGCTGGAGCACATCATGGAAGGGGTTGCAAGAAAAGACTGTCTCCGCCATAATTCTCCCTGTAATTACAGGGACAGTAGGCAGGGAACATCCAGGAGGCTGTGTAACAGTGGGAGCTTCCCAGTTGACTGGGTATCCTTCTTAGAAAGAGGGATACTGCTCCATGGGTGGTGTCAGCTTCTATCATTGAGCAAGTTCAGATCTGCAAAGTCAAGCTTTTTGCTAAGCTACCAAATGAACATCTGTACTTGTCTTTTCTCACCCTTCATTCCAAAAAGCAAAATTATCTTTCATAACAAAGCAAATTTATATTTTTTTAAAATGTAATCCTCAGTTTAAATGAATTCACACTAAATTATGAATGACCAATAAATCTCATAACAATTTGAAAACTATTTTTGAAGATTTTTACAAATCCCTAAGATTCCTTAAGTGGTGAGGTTCATGCAGTGCACATCCTGGTAGTGTAATAAGATCCTTGAAAATAGGACTGTGACCTACTATTCAAATCCCAGAAGCTTCTTTAAATATGAATGGAGACCAAGAAGCAGATTCACCAGAGCTATGGTCCCACTTATTGATGTCACCAAGATGACAGAGTAGGAGACCCTGGCCTCCACTACCCCACAGCGATCAATAATTAGCTATCTGGGAACAAAAGCAGCTCCGAGAGATATAGAGTTCACTTAAGAAACTTCAACAACACAGTGGGACAAAAAACAAGAATAACCACACAAAAAGGGAAGTAAAAATAGCTCTGTTTGCCTGCCGTCATCCTATCCCCAAAGGCATTACTGCTCGGTACCAAGAGGGCACTCCAGATCTAGAAAGAGTTCCCCTTGCTAGAAGAGGGCACGCAGCCAGCTTCTCCAGCCTTTCAGAGCACCACACAAAGGACTTGCTTTGGTTTCACCCCAGCAAAACTGCAATTTAACAGAGACAGCTAGGAATAAAGAAGAAAAGCAGAGGATACCAATATTAGCCAAGAATTGGGTTAACTGAGATTCCCAGTGACCTGCCCTATAGAAGACCTCAGCAGCTTTTACCACTCAGGAAACCAAAGTCCAGCATAGCCACTGTTGACCCCCTGCAAATTTTACCTGTTTTTGCCCCAAAGTATTTGTATTCATTGAACACCCCCACCCTTCCTGAGACCCAAACCAGTAGCCAGCCCAAGCCTCTAAGGCTGAACATATGCAAGACTCCAGCCCAGAACCATGCTGCTGTCTCCCAGTGCTGTGCATGTGCTCAGGGCTAAGCCCTGTAGTTGTGCTCTTGCATGCCATCAGCATGATGTCTGTCACTGGCCTCTATTGCTGTGTGCATGCACCCATGGCAAGATCCTATAGCCGTGGAAGTGCATACCAGTAGCCAAGGCCCCCACAGCTAATTGTGGGTCCAGATTTGTCCCTGCCTCCTGTCAGCGGCTTGCACTACTGGCACTGCAGCTACTGTGTCTAGCTCACCTTGCTGGCCTTACCACCATCACCAGCCTCCACTACCTTGCACAACACCTGTGGGGAAACTGTGCAGCCACAGGAGGAAGCCAGATAAGGATACTACAAGAAAAAAACTACAGGCCAATGTCCCTGATGATATATTTGCAAAAATTCTCAACAAAATATTAAGTAAACCAAATTCAACAGCACATTAAAACACACATACACCACCCTGGCTGGTGTGGCTCAGTGAATTGAACATCCATCTGTGAACTGAAAGGTCGCTGGTTCAATTCCCAGTCAGGACACATGTCTGGGTTGCAGGGGCTGGTCCCCAGTTGAGGGCATGCAAGAGGCAACCGATCGATGTTTCTCTTGCACATCGATGTTTTTTTCCATTTCTCCCTCCCTTGTTTCTAAAATAAATAAAATCTTTAAAAAATAAATAATTATAAGGCTCACATGCCATGTTCAAGTGGGAATTATCCCTGGATGCAAGGATAGTTTAGCATATGCAAATCATTGTGATACTCTGCATTAATAGAATGAAAGACAAAAATTGTGATTATCTCAATAGACCAGAAAAATTATTTGACGAAATTCAGCATACCTTCATGATAAAAATGCAACACATTGGGGATAGAAGGAACATAGCTCAACATAATAAAGGCCATCTATGACAAACCCGCTGCAAACATCTTAACCTCAGAAGGTTAGAAACATTTCCCAAAGATCAGGAACAAGACAAGGCTGCCCACTCTCACACACTTACTCAACATAGTACTGAAAAGTGTTAACCAGAGCAGTTATGAAGTATTTACTTAAAGATTTATCGTTTCCTTTGGTTCTTTCATCTACATCTTGGTCAGCAAGTAATATATAAGTAATATATAAAAACACATGTATATATGTAGACGAGCTGCAGTCTATGTTGATGAAAATTGATCTGCTGTTGCTTAAGTGTGTTTAAAATAATTCTTATATTTTCATTTTGTATAGCACCCTTCTTCTGAAGCTGAGTCATCCCAAGGAAATGCTGTAGTACAATGACAACACATGATACCATGGGAACTTTTCCCTGGAGGACATTCGGTCCTGCCCAGAACATCCCAGAGATGCTTGTTCCATAACATAACAAATGGTCTTTGATATTCAGTCCTGTCCAGAATGTCCACACCCAGAATTATCTCTGCTTTCAAAGAGCCCATAATGCTTATTTCCACTTTTGGTTTATACGATTTGTATGTAAAAAAAATACTGTTATGTTTCATTGGTCCAATAATTGTGTTGTGGCTGTATTGCCAATAACAACCCTTCTTGCTTTAGTTGCCTCGCTCAAAATGGCACATGGGGTAAGGTGGATGGGTCAGCCTGGACCAAATATCTCTGTGGATGTGTGGGACAGAATCAAATGTCTGCTCTGAACTGAACTTTTCTTCTCCACACTGTGTAAAGGGCAGAAAGACTTCTTCCAGACTGTGCCTAGCTATCATCCTTTGAAGAATTCAGAAGAATTGAGGGAGGGGTACTTTTTGAAATCTAATCTTACAAGTTTCCCCCCACCCCTGCCTTTTCCTAGCCCTAATGTTATGTAGAAAGCAATATACTGAAGCCGTTATATAAGAATAATGCTACTACATTAGTCTGCAAAGAAGCAGTCCTGTTGTTTCTAGGGAGGAAAACTCATTCCAGAATGAACTCTGCGTAGGATACTATACTTACAGTAGGCATTGGCCATCCAGAAGTGCCCTAGCAGAGGGCTATAAGGATGTCGACGTTCTGGAAATCAGCTCCAAAAAATCTTAGTAGAGACATTAGGACACATTTTCTTATGTATTTAGAGAGCTATCAAATAAGTGGGGGAACAGATATATTTTTTATTTCTCCAGGAAATGAAACTATAACAATGTGTAAGAGCTGCACAGGATTAGATTCAAGCTCTGCGTGAGAAAAAAAGCTCAATTAATATTGCCAGCCATGGTTGGACTTCAGAAGTGGTGACCTTCCTCTCACAAATAATCAAAGAAAGGCTGTATGATCATCCTTACAAATTCAGTAGTGAGGGTGATCACTGAATAGAAGTTCATTATATTCTGAAGTATTTTCCTAACTCAGAGTTCTCTGATATTGCATATTAATTACCTCATTTGTCCTACAGCATCATTTTAAAACAGATATGATGTCGGTAGGAATTCTGTGGTGGGAGAAGCTAACCAATAGAAAATAAGAAGTTTGTCTGGAATCTAACCTATTTAATTTTGTGTTCATTCCATCAGTACTACCAAAAATAGAATATAAGACAGAATTAGAGACCTAGCGTGTGCATTCTCTATTAAAGAACAATAACAGCCATGACAACCTTGAGATTGAGTATTTGCTGTCTATTTGCTTTACTACATTTAGAAAAGGTTACTTTTTTCTTTTTGTAAAGCAAAGTAGAAAAATCTGTGCTTCAAAGAATGATCTAGAGTTATTAATGTTAATGATAGAATAATATAAAAATGGATATTTAACTAGAACAGACCCTAATGTATCTCCATTTCCGAGTAGCAAAGATTGTCATGGAATTCTGAGTAATAATGAACTTTTCATAGAATCTTATTGTTTTAGTCAGTTCTAACATATGTTAAGGTTATTTTGGAAATCGTATAGAAGTAGTTCATGCTGTTCACTTGAGGAAGGAGAACCTTCACTGTAAGTAGCCTGAGATTCAAAAGAATTCCTTTCTCAGTACCTTTCTGTGGAGCTGGGTTGTGAGTTAGCATAAACACAAGACATCTTAGAGCTTTCTAGTACAGCTGGATTTCAAAATTCTGAAACCTACATTTAAGAGGAGATGGGGAAGTACAAGAAAATTGTCTGGCAGATATTCCTGGGTAGTATATGTCACTTAAAGCAAGCTGGTTTTGTGTTTGTTTGTCTTAAATATTTTGACGCAACCAGCAGATGAAGATTGAATAGGCTGAGAGGACTACACTGGGAAGAAGGACCTTCCCTGATAGTCTGGCAAAGCCTAAATGAGCATGTGCAAGGTATCTGCCTTGACTTGCCTTATCAGTGACCCTAGTGAGTGCGTGCAGACTCAGCCTCTAGAATGTCAGTACATGTACTTTAATAAACACTCTGAGCTCCACATAAAGCAAATACTCAGTTTGAAAGTAGCTAAACCACACCCTGGCTGTTGTGGCTTAGGGGATTGAGTGCTGGCCTGTGAACTTAAGGGTCACAGGTTCAATTCCCAGTCAGGGCACATGCCTGGGTTGCAGTCCCCAGTAGGGGTGGTGCAGGAAGCCACCACACATTGATGTTTCTCTCCCTCTCTTTCTACCTGCCTTCCCCTCTTTCTAAAAAATAAATAAAATCTTCAAAAAAAGAAAGAAAGAAAGCCAGGATAAAGAGATACAGAAACTGCAAGCAGTACAGGATGTGCTTTGTTTGGTAAACTGAATTTTATCTTAGTTGTAAGAGGACATAGAACTATGATCTAGAGTTAGTCATTGAAATGATACAGGCACATGCCTTCATGGAACTCACAGGACTGTAAGAATAAACAATTATGATAAAGCTAAAATTGTAAGCACTTTATGTAAGTTGTCTAGTTGGTGGAGATAGGAGTGTAAATGCTTCATTAATTCATATGTGACAGCATATTGACTGGCTCTTGCTGAGTTGTTCCCTATTTCTATTCATTCGGACTATGTTCCTCCTGATGTGAAGCCACCTAGTCTTCCTGTTTTCTTTCAACTGGGGTTTTCAACTGGGGTTTTCTTTCAACTGCCTTCTACCCTTCCTTCCACCTTCTTCTCAACCCTCAATCCTCCTTGGACAACTTCACCTCAGGCTCTTTGCAGCTCACCACACTTACGCCAAGGACTCGGAGCTTTTACCACTCTCCTCTAAGCTTAGATCCATATTTCCAGCTATTTCCTGAGCATTTCATTTGAATATGCTGTTGACTCCTTGAATGTAGCAGATCTGATCTGAACTCATTTTATTCCTCAAACCTTTTATATCTATTGTATCTCTTGGTTAATGACAGGCAAGCTACCCAGTAGCCCAAGCCAGTCATGTTATCATCCTTCACTCTCAACTCATCATGGCTAATTAGTCATGAAGTTGTATAATTTCTGCCTTGTTCTTTCAAATTTGTTTCATCCTCTCCATTACCACTGCCATCACCTCAGTTCATATTTTTAACATTTATAAGACCTTCCGTGATCTGTGCAGCTGGTTCCTGTTGTCCAGCTCATCCTCACACTCTAGCCAGAGAGGTCCTTTATAGATGCCTGTTTGACTGTGTCACTCCTCTACTTAAAACTTCCAGTGGCTTCATGCCGTTTGCAGTTGTTACAATCTCAAGTATCTACAAGGATTAAGCAAAAAATGTTGGTGAGTGAAGTGGGTCAAGTGTGAGGCAATAGGGGAGAATAGAAGAGTGCATTCCTGTTTTTTAAAAATTCATATTCAGAATTTTTAAAAACATTTGACAATCCTATCTGAGAATCTAATGTTGCCTATAGGTCTCCAGTTAGCACAGCCAAGTCTAAACTACTGAGCATGGCATATGCAGTGTTTCTTTGAAATCAGATAGTTTTTGAGATGAGCAACTTGGGACTCTCAGCTGTTACAGAGACCGATGTAACCAGTGAGTCATGTTTGTTGTTTAGTTTCTGGTCAAAACATACCAGAGTAAAGAGTATGTGTTTCTTTCTTTCTTTTTTTTTTAATTCTTTATTTTATTGATTATGCTACTACAGTTGGCCCATTTTCCCCCCTCACTCCCCACCACCCTGCCCATCCCCTCCCACCCTCATTCCCCCCTTTAGTTCATGTCCATGTGTCATAAGTTCTCTAGTGTC